>JAGIQG010000032.1:4236993-4596993 GCA_024679065.1 Sphyrna mokarran
ACCCACACACACACACATACTCACAACACACACACACACACGCACACGCACACACACACACAACACCCACACACACGCACACACGCACACGCACACGCCACACACACATACTCACACGCGCACACAACACACACACATACTCACACACACACACCCCACACACGCCCCACCACACACACACACACACCCCACGCACCCACACCCCAACATACTCACACACACTCACACAGACACACACACTTCACACACACACACTCACTCCACACAGCACACACACACACATATACACACACACACACACAGACGCACACACACACTGAGACACACTTGCAGACACACTCACTCACTTGCACAGACATACACTCACTCTCACACACACTCACACACACACAGATACTCACTCACATACACATACACCCACATACACACACACACACACACACTCATACATATACACACACTTCACTCTCACTCACATTCACACACACACAAACATACGTACACACATACACACTCATATAAACACACACACACTCATAAACATACACACACACACTTGCTCATACTCACATATACACTCAGACACATTCACACACACATGCACACACTCACACATATACACACACTCACACACATTCACACACACATTTACACACACACACACACTCACAATGCTACAACACCCTAATGACATCACCATCAAATGATGTGATCCATCTTAAAGTAACCTAAAATATTCTTAAATATATAACAGCGAGCAGAATCATTCACTATAGTCACCTAGCTGGGAAACTTGTATCTTAAATCCGGAGGACTGCGAGGACATTCAGAAACAAGGCATGGGATACATAAGGAAAATGCGGGATGACTATCCTAACACTGACAGTGGGGGGTGGGGTCTTTTTTGGAGACAGCGGCCCCAGTATTTACAGGGAGGCGGGAGAGGAGCAATAGAACAGTTTGGGAAATTCAGACAAATAGGGTTTTATCTCCTGACAAATTTGACAGCAGGACTCAATTAACCTCGGTTTTGTGAAGGGTAGGTCGTGCCTTACTAACGTTATTGAGTTTTTTGAAAAAGTGACCAAAGAGGTGGATGGGGGTAAGGCAGTTGATGTGGTATATATGAACTTTAGTAAGGCGTTCGATAAGGTGGCCCATGGAAGGCTTCTGCAGAAAATGCAGATGTATGGGATTAAGGGTGATTTAGCTAATTGGATTAGGAATTGGCTAGCTGATAGAAGACAGAGGGTGGTGGTTGATGGAAATTATTCATCGTGGAGTTCGGTTACAAGTGGTGTACCTCAGGGATCTGTTTTGGGGGCCCCTGCTGTTTGTAATTTTTATAAATGATCTGGATGAGGGTATTGAAGGATGGATTAGTAAATTTGAGGATGACACCAAAGTCAGAGGAGTGGTAGATAGTGAAGAGGGGTGTTATAGTTTGCAGAGAGACTTGGACAAGTTGCAGAGCTGGGCCGAGAGGTGGCAAATGGAGTTTAATTTGGAAAAGTGTGAGGTAATTCACTTTGGCAGGAATAACAAATGTGTAGAGTATAGGGCTAATGGTAGGACTCTTACTAGTGTTGATGAACAGAGGGATCTTGGTGTATATGTGCATAGATCCCTGAAAGTTGGCAATCAAGTCGATAAGGTTGTTAAGAAGGCATACGGAGTCTTAGCTTTTGTTGGTAGGGGGATTGAATTTCGGAGCCGCAACGTCATGTTGCAACTGTACAAAACTCTAGTGCGGCCGCACTTGGAGTATTGTGTGCAGTTCTGGTCCCCGCATTATAAGAAAGATGTGGACGCATTGGAGAGGGTACAGAGGAGGTTTACCAGGATGTTGCCTGGTATGGAGGGCAGGTCTTATGAAGAGAGGCTGAGGATTTGAGGTTGTTTTCGTTAGAAAGGAGGCGGCTAAGAGGGGACCTTATTGAAACATATAAGATGATTAGAGGTTTAGATAGGGTGGACAGTGATAGCCTTTTTCCTCGGATGGAGAAAGCTAGCACGAGGGGACATAGCTTTAAATTAAGGGGTGGTGGTTTTAGGACAGATGTCAGAAGTAAGTTCTTTACTCAGAGGGTGCTAAGGGTATGGAATGCCTTGCCTGCGTCAGTTGTAGATGCGCCAAGTTTGGTGGTGTTTAAGAGGTTAGTAGATAAGGTTATGGATGAAAATGGAATGGTTTAGGTTAGAGGGTCACTGTTTGTTCCTAATTGGTCAGCGCAACATCGAAGGCCGAAGGGCCTGTTCTGCGCTGTAATGTTCTATGTTCTAACATTTTTGGGTCTTCCTTTCCCCAACAGCAGCCAGACTGAATGAGAGGCAGGGCTGACTTGTCAGATGGATAAGCACTAAGCTGTGACCTGGAGGGGAAGGAGGAGGAAGGCAGAGGCGGAGAAGGTGGGGAGGGAAGGATATAACAGAGGCTGGTATCGGGAGAGATTGGGGGATGAGATGGCGGAGGGGGGTCAGTGATTGGGGGCAGGAGAGGCATGGGGAGATTTAAAACTGGGAAGGGGGACTAGCTTGGGTAAATGCATGGAGTTATGGGGATAGAGCCTGGGTGGGATTGTGATCAGTGCAGACTCGATGGGCCGAATGTCCTTCTGTACTGTAGGATTCTATGATTCTAAGGTGCAGGTAATCAGAAAGTGGAAAAGAGATTGGAAGTCAGGCATCAGGGGGAATTGGATGGCAGAGGTAGGGAGAAAATTGAAAGGTCTTAGAGGTGTGACAGGGTGAGTGATATGTGAGATTGGAGGCTATAATCATAGGGCACAGATAAGAGAACAAGGAATGTTATTGATTAATTAATTCTAGTGTTAGGATACATGAATAAAGGGCATTGTTTAATTAAGGCTGTTGAGTATGTATAAATGGGAGACAATATCCACTGGCATGCTTCAAGCCTTCTGCAACTGGTGAGCACTGCAGCGGACTGGGCACATCATCACCCCCAGAAATGGCATTTAGATTTAATTTATTAAATTCCATTTTGATGTTTCGGTTTAGATACCGTGCCCACACCAGGGGCTGTCAGCCCATCCCACCTCCTCTGCCGGCTCTCTGTCTTTTGTGTTGCGTTTTTTTTTGGAGAGAGAGTATTAATTGGCAGTGGCTGGGACACCGGGTGGAGAGCTGTGAACAACTCAATGCATTCTCTCAGTAAAAAAAGGCTCTGCACCCGTGGATTCCACTTCACCGACTGGCTGGGGGGTGGAGAGGGTTTCGGGGTCGGGAGATTTTGTGGCTGCGGGGGGTTTGGGTTCAGAGAAAGATCAGACCGCAGGCTCGAGGCAGCGGAGGGAGTGTGTGGTTCTATTACTGAAGGGTGAGTGCGGTAGCAATACATTAACTGTGGATCTCCATTGGATCTAGCAGTTTTCCCCCTTTAAGACTCTGCTGGGGCCTGGGAATCCCAGCGGCATGGGTTAAATGTAAAGTGGAGGTAAAAAATTGCATTCTCATTCATTTAAACAAGGCATTTCCTACACCATTCTATCATTCGATGGACACCACTTCCGAATGTTGCTGCTTGGAAGCTTTGGAGATCTTGCAACCAACACACATCTTTGTACAAGCCACAAGGTCAGGCTGAACATAAGAAATAGGAGCAGGAGTCTAACCCCTCAAGCCTGCCCCGCCACTCAATAAGATCATGGCTGATCTGAAGTGGATCACTTTCCTGCTTTCTCCCCATAACCCTTAATTCCCCTGTCTATCAGAAACCTATCTACCCGTGACTTAAATATATTCACCGAGGTAGCCTCCAACGGGCAGAGAATTCCAGAGACTCACCACCCTTTGAGTGAAGAAGTCCCTCCTCGACTCTGATCTAAACTGCCCTCCCCTTATTTTGAGGCTGTGCCCTCTAGTTCTGCTATCCTTTCTAAGCGGAAAGAATCTCTCTACCTCTACCCTACCCATCCCCCTCATTATCTTGTAAGTCTCTATAAGATCCCCCCTCAGCTTTCTAAACTCCAACGAGTGCAGGCCCAGTCTATTCAATCTCTCTTCACAGGCTAACCCCCTCATCTCCGGTATCAGCCTGGTGAACCTTCTCTGTACTCCCCCCAAGGCCAATACATCCTTACGCAAATAAGGGGACAAAATTTCAGACTGTCCAATGCTGGGAAGCCGAACATCCTGGTGAATAACTAAGGACAGCAGGGATTTGCAAATGGCCATTCATGTCCGGCATCCGTTGCAACACTCGGAAAGCTCATGTTGTAGACCCGCTGATACCAAACACAGGAACATAGAGTAAGCCATTTGGCCCTTTGAGCCTGCTCAATAAAATCATGGCAGATTTTGCTCAGATGCCTACTTTCTTGCCTGCCCCCTCAGAACCTGGGACTCGCTGACCTGTCACGAGGGGAGGTGGTGGCACAATGTTATTGTCACGGGAATAATTCTCAGATCCAAGGTAATACTCTGGGGACCTGGGTTCGAATCCCACCACCGATGCTGAAATACAAATCTGAAACTATAAAAGTGACAGGGAAATGATTGTCGGAAAAACCCATCTCGTTCACTAATGTCATTCAGGGAAGGAAATCTGCCATCCTTACCCAACCTGGTTGATATTTGAGTTCATTTATTGGTGTCACATATCTTACATTAACACAGCGATGAAGTTACTGTGAAAATCCCCTAGTCACCACACTCTGGCACCTGTTCGGGTACACTGAGGGAAAATTTAGCATGGCCACTGCACATAACCAGTACGTCTTTCAGACTGTGGAAGGAAATTGTCCCTAAATTAGATCTCCTTTAATCTGGCACACATATAACTCTCTAAATTTGCACCACTTTAATGTGAAGTCCAAGAACAAAGAACAAAACAGCACGGGATACAGGCCCTTCAGCCCAACGAGCCCGCGCCGCCACCCCGATGTTCCCACCTCTACCCATGATCCCTGTCCATGTCTATAGATCTATGGATTAAAAACCAAATTTGAGACAATTTAGGGAGAATTTGTTTTCCCAATTAGCCTAAGAGCACATCTTTGGGATATGGGAGGAAACCGGAGCGCCCAGAGAAAACCCATGCAAGCACGGGGAGAATGTGCAAACTCCCACAGACACAGGCCCAAATCCATGTATCTGCACAGTCACTGAGCTGTCGTGTTGCCCATCAGATGGTCCAGGTCAAGTGTACACTAACGATGTGAAGCACTAGGATACTCTCAAAAAAGGTCCAAGAGCAGCCCTCTCACGACCCATCGCGTGTATGCCCCTCGTTAGACAACAAGGTGGACCAAAGCACCTGTAGGATAAAAACAAATACATCAATATCATCATCTATTTACACACTTCCCAGGGACTCCCAAGGCTCATAATCCCTATTTTAAATCAGTTTTCTATACCCCTCCATTCCCACGTGCCCATCTAAGTATTTCTTAAAGAACGTAGGCAAAAGTCGTAGGTAGAAGAAGGATTGGAATGAGGCACTCACTGCATGTTAAAATGGGTGGCACGGGCTTGTTGGGCCAAAGGGCCTGTTTCCTGTGCTGTGTTATTCTTTGAAAGTGGAGGAACCCACACAGACATGGGGAGAACATGCAGATTCTGCACAGACAAGGCTGGAATTGAACCCAGATCCCTGGCACTGTGAGGCAGCAGTACTAAACACTGTGTCAGTCCTTATATAATGGGCAGGATTTTCCGATCACGCTTGCCCCAAGATGGAAAATCCTGCCTGAGGTCAACGGATCTTTGCATGGTCTGTGCCTCGCCCCTGCGATTCCTGTTATTTGATTTGATTTGATTTATCATCGTCACGTCGATAGGGATACAGTGAAACATATTGTTTCTGGCGTGACAAAGCATGCCGTTCATGGAGAAGGAAAGGAGAGAGTGCAGGATGTAGTGTTACAGCCATAGCTAGGGTGTAGAGAAAGATCAACTTAATTAGTTGGATTCCAATGGCAGGCAGGATGGGGAAGTCCAGACCCCACAGCAATATGGTGAACTGCCCTCTGAAATAGCTGAGCAAGACGCTCAATTCAATGGGCAATTAGGGGCGGAATATAGATGATGGCCCAGCCTCTGCCCCCCGCCTCCCGTGAATGAATTTGAAAGATATTCGATCATCGCACAGAAAACTTGAGCCACGAGATTGTCCTCACCCACTGCCAAAGTGGGGCAAATCTCATCCCAGTCAAAAGGGGATTGGATGCACCCAATATATGTATTGAAGTGTACGGTTGCATATTAAAAATAACAGAACTCCACTCTCAAATAACTGACCATTGTAGCACAGACAGTGAGTCACGTAAGAATTTCCTTTACCAAAAAACCAGTAACAAAGTCGTACGATATTAAATCATTGGCAGGGCACTCAAAGGCAATAATCCAACTGGCACTCTGAAGTGAGACTGTTTTCTGCCTATCTGGGCGATTGACTCATGCTCTATAATGTATTGCAGACTTCCTAATGCCTACTTTCAGAGCTAATGTTACTGCTGTGTTCTCTCTGGGCGCCATCTCAAGAGAGATGAGCAAGGCAAGTCAACCTCGCCAACAACAAACTTATGCCAAGGCACTTCTTTGATAACAATATCCTCACATTTATTACACGCAGTTCTGGTCGCCTCACTATAGGAAGGATGTGGAAGCTATTGAAAGGGTGCAAAGGAGATTTACAAGGATGTTGCCTGGATTGGGAGGCATGCCTTATGAGGATAGGTTGAGGGAGCCGGGTCTGTTCTCCCTGGAGAGACGATGGTTGAGAGGCGACCGGATAGAGGTTTATAAGATGTTGAGAGGAATAGATAGAGTGGATTCTCGGAGGCTATTTCCCAGGGCTGAAATGGTCGCTATGAGAGGACACAGGTTTAAGGTGCTGGAGGGCAAGTACAGAGGAGATGTTAGGGGTAAGTTTTTCACTCAGAAGGTGGTGAGTGAGTGGATTCTGCTGCCATCGGAGGTGGTAGAGATGAACTCGCTGAAGTCTTTTAAGAGACTTCTGGATGAGTATGTGGGATTTAATGGGATTGGGAGTATAAATAGGCCTGGTAGGTATGGATATGATCGGCGTAACTTGCAGGCCGAAGGGCCTGTTTGTGTTGTAGCGTTCTATGTTCTATGTTCATATAGACCACTGAGGAAATTATAGGCCAATTAGCTTAATGTCTGTCACAGGGAAAATGTTGGAAAACATTGGGCGAGACTTGCCCATCCCACCTGTCATTGGAATCCAACTAATTAAGTTGATCTTTCTCTACACCCCTAGCTAACACTGCATCCTGCACTCTCTCCTTTCTTTGTCTATGAACAGTATGCTTTGTTAGTGCAGCATGCAAGAAAGAATACTTTTCACTGTATCCCTATACATAGAATCTTACAGTGCAGAAAGAGGCCCTTCAGCCAATCGAGTCTACACCGAACACAATCCCACCTAGGCCCTACCCCCATATCCCTACATATTTTACCCACTAATCCCTTGAACTTCTGCTACCCTGGACACTAAGGGGCAATTTCTTAGCGTGGCCAATCAACCTAAACCGCACATCTTTGGACTGTGGGAGGAAACCGGAGCACTCAGAGGAAACCCACGCAGACACGAGGAGAACATGCAAACTCCACACAGACAGTGACCCGAGCCGGGAATCGAACCCAGGGCCCTGGAGCTGTGAAGCAGCAGTGCTAACCCACTGTTCTACCATGCTGCCCCTTTGTGATAATAATAAATCAAATCAAACAGGAACGCAACAGGCGAGACACAGATCATGCAAAGATGCGTTGACCTCGGACAGGATTTTCCATCTTGGGGTGAGCGTGATTGGAAAATCCCGTCCATTATATAAGGAAATTTTGAATAACTCAATGCAATCAGGCAGAGTCAACGTAGCTTCATGAAGGGGAAGTAGCATTTAACCAATATATTGGAGTTGTTTGAATGATTCACATGTGGTGGTGATGAAGGGGAATCTGTAGATGTACTACACTTAGATTTCCAGAAAACATTTGATAAGCTGCCGCATTTCATGAGGGTGGCACAGTAGGACAGTGGTTAGCACTGCTGCTTCACAGCTCCAAGGTCCTAAGTTCAATTCCCAGCTCGGGTACTGTCTGTGTGAAGTTTGCACATTCTCCTTGTGTCTGCGTGGGTTTCCTCAAGGTGCTCCAGTTTCCTCCTGCAGTCGAAAGATGTGTGGGTTAGGTTGATTGGCCGTGCTAAAAAATTGTCCCTTAGTACACTAGGATATGTAGGTTAGAGGGGTTTGTGCGTATAATATTGAGGGATATGGGGTAGGCCCTGGGTAGGGCCTACCCAGTGAGCCGAAGGGCCTCTTTCTGCACTGTAGGGTTCTATGATTCACATCTGAGGTTATAGTGGGAAGTAAAAGCCTATGGTGTAGGGGGTAACGTATTAGAACATAGAACATAAAACATAGAACATTACAGCACAGAACAGGCCCTTCGGCCTTCGATGTTGCGCCGACCAATATAAAAAGCAATGCCCCTCCAAACTAAACCATTCCCTTCTCTTCCATATACTTATCAACTAACCTCTTAAACGCCACCAAACTTGGCGCATCTACAACTGCTGCAGGCAGGGCATTCCACTCCCGAACCACCCTTTGGGTAAAGAACCTACCTCTGATATCCGTCCTATAACTATCACCCCTTAATTTAAAGCTGTGTCCCCTCGTGCTAGCTTTTTCCATCCTAGGAAAAAGGCTATCACTGTCCACCCTATCTAAACCTCTAATCATCTTATATGTTTCGATCAGGTCCCCTCTTAGCCTCCTCCTTTCTAACGAAAACAACCTCAAATCCTCAGCCTCTCCTCATAAGACCTGCCCTCCATACCAGGCAACATCCTGGTAAACCTCCTCTGTACCCTCTCCAATGCCTCCACATCTTTCTTATAATGTGGGACCAGAACTGCACACAATACTCCAAGTGCGGCCGCACTAGAGTTTTGTACAGTTGCAACATGACGTTGCGGCTCCGAAATTCAATCCCTCTACCAATAAAAGCCAAGACTCCATATGCCTTCCTAACAACCTTCTCGACCTGACTGCCTACTTTCAGGGATCTATGCACATACACACCAAGATCCCTCTGTTCATCTAGACTACTAAGAATCCTACCATTTGCCCTATACACATTTATTATTTCTGCCATAGTGCATTACCTCACACTTTTCCACATTAAACTCCATTTGCCACCTCTCGGCCCAGCTCTGCAACTTGTCCAAGTCTCTCTGCAAACTATAACACCCCTCTTCACTATCTACCACTCCACCGACTTTAGTGTCATCTGCAAATTTACTAATCCATCCTTCAATACCCTCATCCAGATCATTTATAAAAATTACAAACAGCAGGGGTCCCAAAACATGGATTGGGCATGGATAGAAGATTGGTGAGCTAATATGAAGCAGAGAGTTGGCGTAAATGGGTCTTTTAAAGCAAAAAAATGTTGAAATTTCTAGAAAGTCTGCATTTAGGCCGTTGTTATATTGACTTTAGCCACAAGGAACCGAATTTCTCCAGCCTAACCTTACACAACCCAGCAGCCAATGCGATGCCACGTCAGGATTTCTGGGAAAGTCACTGAATCATATTGCATGCTGACTGGATAGCATGGACAAGTTGGGCTGAAGGGCCAGTTTGCATGCTGTAAAGCCCTGTAAAATCCTGCCTGAGGTCAACAGATCTTTGCATGGTCTGTGTCTCGCTCGCTGCAATTCCCATTTGATTTGATTTGATTTATTATTGTCATGGGTATAGGGATGCAGTGAAGCGTATTCTTTCTTGCACGCTGCACATTCAAAACATACCATTCATAGAGAAGGAAAGGAGAGAGTGCAGGATGGAGTGTTACAGTCATAGCTAGGGTGTAGAGAAAGAGCAACTTAATTAGTTGGATTCCAATGGCTCCAAAACCAGAGGGATAATGTTGACCCTGTGAGATAGTGCAAGAGAGAGATATTAGCCGGTTCACTATCACTCATTTGTACATGGTGTCAAATTACCACTTTTGGTCTGAAATGCGGGGGGGTAGAATCAAGAGTTTTGCATGAAAATTGATGAGGTGGTAAAGAGTGAGGATCCACTGACTGGTCAGAGCAGTGGAAAATGGAACTCAACCCAAAAAAGCATGAGTTAATGTCGTGTAGGTGGTCTGCTATTGAGACTAATGATAAACCACAAGGTCAGCGGTAGTAAACCAACCGGAACAGTTTATTAACACATCTGTTCTCTAGGACACTCAAGACTGAATAGGCAAGGACCACTCAGGATGGAGTTTGAGACTCAGGTCACTTGACCCATTCCCTCAATTCACTCTCATATTCCTCCCCCACCCCCAGTACAAAACACTTGGAGAAGGCTAGCAAGGCAAGGCTGTGAATCGTAGAAACCCAGCAGCGCAGAAAGGGGCCCTTCGGCCCATCGAGTCTGCACCAAGCACAATCCCACCCAGTCCCTATCCCTACATATCGTACCCTCTAACCTAAGCATCTCAGGACACTAAGGGATAATGTTTTAGCATGGCCACTCAACCTAACCCGCACATCTTTTGACTGCGGGAGGAAACCGGAGCACCCAGCGGAAACCCGCGCAGACACGAGGGGAATGTGCAAACCCCACACAGACAATGACCCGAGCCGGGAATCGAACCCAGGACCCTGGAGCTGTGAAGCAGCAGTGCTAACCTACTGTGGTACCGTGCCGCCCACTGTGAATGTTTGGACTCTGGCAAGTACCGAGGATCAGAGGAACTTTGGAGTGCATATCCACAATTCCCTGAAAGTGGCAGGGGAAATGGAGAAGGTAGCTCAGAAGACATATGAGATACTTACCTTTATTTGCCGAGGCATAGAATATAAGAGCAGGGAGGTCATGCTGGAGCTGCATAAAACATTGATTTGGCTATAAGTGTGTGCAATACTGGCCTTTACATTATAGAAAGGATGTGATTACTGCAGAGGAGATTTATCAGGTTGCTAGGAGAGATTGGATAGGCTGTTGTCTTTGGAGCAGTGAAGATTGACTTGGCAGAGATGTATAAGATTATGAGGGGCATGAACAGGATGGATAGGAAGGCACTTTTTCCCTTAATGCAGGGTTCAATAGTGAGGGAGCATTGAATTAAGGTATAAAGTGGAAGGCTAAGAGGGGAGTTGAGGTGAATATGGTTGAGTCAGAAACTCAATACATTTAAAAGATATTAGATACTCACCTGCACTGCCAAAACCTCCAGGACTTTGAGCCAAGCATTGGAAAATGGGGCATTCATATCTTTGGTGACCAGCATGGACACAATGGGCTGAACAGCCTCCTACGCTGTAAGCGTCTCAGTTATTTGTACATACGTCCCTGCCTCTTTCTTCTGATTGCAACCACAAACTACTTGGGTCTCCGTATTGGGTTGCAGCACCAGGTTCAATTCCAGCCTCGGGTCACTATCTGTGCAGAGTTCGTACATTCTCCCCATGTCTGCATGGATTTTCTAAGGGTGCTCCCGGTTTCCTCCCGCAGTCCAAAGATGTATGGGTGTGTTGCACACTGAACCCAGGTCCCTGGTGCTGTGAGGCAGCAATGCTTGCCACTACGCCACCCGTATGAGGATATATCGTATCCAGATATGAGGGATAGTGTGGGACAATGGAGTTGAGATAGAAGATAGGCTCAAGGGGCTGAATGGCCTCATCCCACTCCTACTTCCTCTGCTTCTATTATCCCCAAATACAGGACAGAGCCAATAGCTAAACCCATTTACAAGTGGCCTTTCTGTTTGTTAACCTCTCACAAGTAAACTTCACGATAATGCACACAAACATCAAAGGCAGGAGTAGGTCATTTGGCCCACCGTAGCCTGCTCAGCCATTTGATATGGCTGATCTGACAGTGTCCACTCTATCCTCGCTGCCTTTGTCCGTTAGGAAATTCCAATCAACGGGGAGCGGAGAGAAATCTGTGGGAATAATCCAAAACGCAGAAGCCAAAGCATTGTCTGAACGGCCAAAGTAAAGAAACTTGAGCAACTGGAAAATCGAGAGGTTATTTTTATCATCTTTGGTTAGCACTTGGATGGAGTTGGGATCTGACGTGTACCGGACAGAGTCTAATTACTTCATCCAGAAACCTCCGGCCCACAGGCTCTCTTAACTTACTCCACACTGTTACTGAGGCTGACTCATTCCTCTGTCTACATCCTAAGCTCGGGAATTCTTATCCTACACCTTCCCCCCCCCCCCCCCCCCCCTTCCCAAACCTCTCTCTTCCTTTAAGACACTCCTTACTATCTATCCCAGCCAGATAGAAATGGAATCTTACGGCTGTTCGCTCTGGAGGGGTTTTCCCATCCCGCTGCAGTGAAGGGAGATTTGATTGAGTGCCGAATTCTCCAGTCTCGCTGCAGTGGGAGGGTGGCGCGAATGCCCGGGGCAGACCATGCTCCAGGAGTTTTACAGCACAGAGAGAGGCCCTTCGGCCCATTGTATCCCCTCTCTAACCTAATCCCGTTTTCCAGCACTTGGGCCCATTTCAAGTGCATTTCAAGTCCTCATCTAAATGTTTCTTAAATATTGGCGGGTTTCCCGTCTCTACCACCCTTTCAGGCAGCGAGTTCCAGATTCCCTCTGAGTGAAAAATCTTTCCCTCAAGCCCCCTCCAAATCTCCTCCCCTGAACTTAAATCTGTGCCCCCTGGTTATTGAGCCCTCTGCTAAGGAGAAAAGTTTCTTCCTGTCTCCCCTATCTCTGATTCTCATAATTCTGTACACCTTCATCAGGAACCCCTTCTGAGAAAAACAGTCCCAGCTCAACATCTCCAGCCCAGGCAGTGCCCTGGTGCATCTTCCCTGCACCCTCTCCAGTGCAAATCACACCCTTCCTATAGTGAGGCGACCAGAACTGCACACAGTGCTCTAGCTGTGCCCTAACAAGTGTTATATACAGCCCCATCTAACCTCACTGCTATTATATTTGGCTAATAAAGACAAGTGTCCAATGTGCTTTCTTAACCACCTTATCTACTTGTCCTTCAGAGATTATTGGACACGTACCCCAAGATCCCTCTGAGCCTCTGCACTCCCCAGCATCTTACTGTTCAGTGTATATTCCCTTGCCTTGGTAATCCTCCCAACATCCGTCACTCACACTTTTCAGGGTTAAATTCCATTTGCCACCGTTCTGCCCTTTCGACCGGCCAGTCTATACCATCCTGTGACCCAAGACTTTCCTTCTCTCTATTTATCCCCACCTTAACAAACGTTTAGCCACCTGTCAAGGTCTCCTGTGGCTCAGTGTCAATTTCTCTCCAATCACACTTCTGTGCTTTGGAAGATTTCACTGCAGTTAACTGGGTGGGGTGACGCGGTAGCTTAGTGGTTAGTCCTGCTGCTTCACAGCCCCAGGGACCTGGGTTCGATTCCCGGCTCGGGTCACTGAGTGTGTGGAGTTTGCACATTCTTCCCGTGTCTGTATGAGTTTCCTCTGACAATCCAAAGACACTAAGAGACAATTTTGCCTGGCCAATCCACCTAACTTGAACATCTTTGGACATAAGGGACAGTTCATATTTGGCCTTTCCACCTAACCTCCATACTTTGGACACTAAGGACTAATTTGGCATGGCCAATCCACCTAGCCCACATCTTTGGACACTAAGGGACAATTTAGCATTGCCAATCCACCTAATTTACACATCTTTGGACACTAAAGGGCAATTTAGCATGGCCAATCCACCTAGCCCACATCTTTGGACACTAAGGAACAATTTAGCATGGCCAATCCACCTAATTTACACATCTTTGGACACTAAAGGGCAATTTAGCATGGCCAATCCACCTAATTTACACATCTTTGGATACTAAGGGGCAATTTAGCATGGCCAATCCACCTAATTTACACATCTTTGGACACTAAGGGACAATTTAGCATTGCCAATCCACCTAATTTACACATCTTTGGACACTAAGGGACAATTTAGCATGGCCAATCCACCTAATTTACACATCTTTGGATACTAAGGGGCAATTTAGCATGGCCAATCCACCTAATTTACACATCTTTGGACACTAAGGGACAAATTAGCATGGCCAATCCACCTAACCCCACAGATTGGTAATCCAGAGACCCAGGATAGTGCTCTGGGGACCTGGGTTCAAATCTCAGAACGGCAGATGGTGAAATTTGAATTCAATAAAACCTGAAATTCAGAATCTACTGATGACTATGAAATTATTGTTGGAAAAAACTATCCGGTATACTAATGTCCTTTAGGGAAGGAAATCTGCTGTCCTTACCCTGTCTGGCCTACATGTGACTCCAGAGCCACAGCAATGTGGTTGATTCTTAAATGTCCTCATGAAGGGGTGATAAATGCTGACCCAGAGTGATACCCACATTCCACATACGAATACATTTTTTAAATGTAAGGTTTGTCACAGAAGTTTATTGAATCCCCTAAGTTTAGAACATAGAACATAGAACATAGAACATAGAACAATACAGCACAGAACAGGCCCTTCGGCCTTCGATGTTGTGCCGACCAAAATAAAAAGCAATGCCCCTCCTAACTAAACCATTCCCTTCGCATCCATATACTTATCAACTAACCTCTTAAACGCCACCAAACTTGGCGCATCTACAACAGCTGCAGGCAGGGTATTCCACTCCCTAATCACTCTTTGAGTAAAGAACCTACCTCTGATATCCGTCCTATAACTCATACCCCTTAATTTAAAGTTGTGTCACCTCGTGCTAGCTTTCTCCATCCTAGGAAAAAGGCTATCACTGTCCACCCTATCTAAACCTCTAATCATCTTATATGTTTCGATCAGGTCCCCTCTTAGCCTCATCCTTTCTAACGAAAACAACCTCAAATCCCTCAGCCTCTCCTCATAAGACCTGCCCTCCATACCAGCAACATCCTGGTAAACCTCCTCTGTACCCTCTCCAATGCCTCCACATCTTTCTTATAATGTGGGGACCAGAACTGCACACAATAATCCAAGTGCGGCCGCACTAGAGGTTTGTACAGTTGCAACATGATGCTGCGGCTCCTAAATTCAATCCCCCTACCAATAAAAGCTAAGACTCCATAAGCCTTCTTAACAACTTTATCCACTTGACTGCCTACTTTCAGGGATCTATTCACACATACACCAAGATCCTTCTGTTCCTCAACACTATTAAGAGCCCTACCATTAGCCCTATACTCTACACATTTATTGTTCCTGCCAAAGTGCATTACTTCACACTTTTCCACATTAAACTCCATTTGCCACCTCTCGGCCCAGCTCTGCAACTTGTCCAAGTCACTCTGTAAACTAAAACACCCCTCTTCACTATCTACCACAACACCAACTTTAGTATCATCTGCAAATTTACTGATCCATCCCTCAATACCCTCATCCAGATCATTTATAAAAATTACAAACAGCAGGGGCCCCAAAACAGACCCCTGAGGCACACCACTTGTCACCGAACTCCACGATGAATATCTCCCATCAACACCACCCTCTGTCTTCTATCTGCCAGCCAATTCCTAATCCAATTAGCTAAATCACCCTCTATTCCACACATCTGCATTTTCGGTAGAAGTCTTCCATGGGCCACCTTATCAAAAGCCTTACTAAAGTCCATATATACTACATCAACCGCCTTACCCCCATCCACCTCTTTGGTCACTTTCTCAAAAAACTCAATGAGGTTAGTAAGGCATGACCTACCCTTCACGAAACCATGCTGACTATCCCAATCAATTCATTTCTCTCTAAATAACTATAAATCCTATCCCTAATAATTCTCTCCAACACTTTGCCCACAACAGAAGTAAGACTCACTGCCTATAATTCCCTGGAAGGTCTCTCTTCCCCTTCTTGAACAACGGGACCACATTCGCTATCCTCCAGTCCTCCGGAACCACACCCGTAACCAACGACGACCTGAAGATCAGAGCCAGAGGCTCTGCAATCTCCCCTCTTGCCTCCCAGAGAATCCTAGGGTAAATCCCGTCCGGCCCAGGGGACTTATCCAACTTCAAACCCTCGAGAATTTCTAACACAGAAGGAGATCATTTGGCCCATCAGGTCAGTACTAACGACAATCCCACCCCGGCCCAATCCCCCATAACCCCATTTGTCCCCCTGACACTTAAGAGGCAATTTAGCATGGCTAATCAGCTAACCCGCACATCTTTGGACCGTGGGAGGAAACCCACATAGACACAGGGAGAACATACAGACTCCACACAGACTGTGACCCAAGCCGGGAATCGAACCCAGGTCCCTGGCGCTGTGAGGCAGCAGCACTAACCACTTTCTTGCAGGGTGGGGTGGGCATTTTTTTGTGGCTACACAAGGACCTCAATTGAGCAAAGAACAAAACAGCACGGGAAACAGGCCCTTCGGCCCAACGAGCCTGCACCGCCACCCCGATGTTTCCACCTCTACCCGCGATCCCTGTCCATGTTTATAGATCTATGGATCAAAAAACCAAATTTGAGACAATTTAGGGAGAATTTGTTTTGCCAGTTAGCCTAGGAGCATATTTTTGGGATGTGGGAGGAAACCGGAGCACCCGGAGAAAACCCACGCAAGCACGGGGAGAATGCGCAAACTCCCACAGACTCAGGCCCAAATCCATGAATCTGCACAGCACAGCGCACACATGTCTGATTGATCCAAATTATCAGGCCTCAGGATGTGGGTCAGGCCTGGTCACGCTGTTCTGAGATCCAGCAGAGTAACAAAACATGCCACCACTCACGGCCGATCCCGTTTGATGTCTACAACCTCAACAAGACTCCTTTCACCTCTCTGCTTTGAAAGGTTTCTTTTTTAGAACGAAGTTTATTTTTCTTCACTGTCAACAAACCGCTCTTTCGCGACCCTTCCAAAGGGCAATAAAAACCTTCTTTGGCAGCAGGCAGGAGGCCCCAGCGAAGGCTCTCGATAGAATGTCTTTCTTTCGCACTGGGCCTCCGCTTATTTTCCTAATCACACTCAGGGACACGGAGAAGCTCAGAGCATTCCTTTGTGCCCCAGTCAAAGAGCCAAGGACATTTTCAAACCCTTAACAGTCAGCCTGTTCATTGCCCATACCCCCCTGGGGAAGCTCAGGACACAGCTTGAGGAGAGGCCTGGGGGAACCTCACGTATTCGGAGCACACCCAGAAGAGGGGGGAGGGTAGAGGTAGGGAGGATGGCACGGGAGTGGGGAGGTGGGGGAGGAGTTTGCTGGCAGAATTTAGGCTGGGGCCTGGCCATATCTGGCGCAGTAAATCTTCAGGCCTACGCGAGAGGGCAAGGCCCCACTCGGCAGATGTTAGCAGAGAACCACAATATCCCTGCAGGGCTAAAGAAGGCTATTCGGCCCATCAGGTCTGCCCCAACTCTCTACAGAGCTTATTACCCAGGCTCCCACTCTATCACTGTAACCCCATGTACTAAACCCCAATCCACCTAACCCGCACATCATTGGATTCTAAGGAGCAATTTAGCATGGCCAATCCACCTAATCTGCTCATCTTTGGACACTAAGGGACAATTTAGCATGGCCAATCCACCTAACCTGCACATCTTTGGACACTAAGGGGCAATTTAGCATGGCCAATCCACCTAACATACACATCTTTGGACACTAAGGGATAATTTAGCACAGCCAATCCACCTAATCTGCTCATCTTTGGACACTAAGGGGCAATTAAGCATGGCCAATCCACCTAACCTACACATCTTTGGACACTGAGGGATAATTTAGCACAGCCAATCCACCTAATCTGCTCATCTTTGGACACTAAGGGACAATTTAGCATGGCCAATCCACTAATCTGCTCATCTTTGGACACTAAGGGACAATTTAGCATGGCCAATCCACCTAATCTGCTCATCTTTGACACTGAGGGACAATTTAGCATGGCCAATCCACCTAATCTGCTCATCTTTGGACACTAGGGACAATTTAGCATGCCAATCCACCTATCTGCTCATCTTTGGACACTAAGGGACAATTTAGCATGCCAATCCACCTAATCTGCTCATCTTTGGACACTAAGGGGCAATTTAGCATGGCCAATCCACCTAACCTGCACATCTTTGGACACTAAGGGGTAATTTAGCGTGGCTAATCCCACCTAATCTGCTCATCTTTGGACACTAAGGGGCAATTTAGCATGGCCAATCCACCTAACCTACACATCTTTGGACACTAAGGGATAATTTAGCACAGCCAATCCACCTAATCTGCTTATCTTTGGACACTAAGGGACAATTTAGCATGGCCAATCCACCTAATCTGCTTATCTTTGGACACTAAGGGACAATTTAGCATGGCCAATCCACCTAATCTGCTCATCTTTGGACACTAAGGGTCAATTTAGCATGGCCAATCCACCTAATCTGCTCATCTTTGGACACTAAGGGACAATTTAGCATGGCCAATCCACCTAATCTGCTCATCTTTGGACACTAAGGGACAATTTAGCATGGCCAATCCACCTAATCTGCTCATCTTTGGACATTAAGGGGCAATTTAGCATGGCCAATTCTCCTAACCTATATATGTTTGGAGTGTATAGGTTAGATGGATTGCGCATGGGTGACCAGGATTCTCTCATGTTCACTGGTTTCATCCCAGGAGTGCAGGGGTTTTCGCATGAGGAGAGGTTCAAAGCGAGGACAAGAGGTGGGAGGGTCCCTGTCACAGTTTTGGGGCGAAGGGGAAACGGGTGGATTGAAGTGCAGTAGGGTGGATTGGATATGGTTGCGACCCCTATCAACCACACTGTGGGGATGGTGGGGGGGGAAGGTGCACTGCCGGCGGGACTGGAGAATCCCACCGGCCTGAATGGCCAGAGAATGAAATCATCATTGAACCTCCCCTGCCCTTCAGGAGTTAGAATCAATCCTTTTCCTCCTTCCTCCTCTCCATACTTCAATCTCCAACTTCTTCCTCTTAACAATGAGCTTAAATGTGAGCTTATTTTGTCCTCTATCTCTCTCTCTCTCTCTTTTCCAGACTCCCCAAGTGTTTCCAGCAATCTTGTGGTTTAATTACGTCTGTAAGGTTTGAATTCCGTATTTGCCTCATGAAGCTCCGGGGTTCAGAGTTGAACCTCTGGCTCGCAGTTGAGAGAATTACGACTGGTTAACAAAGGTTATTTAAACTGTGTTTGTCCCTTGCCTCCCAAACAACGCTCCATAGTGCAAACGCCAGCTCTTAAACGACTTTCTCAAAGCTCGGCACATTCGGACAATTACTAGACTCATTTTGGAATCAGCACAATGGAATCCTTTATGAAATGAACTCATTGAGAATCTCATTAAAGGTTTGTGGTTAGAAATCGTGTCAGTTTCAAAGTTTGAACAGAGCTTTTAAAGGACGCAGTGACCTGCTTTTTTTGAATCTTTATTTGTACGGGGGATGTGAGTGTCGCTGGTTGGGTCCAGCGTTTACTGTCCCTCCCTAACTCCACGTCAGAGGGCAGTTGAGAGTTACCCACATTGCTGTGGCTCTGGAGTCACATGTAGGCCAGACCAGGTAAGGATGGCAGATTTCCTTCCCTAAAGGGGCATTAGTGAACCAGATGGGTTTTTATAACAATCAAAGATGAATTATAGATTGCTTACAATGCAGAAAGAGACCATTCGGCCCATCGAAGCTCCAGAGACACACCATTCTCTGAGAGAAAGAATTCCCCCCTTTTACTCTTTATTTTTAAACAGTGACTCCCCCTCCCGATACTAGATCCTCCAGTGGGCAGTGGTTAGCACAATCCCACTCAGGCTCTACCTCCATATCCCTACATATTTTACCCACTAAATCCCTCTAACTCAGGACACTAAGGGGCAATTTTAGCATGGCCAATCAACCTAACCCACACATTTTTGGACTCTGGGAGGAAACCGGAGCACCCGGAGGAAACCCACGCAGACATGAGGAGAATGTGCAAACTCCACACAGACAGCGACCCAAGCTGGGAATCGAACCCAAGTCCCCGGAGCTGTGAGGCAGCAGTGCTAACCACTGTATCACGTTGCCACCCTATTACTGCGCGAATACCTGGAATGGGAAGTTTGCTAAATGTTAGTTTATACCCACTAGTGTTTAGAAGAGGTACTTAGATTGAAGCTTAACAGACCCTGAGGGGTCTTGACTGGAGGGTATCACACAATCATAGAAGCCTACAGTGCAAAACGAGGCCATTCGGCCCATTCAGTCTGCACCATCCACAATCCCATCCAGGCCCTATCCCCATAACTCCATGCATTTAACCTAGCTAGTCCCCCTGACATTAAGGGGCAATTTATCATGGCCAATCCACTTAACCAGCACATCTTCGGACTGCGGGAGGAAACAGGAGTACCCGGAGGGAACCCACGCAGACACGGGGAGAACATGCAAACTCCGTACAGACGGTGACCCAAAGCCAGGAATCAAACCCGTGTCCCTGGCACTGTGAGGCAGCAGTGCTAACCACTGTGCCACCATGCCATCCCATTTTTGTGGGAGAATTGGGGGTGAGGGAAGGGTGTGACAGGGTGGGGAGAGGAGGAGGTCACTGTTTAAAAATTAAGAGTTACCTATGTGCAACGGACATGAGGAGGAATTCTTTCTCCCAAAGGATGGCGAGTCTCCAGAACATTCTCCCTCAAAAGGCCGTGGAAGCAGAATCTTTTAAAGCAGACTTGGATAGAATCTTGATTAACAAGGGGGTGAAAGGTTATCGGGGGATAGGCGGGAGTGTGGAGTTGAGATTAGCTGTGATTAGTCCAAAGTAGTACAGGTTAGGTGGATTAGCTGGGATAAATATGTGGGATTACAGGGATACGGCAGGGGTCTGGATAATATACCCTGTCAGACTCGACGGGCCAACTGTCT
Source organism: Sphyrna mokarran (assembly GCA_024679065.1). Taxonomy (NCBI): domain Eukaryota; kingdom Metazoa; phylum Chordata; class Chondrichthyes; order Carcharhiniformes; family Carcharhinidae; genus Sphyrna; species Sphyrna mokarran. Next base: position 4,257,851 of record JAGIQG010000032.1, read on the forward strand.
TCTTCTGCACTGCGGGGTTTCTATGATCTTATTGAACAACAGAATGTTCTACTCCTCTTCCCAATCCGTATGTTCAGTTTCAAAAGGTGGCTTACCATTACCCTCTCGGGGGCAATTAGGGATGGGCAATAAATGCTGGCCCAGCCAGTGTCACCCACATCCCGTAAAAGGATTTTTTTTGTAGTCCAAGGGGTGGGAATTGAACCTTTGATTTGATTTGAACATTTTTATTCTTATCAAACGTATTGGGATACAGTGAAAACTATTGTTTCTTGCGCGCTATACAGGCAAAACATACCATTCATAGAGAACATAGGGGAGAAGGAAAAGAGTGGGTGCAGAATGTAGTGTTACAGTCGTAGCGAAGGTGAACAGAAACATCAGCTTAATATACAGGATAGGTCCATTCAAATATCTGCCAGCAGCAGGGAAGAAGCTGTTCCTGGGTCGATTGGTATGTGACCTCAAACTTTTGTATCTTTTTCTCAACGGAGGAAGGTGGAAGGGAAAATGTCCGGGGTGTGTGGGGTCCTTCATTATGCTGGTTGCTTTGCCGAGGCAGCGAGAAGTGTAGACAGAGTCAATGGATGGGAGGCTGGTTTGCGTGATGGATTGGGCTACATTTGTAGTTTCTTGGACAGAGCAGGAGCTCACACCAAGCTGTGATACAACTGGAGCTTCTAACTCAGAAACAGGAACACTATCTATAACACCACAACACTTCACCTGGGTGTGATAAGACAGTTGAAAAATGATTTACAAGTCACCTTTTTTTTATTCATTTATGGGACACAGGCATGGCTGACTGGGCCAGCATTTATTGCCCACCCCTAATTGCCCTTGAGAAGGTGGTGGTGAGCTGCCGCCTTGAATGTGCTGTTCATGTGCTTGCGTTGAACCACAATACCGTTAGGAAGGAAATTCCAGAACTTTGCCCCAACGACAGTGAAGGAACGGTGATATATTTCCAAGTCAAGATGGTGAGTGACTTGGAGAGGAATTTGCAAGTGGAGATGTTCGCATGTATCTGCTTGTCCTTCTAAATGGAAGTGGTTGTGGGTTTGGAAGATGCTGTCTATGAATCTTTGGTGAATTGCTGCAGTGCATCTTGTAGATGGTACACACTGAGCGTCAGTGGTGGAGGGATTGAATGTTTGTAGACATGGTGTCAATCAAGTGGGGCTGCTTTGTCCTGTATGGTGTCGAGCTTCTTGAATGTTGTTGGAGTTACACTCATCCAGGCAAGTGGGGAGTATTCCATCACGAAGTACTGGCACAGTCGCACAGCGGGAGCAGCACGGTGGTTAGTGCTGTTGCTCCACAGCTCCAGGGACCTGGCTTCGATTCCTGGCTCGGGTCACTGTCTGAGCGGAGCTTGCACATTCTCCTCATGTCTGCGTGGGTTTCCTCCAGTTTCCTCCCACAGTCCAAAGATGTGCGGGTTCAGTTGATTGGCCGTACTTAAAAAAAATACCCGTTCGAATCATTAGAGGGACTAGCGGGTAAATATGGAGGGATATGGGAGCAGGGGCTGGGTGGAATTGTTGTCGGTGCAGACTCGATGGGCCTCTTTATGAACTGCAGGGTTTCTATTTCTATCACGCTCCTGACCTTGTGCCTTGTAGATGGGGAACAGGCTCGGGGAAGTCAGGAGGTGAGTTACTCGCTGTGGTATTCCTTGCCTCTGACCTGTTCTTGAAGCCACTGTGTTTATCTGCTGTTGAGTTTCTGGTCAATGGTAACCCCAAGAATGTTGACAGCAGGAGAGTTGGTGATGGTTACACCATTGTATATTAAGGGGCAGTGGTTAGAGTGTCTCTTATGGGTCATTGCCTGGCATTTGTGTGGCGCCAATGTTACTTGCCACTTGTCAACCCAAGCCTGGACATTGCCCAGAGCTTGTTGCATCTGAACATGGATTGCTTCAAGCTCGTCAAGTGTCACGTACAGCGTTGCGGCCAATAAAAAAATTTAACCTTTTGGTCGTCTGCTAACTTCATAAGAAATAAAGAATATTCGGTGTGACACCCAAAGCAATCAGAGCAGTGAATGCTCCAAGGGTGAGGATATTGTCAGATGCAAGCTTTCTCTGTTCCTGCATTAATCATCAAACAAAGAACATCAGTCAAAAGCTGACTGATCTTTGGAGCTCTCATATCAAAAGAATGTGTGTTTTTCCCCTAATCCATGGATTACTTTCCAATTATCCCATCTTCAAATTGCCTTGCCTCTGGCTGCATCGTGTCCGCTGGAACTAACATCAAAGACCGTCTGGAATCGAGAAGTCAATGAGAAGGAGAGCTCTCATTTTATCAGTTTAAAGAAGGCAGATTCACTGTTGGGTCAGGCACGACACAAAGAACCACAACACAGCACGGGAAACAGGCCCTTCGGCCCAACGAGCCCGCGCTGTCTTTTTAACATTGTGAGTGCCTTCTTCTACCTTTGTCCATGCCTATCGAGTAAGATTGAACATAGAGCATAGAACATTACAGCACAAACAGGCCCTTTGGCCCACAAGTTGTGCTGATCATAACAGTACTAACAGGCCATAGAAGTATCTGCGACTCCCAATCCCATTAAATCCCATGTACTCATCCAGAAGTCTCTTAAAAGATCCCATCGAGTTTACCTCTACTACCACAGACGGCAGCCGATTCCATTCACTCACCACCCTCTGAGTGAAAAATTTACCCCTAACATCTCCTCTGTACTTACCCCCCAGCACCTTAAACCTGTGTCCTTTCATAGCGACCATTTCAGCCCTGGGAAATAGCCTCCGAAATCCACCCTATCTATGTCTCTCCACATTTTATAAACCTCTATCAGGTCGCAAGTCAACCTTCGTCTCTCCCAGGGAGAAGAGACCGAGCTCCCTCAACCTATCCTCATAAGGCATGCCCCCCAATCCAGGCAACATCCTTGTAAATCTCCTCTGCACCCTCTCAATAGCTTCCACATCCTTCCTGTAGTAAGGCAACCAGAAATGCGAACATTACTCCAAGTGGGAAGCAATTGGAAGCTCCAGCTCGTCAGCTGGAGGCAAGAAAGGATGATAAGGATAGGGCAACACAGTGGCTCAAAAAACAGTGGAGCAGGGAAGCAGGCCCTTCGGCCCTCCCAGCCTGTGCTGTTCCTGATGCCTGCCTAAATTAAAACTGTACACACTTCCAGAGTCCATATCCTTCCATTCCCATATCCTATTCATGTATTTGTCTACATGACCCTTATATGCCACTATTGTATCTGCTCCCACCATCTCCCCATGTTCTAGACATTCACCAACCTCTGTGTAAAAAAACTTGCCTGGCACACCTCCTCTGAACTTTTCCCCACGCATCTTAAACCCATGTTTAATTATGTTTAATAGAGTGGTTAGCACCGCTGCCTCACAGTTCCAGGGACCCGGGTTCGGTTCCCTGCTGGGGTCACCGTCTTGCAGAGTTTGCACGTTCTCCCCGTGTCTGCGTGGGTTTCCTCCGGGGATGCTCCGATTTTCTGAAAGGTGTGCTGGTTAGATACATTGGCCGAGTTGAATCCTCCCTCAGTGTATCTGAACAGAGTGTGGTGACTAGGGGATTTTCGCAGTAACTTCATTGTAGTGTTAATGTCAGCTAATGTGTGACACTAATTAATTGTTTGACTTTAAAGACCAACAAAATCAGACATAGATTTATTGCAACTCCCAGATGCTTTCCATCCACGTAGTTCTTTTTGAAGAGAATCACTGCTATATTGTAGGCAACATAGCAAACAATTTTTACACAACAAGATCCCATCAATGTGACCATGACTGGACAATCAGTCATTGCCATGAGTGTAGGTTCGGGTGGATTAGCCATGCTAAATTAGCCCTTAGTTTCCAAAGATGGGTGGATTGGGTGGATTGGCCATGCTAAATTGTCCCTTAGTGTCCAAAGATGTGCAGGGTAGGTGGATTGGCCATGCTAAATTGCCCTTTAGTGTCCAAAGATGTGTAGGTTAGGTGAATTGGCCATGCTAAATTGTCCCGTAGTGTCCAAAGATGTGTGGGTTAGGTAGATTGGCCATGCTAAATTGTCCCTTAGTGTCCAAAGACGTGCAGGGTAAGTGATTGGCCATGCTAAATTGTCCCTTAGTGTCCAAAGATGGGTGGATTGGGTGGATTGGCCATGCTAAATTGTCCCTTAGTGCCCAAAGATGTGTAGGTTAGGTGAATTGGCCATGCTAAATTATCCCGTAGTGTCCAAAGATGTGTGGGTTAGGTGGATTGGCCATGCTAAATTGTCCCTTAGTGTCCAAAGACGTGCAGGGTAGGTGATTGGCCATGCTAAATTGTCCCTTAGTTTCCAAAGATGGGTGGGTTGGATGCATTGGCCATGTTAATCTGCCTTTTCTTTTCCAGCAACACACAGGTTTGGTGGATTAGCCATGGTGAATATGTGGGTTTACGGGGATAGGGTGGGGGAGGGGAGGACCTGGGTAAGACGCTCTGCCAAAGAGTTGGCGCAGGCTCGATGGGCTGAATGGTCTCATTCTGCACTGTAGCGATTCGATGGTTCTAACAGAGCGATGCGGAGGCAGGACACGTTGGGAAAGAAGCTTGAGCTTCTCAGGAGCTTGAGCTTTGTACAAAAACTAACCTGTGAAGGAAATCTGACCAATGCAGCTTAGACTGGAGGCTCGTAAAAGATTATTGACAATGAGGAGACAAGATGTTGGAGCAGAAATAATCCATTCAGCCCATCGAGTCTGCTCTGCCTTCAATCATGGCTGATATATTTCCCATCCCCATTCTCCTGCCTTCTCCCCATAATCTTTGTGGTATATATGGACTTTAGTAAGGCGTTCGATAAGGTGGCCCATGGAAGGCTTCTGCAGAAAATGCAGATGTATGGGATAGAGGGTGATTTAGCTAATTGGATTAGGAATTGGCTAGCAGATAGAAGACAGAGGGTGGTGGTTGATGGGAGATATTCATCGTGGAGTTCGGTTACAAGTGGTGTACCTCAGGGGTCTGTTTTGGGGCCCCTGCTGTTTGTAATTTTTATAAATGATCTGGATGAGGGTATTGAAGGATGGATTAGTAAATTTGCAGATGACACCAAAGTCGGAGGAGTGGTAGATAGTGAAGAGGGGTGTTCTAGTTTGCAGAGAGACTTGGACAAGTTGCAGAGCTGGGCCGAGAGGTGGCAAATGGAGTTTAATGTGGAAAAGTGTGAGGTAATTCACTTTGGCAGGAATAACAAATGTGTAGAGTATAGGGCTAATGGTAGGACTCTTAATAGTGTTGATGAACAGAGGGATCTTGGTGTATATGTGCATAGATCCCTGAAAGTTGGCAATCAAGTCGATAAGGTTGTTAAGAAGGCATATGGAGTCTTAGCTTTTATTGGTAGGGGGATTGAATTTCGGAGCCGCAACGTCATGTTGCAACTGTACAAAACTCTAGTGCGGCCGCACTTGGAGTATTGTGTGCAGTTCTGGTCCCCACATTATAAGAAAGATGTGGAGGCATTGGAGAGGGTACAGAGGAGGTTTACAGGATGTTGCCTGGTATGGAGGGCAGGTCTTATGAAGAGAGGCTGAGGGATTTGAGGTTGTTTTCGTTAGAAAGAAGGCGGCTAAGAGGAGACCTTATTGAAACATATAAGATGATTAGAGGTTTAGATAGGGTGGACAGTGATAGCCTTTTTCCTAGGATGGAGAAAGCTAGCACGAGGGGACATAGCTTTAAATTAAGGGGTGGTGGTTTAGGACAGATGTCAGAGGTATGTTCTTTACCCAGAGGGTGGTAAGGGTATGGAATGCCTTGCCTGCATCAGTTGTAGATGCGCCAAGTTTGGTGGCGTTTAAGAGGTTAGTAGATAAGTTTATGGATGAAGAACAAGAGGCAATCTCGTTGAAACCACACAAAGGAATAAATTTGGAAGGAAAACAAATGTAATGTTAGCATTCTTGTTGAGGGAGCTAGAATACAAGAGCAGGGATGTACTTCTGAGGCTGTATGAGGCTCCATTTGGAATATTTTGAGCTGTTTTGGGCCCCCTATCTCAGGAAGGATGTACTGGCCTTGGAAAAGCTCCAGAGAAGTTTCACACGAATGATCCCTGGAATGAAAGGCTTGTCTTGTGAGTTACAGTTGAGGGTCTGTACTTTGGAGTTTAGAAGGATGATAAGGGATTTTATTGAAACTTACAGGGCACTGCGAGGCCTGGATAGAGTGGACATGAAGAGGATGTTTCCACAAGTAGGAAAAACTAGAACCAGAGGGCACAACCTCAGGCTAAAGGGACGATCCTTTAAAACAGAGATGAGGAGAAATTTCTTCAGCCAGAGAGCAGCCAATCTGTGGAACTCTTTGCCGCAGAAGGCTGTGGAGGCCAGGTCATTGAGTGTCTTTAAGACATAGATAGATAGCTTCTTGATAAATAAGGGGATCAGGGGTTATGGGGAGAAGGCAGGAGAATGGGGATGAGAAAAATATCAGCCATGATTGAATGGCAGAACAGACTCGATGGGCTGAGTGGCTTATTCCTTGTTCCTATGTTCCTAAGAAATGTTCCCATGGAGAGAACAAAGGACCAGAGGAGACTTGATTTGAGGTGTAAATTGGTTTAAGAGACTTAAAAAAACATAAGGGGCAGCGCAGGGACCCGAGTTCGATTCCCGGCTTGGGTCACTGTCTGTGTGGAGTCTGCACATTCTCCCCGTGTTTCCGTGGGTTTCCTCCAACTGCTCCAGTTTCTTTCCACCGTCCAAAGATGTGGGTAAGTGGGTTTGGCCATGCTAAATTGCTCCTTAGTGTCAACGGGATTAGCAGGGTAAATATGGGGGCGAGTCTGGAATGGAATAGGGAATGGAGGCCGGGTGGGGCTGTGGTCAGTGTAGACTCGATGGGCTGAATGGCCTCCTTCTGCACTGTAGGGATTCTATGATAAGAAATTCTTTTTAAAAAAGTGGTAAGTACTCAGCATCTAGACTGTGGTACCAGAGACTGTGGTGCAAGTTGATGCAACTGTGGCTTTTTACAAGATATTGGGTAATTATCTGAAGTGAAAATGGGGCTAGTGGGTTAGGAGAAAAAGTTGGGAAACTAACTGAGAGGCTCTTGTAGATTTCTAACATGAAGATGATGCATTGAATGACCTCCTTCTGTACTGTAATTATCCTTTTGATTTCATTTGATTTGATTTACAATTGTCACGCGTATTGGTATACAGTGAAAAGTATTGTTTCTTGTGCACTATCCTGATAGAGCATACCATTCATAGAGAAGAAGGGGAGGAGAGGGTGCAGAATGTAGTGTCACAGTCACAGCTAGGGTGTAGAGAAAGATCAACTTAATGCGAGGTAAGTCCATTCAAAAGTCTGACAGCAGCAGGGAAGAAGATGTTCTTGAGTCGGTCGGTGCGTGACCTGAGACTTCTGTATCTTTTTCCCAAAGGAAGAAGGTGGAAGGGAGAATGTCCGGGGTGTGTGGGGTCCTTCATTATACCGGCTGCTTTGCCAAGGTAGCAGGAAGTGTAGACAGAGTCAATGGATGGGAGGCTGGTTTGTGTGATGGATTGGGCTACGTTCACAACCCTTTGGGTTAAAGGGGCCACAAAATATCCAACAAGTAGAGCAGTGTCTGGCTGACAAGATAAGGAGATATCAAATGCCTTTCACCGTTGGATAGACACTCACTCACACCCTGATCCGTGTGGTAGTTATCAAGATAAACTCGACACCATGTATTCACAAAAACTGTGGGGAAATACATTGCACCTCCATGAGGTATCTTATTTATTATTTATTTGTGAAAATATTAGGGGAGGAAATCTGCCATCCTTACCTGGTCTGGCCTACATGTGATCCCAGAGCCACAACAATGTGATTGACTCTCAACTGACCTTGGGCAACTCGGGATGGGAAATAAATGCTGGCCCAGCCAGTGACACCCATATCCTACAAATAAATACCCATCCCTAATGATTCATCTTGAGACGACTTTGCTCCTTGTGGCTCAGAGGTAGATCGATCTTTTACATTGTTTAGGGAGGGAGTACTTCTCCTTTTCCAAAGCTGAGAAACCCGTCAGACAATTTCTTCAGCCCTCTTCCAATGTCCCTACCAAATCTGTCAGCAATTGGAATTCAAGATCAGCTCAGAACGATACTTCCCATCGCACACCCCGGCTCCTTAATCTCCCGGGGAGGCAACGCTTCCTTGGGAATGCTTCCTGGTACAAGGTGAGCTTGGGGCAAGGTGAATTGCGTAGGAATAATGGGCCAAATGGTCTTTGTCGGAGTTGTGAATTTCCACTAACGTCGTGATGAATGAATAAGAACAGCTCCAAAACTTTTGGAAACATTGACAACATCTGTAATATGAGAGATCTGTAAACGTTGCAATGAAAATAATAGAACATAGAACATAGAACATAGAACAATACAGCACAGAACAGGCCCTTCGGCCTTCGATGTTGTGCCGACCAAAATAAAAAGCAATGCCCCTCCTAACTAAACCATTCCCTTATCATCCATATACTTATCAACTAACCTCTTAAACGCCACCAAACTTGGCGCATCTCCAACAGCTGCAGGCAGGGCATTCCACTCCCTAATCACTCTTTGAGTAAAGAACCTACCTCTGATATCCGTCCTATAACTTATACCCCTTAATTTAAAGCTGTGTCCCCTCGTGCTAGCTTTCTCCATCCTAGGAAAAAGGCTAGCACTGTCCACCCTATCTAAACCTCTAATCATCTTATATGCTTCAATAAGATCCCCTCTTAGCCGCCTCCTTTCTAACGAAAACAACCTCAAATCCTTCAACCTATCTTCATAGGACCTGCCCTCCATACCAGGCAACATCCTGGTAAACCTCCTCTGTACCCTCTCCAATGCCTCCACATCTTTCTTATAATGTGGCGAACAGAACTGCACACAATACTCCAAGTGCGGCCGCACTAGAGTTTTGTACAGCTGCAACATGCTGCTGCGGCTCCTAAATTCAATCCCCCTACCAATAAAAGCTAAGACTCCATAAGCCTTCTTAACAACTTTATCCACTTGACTGCCTACTTTCAGGGATACAAGATTTGTTTCCCTGTCAGGACACCAGAGCTCCTGGAAATCTACTTTTTCTTTCAGATGTTTGTGGACCTTTTGCTTTCTGCCTTTTATTTCTGATTTCATTAACCTAAGTTCATTGGCACTTAGCATCACACTGTCTGAACAGATCCATAGAATCCCTACAGTGCAGAAGGAGGCCATTTGGCCCATCGAGTCTGTACTGACCACAATCCCACTCAGACCCCGTTCCCGTAACCCTATACATTTACTCTGTTAAGACCCCTACACTAGGGGTCAATGTAGCATGGCCAGTCAACCTAACCCTCATATCTTTGAATATCTTGAAGAAGATATTGACTGTCTGAGGTGTATTTGAGAGATCGTGAGCAGCGAGGGATGAAGTTTCCCAAAAACCCATGTAGGAATCGCCATTTGTGATCAGCCATGGAGTGAGTCTTCTGTGGAAAGTTGAGTCCGTTGGGTTTGTACTCATTGAAGATTAGAAGCAACTTCATTGAGACACAAAGAACAATATAGCACAGGAAAGGCCCTTCGGCCCTCCAAGCCTGTGCTGCTCATGAGCCCAACTAGACCATTCGTTTGTATCCCTCTATTCCCAGTCTGTTCACGACCTGTAGGGTTCTCAGGGAGTTTGACAGGGTCGATGCCAAGAGGCTGTTTCCCTGTGTGGGAGAGTCTGGGACCAGAGGGCAAAATCTCAAGAGTAAGGGAGTTTGGCCATTTAAGACAGGAGGAATTTCTTCTCTCAGACGGGAGTGAATCTGTGGAATTCTTTACCGCAGAGGGCTGTAGAGGCTGGGTCATCAAGTTCAAAGCTGAGATAGGCAGAGTTTTAATCAGTAAGGGAATCGAGGATTCTGGGGATAAGGAGGGAAAAGTGGAGTTGAGAATTATAAGAGACTAACCACGGTCTCACTAGACTCAATGGGTTGAATGGTCTTATGATCCAAATGGAGTAACATATTCTGGGGACTACTGGCTATGGAAGCAAGTGCCTTGGTTCTGCACTGTAGGGATTCTGTGGATCTGTTCCGACACTAAATGCCAATGAACTTAGGTTAATAAAATTGGGAATAAAAAGCAGAAAGCCACTGCAACACACCCATAAACATCTGAAAGAAAAAAATAGATTTTCAGGAGCTCTGGTGTCCTGACAGGGAAACAAATCTTGGATTATTTTGATTGCAACATTTATAGAACTCTCATATTACAGAAGTTGTCAATGCTTCCAAAGGTTTTGGGGCTGTTCTAATTCATTCATCAGGACGTTAATGGAAGTTCACAGCTCCGACAAAGGCCATTTGGCCCATTATTCCTGTGCAAGCATTAGCGTCACTTACCCCGAGCTCTATTGTACCAGCAAGCATTCCCAAGGAAGTATTGGAGATTAGGGAGCTGGATTAGGGGAACTGGAAATTGTTCCACGTGTGATTTTCACGGTTCCGAGCATTGAAGAGAGAGCGTGATCGACCTTTGTATTTTACCCCCTATGTGTGACAGACAGCCTGGGCTCAGGAGTAGAAGCTAGAGCATTTACTTTAGAAAGGACATCAGCATATCGAAGAGGATTCACATCGGTGATTGCAACGATAAAAACTCCCATCGAAGAGTAATATCACTGTTTGGACCTGTTGACAGCGCACTTTCAGAGGCCACGGTCTATTAAGGTAAAGTGGTTATTGCAGGAAATTTCTGGTAGATACAAACCACGAGCAAGGACAAAGATTTGAATTGTTCTCCCTTCCAACCAATATGCAATTCATTCTCATCAAGAGTACTTAACTGATTGAAAATAAGATGGGCACAGGTGGTACGATGGTTAGCGCTGCTGCCAGGGACCCTGGTTTGATTCTTGCCTTGGGGGACTGTGTACACTTTCCACCTTCTCCCCGTGTCTGTGTGGGTTTCCTCCCACAGTGTGAACGACATGCTGCTTAGGTGCACTGGCTGTGCTGAATTGCCCTTGAATTGAATGGACATGCAAAATTACCCCTTAGTGTCCAAAGATGTGTAGTTTAGGTGGATTGGCCATGCTAAATTGTCTCTTAGTGTCCAAAGATGTGCAGGTTAGGTGGATTGGCCATGCTAAATTGCCCCTTAGTGTCCAAAGATGTGTAGGTTCGGTGGATTGGCCATGCTAAATTGTTTCTTAGTGTCCAAAGATGTGCAGGTTAGGTGGATTGGCCATGCTAAATTGCCCCTTAGTGTCCAAAGATGTGTAGGTTAGGTGGATTGGCCATGCTAAATTGTTTCTTAGTGTCCAAAGATGTGCAGGTTAGGTGGATTGGCCATGCTAAATTGTCTCCTGGTGTCCAAAGATGTGCAGGTTAGGTGGATTGGCCATGCTAAATTGCCCCTTAGTGTCCAAAGATGTGTGGTTAGGTGGATTGGCCATGCTAAATTGCCCCTTAGTGTCCAAAGATGTGTAGGTTAGGTGGATTGCCATGCTAATTGCCCCTTAGTGTCCAAGATGGCAGGTTAGGTGGATGGCCATGCTAAATTGTTCCTTAGTGTCCAAAGATGTGCAGGTTAGGTGGATTGGCCATGCTAAATTGTCCCTTAGTGTCCAAAGATGTGCATGTTAGGTGGATTGGCCATGCTAAATTGTCTCTTAGTGTCCAAAGATGTGCAGGTTAGGTGGAGGCCATGCTAAATGTCTCTTAGTGTCCAAAGATGTGCAGGTTAGGTGGATTGGCCATGCTAAATTGTCTCTTAGTGTCCAAAGATGTGCAGGTTAGGTGGATGGCCATGCTAAATTGTCCCTTAGTGTCCAAAGCTGTGCAGGTTAGATGGATTGGCCATGCTAAATTGTCTCTTAGTGTCCAAAGATGTGCAGGTTAGGTGGATTGGCCATGCTAAATTGTCTCTTAGTGTCCAAAGATGTGCAGGTTAGGTGGATTGGCCATGCTAAATTGTCCCTTAGTGTCCAAAGCTGTGCAGGTTAGATGGATTGGCCATGCTAAATTTGAGGGGTTACAAGATAAGGGAAAGGGCCTAGGTGAGGTACTCTGTTGAAGAAGCGATGCTGTTCGATGGGCTGAATGTCCTCTTCAGCACTGCAGCAATTCCATGAACCAGGAATGATGGGGAAACCCTTCATTGAAGCGTTAGCGGGGAGTGTGTACATATTGGATGCGATCTCTATGGAGCATCAAAGGAAATTAAAGATGCCATATAAATCCAAGTTGTTGTTGTCCTTCAGAAAGGTGGAAATCGAGTGCAAGGAAGGAGCGGGTTTAACCGGGAGGGTGTCCCCTCCTCGTTCCGGGCCTTCCCACATATTGGGAGCTAAGCTCCGCATCTAATACTGCCCAGTTACAGGTCAGTCCATCAGGGCTCTGCGGGATTTTAATGATGACCTTTCACCCCAGCGATGAAAGCCAACAACTGTAGGACTAGCGCAATGGTCCCAGTCTGCCCTCTGAACTGCCTGGGGTAACTCAATGAACAATTAATTGGCTTTACCCAACGGAAGTTTGCACAGCAATCGGCCACATTCTCCTTCCTTTGTAAGTTTGACTCAGAAGGGAATGGTGGACGGGCACAGGTTCTGTGGCGAGGATTTTAGCTTGACCGCCCAGCTTTGGCGGTTGGGGGGTGGGGGGGTGGTGGGTGGGGGGTTGAGTTGGGCAGAAAGAGGAACCAACTAGTCCAGGTAGGAGGGATTGGGGCACTCGCTGCCCTATGACATACTGGGCAGGACCCCACACCAGCAAGAGGGCACGTGTTGCCGTGTAACACCAGTCGTTTAATGACATTTGGTACGAGGTATTCCCAAATGCAGGTACAGTACAAAGACAACAATCTCAGAGGTTAATACCGCGTTCTTACATCCAGCTTCCTCCATTCTCTGCAAGCCAGCTGCAGAGAGATTTCCCTGCCGCTCCTCCTACGGGAGCTGAGGTAAAATGTGCGTCCTCTCGCGAGCGGAGCGGGTCCGCGCTTCCAACCGTTGCGACTCCGGGCGTCCCGCCCCCTGACTGGGAGAGTTCAGTGGCCGTGAGCAGGGGACGGGATACTTGTCCGACGAAGAGAAACTGGCTGGGGGTGCTCGCAGGCTCCCTCCTCGCGTAGGCCCGAGGCCTACTCTGGCAGGGCTGACCCATCGGGGAGGCAGGCCGACAACAAGGCCTGGCTCGAGTGTCCGCGGGGGCTGTCGGATCGGCAGGTCAGAGTTCACCCGGGAAAGCGAACCCCAAACATTTTTCAGAACAGGAAACACAGTTTTGAGGCACTCCGTGTAAAGTGCTGCGGCAAGACTTGGGGGGAAGGGTGGGGGGGAGGGCGGGGAAAACCCAGGAAGGCTTAAATAAAACACGATACACAAATGTTAAGCCTGGTGTAACTAAAATTCTCCTTCCCCTACTCACTGAAGCTGCTGAGTTGACCGACCCAAGAGTGAATCACGGACTCCTAATATGTCTTTTTCATTTTAATTTGGTCCTCCATACCTCCTCCAAATGGCTCGCACTTCCTCCGAGACTTCTCAGAGTGTAACTTCCGATTGCCCCTACACACCCTCATCACCAAGAACCTTCCAGAAATTAAGACCACCGTAGTAGGCATGCCACCAAGCGCCAATGCCGGCCCTCCATCACCACACCCCTCCAACCACGCACCATCCCCCCGCTGTCCCACATCTCCCACTCACAATCTCAGAAGGGAAGCAGAGATTCTCCTGGTTACGTAATTCAATGTCAACATTCTCCCTGGATTTCAGACACCAAATTTGCCTCCCTGCCCCGGCCAACGTTATCCCTACCCCACTCCGGTCTCAGCTCTAACACCACCCCACACCCGCTCCCACCCCACTGGCCCCACCCCGCCCCCCGCCCATCCCCCCAAAACAAAAAGGTGATCCCTTGCGAAGATGCTGTGCATTTTTGATAAAAGCAAATTTTCTGCGGAATCCGAAACCAGAAGAGAAAACGCTGGAAAACCTCAGCTTTGACAAAGGGTCGGCTGGACTGGAAACAGCAACGCTCTTCTCTCCTTACAGGTGTTGCCAGACCCGCTGAGATTTTCCAGCGTTTTCTCTTCTGTACATTTTAGAGTTGAGCGACTGTTGATCCAACTGCTTCTGGGATTAAAAATAAAAGATTTGGTGGATAAGAGTCAGATTTACAGAATGAAAACAGGCCCTTCAGCCCAATTTGTCCATGCCGCCCAGTTTTTTACCACTAAGATAGTCCCAATTGCCCGCGTTTGGCCCACATCCCTCATCTTACGCACGCAACTGTCTTTTTAAAAGACAAAATTGTACCCGTCCCTACAACTACCTCTGGCACCTTGTTCCAGACACTCTGTATCTGGCCCCTCTGTATCTCTCCCCTCTCACGGTATACTGATCCCCTCTAGTTTTAGACTCCCCTGCCTTTGGGAAAAGATGTTGACTATCTCGCTGATCTGTGCCCCGTATTATTTTACAGACCTCTATAAGATCACCCCTCAGCCTCCTACACTCCAGAGAAAAAATATCCATCCCTCTCCTTATAACTTAAACCATCAAGACCCGGATGTGATCTGTGCACTTTAGCAGGAAGATTAGAAAGGCAATAATGATTTGAATGCAAGGGACTTACAGAGATCTATAGGAGGTAGAGGGATCTGGGCGTCCTGGTACAACATGTCTGTCTGCAGATACAGCAAGTGATTAGGGAGGCAAGTGAGACACTGCCATTGATTGCAGCGGGAATGGAATATTAAAGCAGGGCCACAGTTGCTTTGGGCTCATCTGGAAGACTGTGCGCAGTTTTAATCTTTTAACTTCCGAAAGGGGTTACTTAAAAATAGATTTGGAGCAGTTCTGAGGAGGTACATACAACAGGGTTGGGGTTCAGGAGAGGTTAGACTATGAAGCAAGGTTGGATAGGTTGGGCCTATATCCATTGGAATTGAGAAGAATGAGAGGTGATCTCTGAGTCCCCTCCACACACTCCCGAAAGTGTAAAAGGAGACCGTTCAGCCCATCGAGTCTGCACCGACTCTCCAGAAAACATCTCATCCCCTCTATCCTATCCCTGTAACTCTACATTTAGCATGGCCAATCCACCTAACCTACACATCTTTGGACACTAAGGGGGAATTTAGCATGGCCAATCCACCTAACCTGCACATCTTTTGGACTGTTTGGACTGTGCAAACTCCACACAGACAGTGACCCGACGCTGGAACTGAACCTGGGTTCCTGGCACTGGTAACGCCACCGTGTCGCGTATCCTGAGGGGGTCTGGACAGGTTGGACGCTGAAAGGAATTTTCCTCTTGTGCGGGAATCATGAACTATGGGGGGGGACAAAATTTCAGAATCTCCTATTTATGACAGAGACAAGGAGAATTTCTTTCTCACAGAAGTTTGTGACTTTGTGGCATTTTCCTCAGGGAGTAGTGGAGGCGAGGTCATGAACGTTGCCAAGGCAGAGGTGGAAAGAATCATGGGAGTCAAAGGTGGGCGGAATGGAGAGTTGAGGCCACAGTCAGATTAACCACAATCTTATCGAATGGCAGTGAGCCTAAGGGGGCGAATGGTCTATTCACATGTTTATTTTGTCTATATGTGTTTGCTTGTCTGAATTAAAATAAATCCTAAACCAATGGCCTCCATCCAAGTGCCAGTCTCAGTAACGATGACCATAAAACAACCAGTTTGTCAAAAAAGAACCCATCTGGGTCATTAATGTTCTTCCAGAGAAGGAAATCTGCTGTCCTTAGCTGGTCTGGCCTACATGTGACTCCAGAACCACAGCAATTTGGGGTGGTTAGCACTGCAGCCTCAAAACACCAGGGACCGGGGTTCAATTCCCAGCTCGGGTCACTGTCTGTGTGGAGTTTGCACATTCTCCTCGTGTCTGTGTGGGTTTCCTCCGGGTGCTCCGGTTTCCTCTCACAGTCCAAAGATGTGCAGGTTAGGTTGATTGACCGTGCTAAGAAATTGTCCCTTAGTGTTCAGGGATGCGTAGGTTAGAGGGAGTAGTGGGTATAATATGTAAGGATATCGGGGTAGGGCCTGGATGGGATTGTGTTCGGTGCAGACTCGATGAGCCAAAGGGCCTCTTTCTGCACTGTAGGGTTCTATGAATATCTATGAATTCCAGCGTCAGGTGACTGTGTGGAGTTTGCACATTCTCCTTGTGTCTGCGTGGGTTTCCTTCCCACACTCCAAAGATGTGCAGGTTAGGCCTTGCTAAATTGGCCCTTTAGTTTCAGGGGGAATGGCAGGGTAAATATGTGGGCTTTACAGGGATGGCAGCTGGGTGGGATTGTTGTCAGTGCAGACTCGGTGGGCCAAATGGCCTCCTTCTGTACTGTACATTCTATGACTTTCAAATGCCTTCTGAATCCACCAACCTCATGGCAATATGGGTAATAAATGTTTGCCCAAATTCCACGAATAAAACTAAAATTATCCCCATGCCAGGGAAGGAGAGTTGGAACTATATAAGACACTGATAGGTCACAGCTGGAATGTTGCACGTAGATCTGGCATTATCAGAAGGATTTAGAATCATCGAATCCCTACAGTGCAGAAGGAGGCCATTCAGCCCATTGAGTCAGCACCAACCACAATCCATCTGGATCCCCATTCCCGTTACCCCACATATTTATCCTGCTCATCCCTCTGACACCAGGAGCAATTTAGCACAACCAGTCAACCTAACACTTTGGACTGTGCGAGGAAGTCAGCACACCTGGAGGAAACCCACGCAGACACGGAGAGAATGTGCAAACTCCACACAGACAGTGACCTGGGGCCGGAATTGAACCCTGGGTGCCTGGCATTGTGAGGTGGCAGTGCCAACCACTGTGCCACCGTGCCGCCCCCATTGGAAAGGAGTCAGAGAAAATTTACCAGGATGGGTGATGGAGAGTTTTAGCTATGAAGAGAGATTGGATAGACTGGGGTTGTTGAGACATAATTGAGATGGAGAAAATGGTGCCGTGCAAAGATAGAGTAAACAGGAAGAAACTTTTCCCTTTGGTGGAGGGATCAATAACCGGGGGCATGGATTTAAGGTAAGGGGCAGAAGGTTTAGAGGGGATAGAAGGAAAATATTTTTCACCCAGAGGCTGGAGGGAGTCTGAAACTTACTGCCTGTAAGACTAGTGGAGGCAGAGACCCTCATGATATCGAAGAAGTATTTAGATGCGGATTTGCAATGCTGAGGCTCACAGGGCTATGGATCAAGTGCTGAAAAATGGGATTAGACTAATTGGGTGATTTGTCTTTGACTGGCACAAACTCAATGGGCCGAAGGGTCTTTCTCTGAGCTTTAGATCTCTATAACACCATGATGCCCCAAGATTGCTACCAATAGGAATATCTACGACCAATTTTGTTGAATAACTTGGTTGTTTGGCCAATGAGAAGGGGTTGGCAATGCCTCACCAAGGGGCAAGGCAATCAGTTATTCCTGCAACATTACAACCAACGGAAGCGTCCTCCATGCCCACACCCAGAAGGCAAGGCCCCCATACAATCGATATTGCTTCTTGAGGTGTAATTATCCTGCAGATCTGTGCACCTTGAAACTGGGCTTTGTCTTTATTTGTACGTGGGATGTGGCTAGGCCAACATTCATTGTCCATCCATGAGGGCATTTGAGATTCAACCACGTTGCTGTGTCACATGTAGGCCAGACAGGGTAAGGACGGCACATTTCCTTCCCTAAAGGACATTAGTGAACCAGATGGGTTTTTTCCAACAATCGACAATGGTTTCACGGTCATCAGTAGATTCTCCATTCCAGATTTTTAAGACGGCAAGACACTGAGTTGTGAACAAAGCCCAGTCCATCACACAAACCAGCCTCCCATCCATCGACTCTGTCTACACTTCCCGCTGCCTCGGAAAAAGCAGCCAGCATAAATCAAGGACCTCACACACCCCGGACATTCTCTCTTCCACCTTCTTCCATCAGGAAAAAGATTCAAAAGGCTGAGTTCACTTACCGATCGATTCAAGAACAGCTTCTTCCCCGCTGCCGTCAGACTTTTGAATGGACCTACCTCACATTAAGTTGACCTTTCTCTGTACCCTAGCATAGGGCAGCATGGTGGTGCAGTGATTAGCACTGCTACCCCAAAGCGCCAGGGATCTGGGTTCAATTCCCAGACAGTGGGTACAATCCATTCATTCTGATCATCGAATTCAGTATCCTGATCTCACCTTTCCCCCCATCCCTTTAGCCTCACGAGCTATATCTAATTTCTCTGTGAAATCTCACAACGTTTTGGCCTCAACTACTTTCTGTGGGAGTGAATTCCACACATTCCCACCCTCTGGGTGAAGAAATTTCTCCTCACCTCAGATTTATCCCTCATTCTTAAATTATGACTCTCTTGTTCTGGGCTCCCCCCCCACCATCAGGAACATTCTTTCTGAATCTACCCTGTCTAACCCTGTTAGAATGCTATAAATTTCTATGAGATCCCCTCTCACTCTTCTAGACTCCAGTGAATATAATCCTAACTCACTTAGTCTCTCCTCATATGACAGACCTGCCATCCCAGGAATCAGTCTGGTAAACCCTCGCTGCGCTCCCTCTATAGCAAGGAACATCCTTCCTCAGATAAGGAGACCAAAATTGCACACAATATTCCAGGTGTGGCCTCACCAACACCCTGTACAATTGCAGGAAAAAATCCCTATCCCTATATTCAAATCCTCTTACTATGAAGGCCAATACATTGTTTGCCTTCTTTACTCCCTGCTGTACCTGCACGCTTACTTTCAGTGACTGATGTACAAGGACTCCAACATCTTGCTGAGTATCCACCTCTCTCAATTTACACCCATTCAAATAATAATCTGCCCCCCTATTATTGTTCTCAAAGTGGATAACCTCACATTATAGTGTGCAAGAAACAATACTTTTTCGCTGTATACTAATACATGTGACAATAATAAATCCAAACTAAATTTCACATCTACTGTGATGGGATTCAAACTTGGGTTCCCAGAACATTACCCTGAGTCTCTGGATTACTAGCCCCAGTGACAATACCACTATGCCACCGCCTGCCCATAATTTCTCAATATATTCTCATATTATGCATTAGTGTCACAAGTAGGCTTACATTAACACTGCAATGAAGTTACTGCAAAAATCCCCCCAGTCGCCACACTCCGGCACCCGTACACCGAGGGAGAATTCAGCACGGCCAATGCACCCTAACCAGCACGTCTTTCGAACTGTGGGGAGGAAACCCACGCAGACACGGGGAGAATGTGCAGACTCCGCACAGACGGTGACCCAAGCCCAGAATCGAACCCTTGGGGTCCCTTGCACAGCGAGGCAGCAGTGCCAACCACTGTGCCGCCTCCATATTGAACAGGATGGTTGTGCCAATCCGACCAAATAACCAATTCATTCTTGGGTCGGCCTGTGTTTTTCTACATAGATTACACTGAGATTTTACTACAACGCCGAGGTGGAACACATTCTGGAGTCAGGGTGCTCAGACAGCAATAGAAAACTCTACCCCAGAACCTTCCGGAAGAAAATCAAGTCCCATAGCCCTACCGACAAAACAATTTGGCACTCGTTAGCTAAAAAAAGTACCCCGAGGTAAACCCTCTCGACTTTGGCTTCACGTGCCAAATGTCTGAGTCAAAAATAGAATTTTCGAGTTCTAAGGCCTATTATTGGGGAAACACTATTAAAATATTTCTATAATTTAAGAAGAAAATGAATCTGAGTCCTCTCCTATAACTTGATCTTTCAATTCAAATAAAATAAAATTAACCTCCTCTGTCCCCCAGCCTAGGCCACACAACTATGCTAAATCTTTATAAAATCAAATCATAAAAATAATCTTTTTTTCTCTCCTCAATAAATAAATCTCTTGTGTGTGTGAGTGTTTTATATATCTTCCTATTATTAGCTGTTTGTCAGGAGCCTTCAAGGCCATGGGGTGTAGGACCTCCAGGGGAAGGTCAAAGGGGAACGGGGCGACAGATGGAACTTCTGCGTGTCATAAAGACTTCGCACCATTTGGCCGATTCCAGGGAGGTCTTGCCCCTCTGCTTAGGCGATGCCAAAGTTGCCCCTGTCCTCCAGCAGGCTGGCCGATCGGTTGGCCAGGGTTTCGGCGTCCTTGGCCAGCTTGTAGCCGAAGAGTTTCATGGCAGGCTCGCACACGGTCTGGACCACCTGGGCAATCTTGAAAGGCAACACCAGCCGCCACTTCTCGAACTGCTCCGATGAGTTCTTGCGCGTGGAGTAGAGGTTGTCGCTCCCCTGCGAGGCCTGGGTGTTGGCATAGATCCACTTCTTGACCTCGGGCGTGATGGGGATGCCGGCGAAGCGGTACATCTCGTGCGCCCGCCGCACGGGCTCCAGCGCCACGTCCTCATAACGCATCAGCATGAAGCGGCCCCGGAGCCAGGCGGGCTGGCTGAGGCCCAGGTGGGCCGAGCCGCGCAGACTCTCGCAGTTGCCGCGCAGCTTGCCCACCTCCTCGTCGTCGGGCACCACCCCCTGGCTGGCCCAACGCTTCCAGGCCTCGTACTTGCCTGGGAAGGCCACCATGCGGGACGCCAGCACCGCCCGGGGGTCCCGCACCAGCTGGATGACCTTGAGGTTGAGGCGGAAGTCCTCCACCAGCGGGCGGAGGAAGTCCAGCTGGCGCAGGCGCACGGTCTTCATCGCCACGTGCCGCTTCTGGAGGCAGGCATGGGCGGCCAGGGTCAGGTTGAGCAGGCCGCACCGGCGCAGCCGGCAGGGGAAGCGCTCGCTCCATGGCCTCTTGGTCGGGGCGGGCGCCGTGCACACTGGCTTCTCGCAGAGCGACTTGCTGGAGCCCCGGCGGAAGAGGAACGCAGTGACGTGCTGGTCGGGCACGGGGAGAAGGAAGTTCTCCAGAACGTAGAGGTCACACAGCATCAGTTGCTGCACCACGTCGCGGTACACAATGGAGGCAGCCACCGCATTGGCACCCTTCGGCTCGAAGGTCACCGTCCTCTCCACGTGCCAGAGCGGCTCAAACAGGTAGAAGATGTTGCTGTTCTGGTTGAAAAACTCGCCCACAAAGGAAGAGCCCGTCCTCGTGGTGGCCATCAGTATCAGGTGTTTCCGGCCCATCTCCTCCTTGGTGCCCTCGGGCCCGGGACCCGCCTGCGGCGACACACACTTCAGCAAGGGCGGGCTCGTCCCGGCCAGGACGGAGTCATTCTCGGTCAGCGCTCGGGAGGAAATGGTGTTGTTCGACCCCACGAATTCCACCTGCGGGAACTTCAGTGTCAACCTGTCAGACACCCTGGAGGGGGGAGAAAGGGAAAGTTGGCGTTAACGGAATAGAAGCACCCGCGCCCACATCTCAGACCTGCTTCCCACCCACGAGAGGCCTCACAAAACAGCACGGGAGACAGGTCCTTCAGCCCAACGAGCCCGCGCCGCCACCCTGATGTTCCCACCTCTACCCGTGATCCCTGTCCATGTTTATAGATCTATGGATTAATAGCTCAATAGGTCTTGGTTCCATTGGAACCAAGTTTGAGACAATTTAGGGAGAATTTGTTTTGCCAATCACCCTAAGAGCACATCTCTGGGGTTGTGGGAGGAAACCGGAGCACCCGGAGAAAACCCACGCAAGCACAGGGAGAATGCGCAAACTCCCACAGACACAGGCCCAAATCCATGTATCTGCACAGCACAGCAATAGTCACTGAGCTGTCGTGTTGCCCATCAAATGGTCCAGGTCAAGCGTACACTAATGACGTGAAGCACTAGGATACTCTCGAAAAAGATCCAAGAGCAGCTCTCTCACGACCCATCGCGTGTATGCCCCTTGTTAGACAACAAGGTGGGCCAAAGTACCCGTAGGATAAAAACAAATACATCAATATCATCGACACACCTCCCAGGGAACTCCCAAGGAACTCACAAACTGGGTTGAAGTCCAACAGGTTTTATTTGGAATCACGAGCTTTTGGAGCACAGCTCCTTCATCACACGAGCTACACTCTCTCGGGGAAGGGGCAGCGTTCCAAATAAACAAGTTGGAGTTTAACCTGGTGTTGTGAGCCTTCTGACTGTGCCCACCCCAGACCAACACCGGCATCTCCACATCATGTCTTTCTAGAAGGATAAGGCCAGCAGACACGTGGGAACACCGCTCCCTGTAAGTGCCATCCTGACTTGGAAATATATCCGTGATTGGCACGGTGGCACAGTGGGTTAGCACGGTTGCTTCACAGCTCCGGGGTCCTGGGTTTGATTCCCGGCTCGGGTCACCGTCTGTGTGGAGTTTGCACATTCTCCTTGTGTCTGCGTGGGTTTCCTCCAGGTGTTCCGGTTTCCTCCCACAGTCCAAAGATGTGCGGGTTAGGTTGATTGGCCAAGCTAAAAATTGCCCCTTAGTGCCCTGGGATGCATCGGTTAGAGGGATTAGTGGATATAATATGTAGGGATATGGGGCCTGGGTGGGATTGTATTTGGTGCAGACTCGATGGGCTGAAGGGTCTGTTTCTGCTCTGTAGGGTTCTATGGTTCTATATCATGATATGGAGATGCTGGTGTTGGATTGGGATGGGCACAGTCAAAAGTCTCACCTGATGAAGGAACAGTGCTTCAAAAGCTCGTGATTCCAAATAAACCTGTTGGACTTTAAGCTGACGTTGTGAGACTTCTTACTGGAAATATATCGGCCGTTCCTTCGGAGTCATTGGGTCAAAATCCTGGAATTCCCTTCCTACCGGCATTGCGGGTCAATCTACAGTATGTGGAGTGCAGCGATTCAAGAAGGCAGCTCACCACCGCCTCCTTGCTGGCCCGGTGATAAGCACTGCCGCTTCACAGTGCCAGGGATCCAGGTTTGATTCCCGTCCTTGGGTCACTGTCTGCACATTCTCTCCGTGTCTGCGTGGGTTTCCTCCGGGTGCTCCGGTTTCCTCCCACAGTCCAAAAGACGTGCGGGTTGGGTTGATGGGACATGCTAAATTGACCCTTAGTTTCGAGGGGATTAGCAGGTTAAATATGTGGGGTTATGGGGATAGGATGGGATTGTTAGTGCAGACTCAATGGGCCGAATGGTGTTCTTTCTGTACTGGAGGGATTCTATGATTCTCAAGGGCAATTAAGGATGGGCAATAAATGCTGGGCTAGCCAGCAATGCTAATGTCCTATGCATAAATTGTCTGTATAGCATGCTAGAAACAATATTTTTCACTGTGTACTAAATACACGTGACAATAATAAATCGAATCAAATGGTTCAGGACAAGAATTAGAATCGATGCATCAATACAAAGCAGAGATTCTCCGACACTGCCTGTGTCTGGGATTCTCCAGTCCCGCTGCAATGAATGTTAACTGAGAGCCACATTCTCTATACTCGCTGGCAGGGACTGTGATGTGTGAATGCCTGGAGAATTCTCGCCTGAACCTATGAAATAATCATAGAGATCTACAGCACAGAGAAAGGCCCTTCGGCCCATTGAGTCTGTGCTGGTCACAAACAAACCACCCAGCTGTCCAAATCCCATTTCCCCTGGTCCATTGCCTGGTATATCTTGGCATCACAAGTCCACATGTAAATACTTCTAAAATGTTTTGATAAATTAATGTCACATGTATTAACATACAGTGAGAAGTATTGTTTGTTGCGTGCTATGCAGAGAAAGCATACCGTTCATAGAGAAGGAGTGCAGAATGTAGTGTGTAGAACAAAGAACAAAAAAAGGCACGGGAAACAGGCCCTTCGGCCCAACGAGCCCGCGCCACCACCTCGATGTTCCCACCTCTACCCACGATCCCTGTCCATGTTTTATAGATCTATGGATTAAAAACCAAATTTGAGACAATTTAGGGAGAATTTGTTTTGCCAATCAGCCTAAGAGCACATCTTTGGGGTGTGGGAGGAAACCCACACAAGCACGGGGAGAATGTGCAAACTCCCACAGACACAGGCCCAAATCCATGTATCTGCACAGCACAGCGATAGTCACTGAGCTGTCGTGTTGCCCATCAAATGGTCCAGGTCAAGCGTACACTAACGACGTGAAGCACTAGGATACTCTCGAAAAAAATCCAAGAGCATCCCTCTCACGACCCATCGCGTGTATGCCCCTTGTTAGACAACAAGGTGGACCAAAGCACCTGTAGGATAAAAACAAGTACATCAATATCATGGTATTTAGGATGTAGAGAAGGGTGTAGTTAGGGTGTAGAGAAAGATCAACTTAATGCGAGGTAGGTCCATTCCAAAGTCACACAGCAGCAGGGGAGAAGCTGTTCTTGAGTCGGTCGGTACGTGACCTCAGACTTTTTCCCAACAGGAGAAGGTGGAAAAGAGAATATCCAGGATGTGTGGGGTATTTAATTATGCCGGCTGCTTTTCCGAGGCAGCGAGAAGTATAGACAGAGTCAATGGATGGGAGGTTGGTTTGCATGATGGATTGGAACCTTTTGAAGTTCCTTGTTATCTCGGGCAGAGCAGGAGCCCATACCAAGCTGTGATACAACCAGAAAGAATGCTTTCTATGGAGCATCAGTAAAAGTTGGTGAGAATCGTAGCGGACATGCCAAATTTCCTTAGTCTTCCGAGAAAATAGAGGGGTTGGTGGGATTTCTTAACTATAGTGTTAGCGTGGGGAGGCCAGGTCAGGTTGTTGGTAAAAAACTTATGAGGGTTCCTGCCTCCACCACGCTTTCAGGCAGTGAGTTCCAGAATCCCACCACTCTCCGAGTGAAAAAACCTTTCCTCACATGCTCTTTAAACCTACCTTAAACCTGTGCTCCCTGACGAAGGGACAGCATTTCCGAAAGTTTGTGGGTTTACTATCAAATAAACTGGTTGGACTTTAATCTGGTGTTTGAGACTTCGTACCTGCACCAGGGGGAAAAGTTTCTTCCTGTCTATCAAGCCCTTCGTAATTTAATATGTAATCATGATTAGAATGATGATTAAGTTGGTATTACAGATTAACGGGCAGCACGGTTTCACAGTGGGATGGCACTGCTGCTTCACAGCGCCAAGCAGCCGTTTCAATTCTGACCTCCATCACTGTCTGTGTGGAGTTTGCACATTCTCCCCATGTCTGCGTGGGTTTCCTCCCTGTGCTCCGGTTTCTGAAAGACGTGCTAGCTCGGTGTATTGGCCGTGTTAAATTGCCCCATAGCGTCAGGGGAATTGACACGATTAATGTGTGGTGTTACGGGAATCTGGGTGAAATTGCAGTTAGTACAGGCTCGATGGGCCGAATGACCTTCTTCTGTAACTTTAGGGATTCTATGATTGATGGATCTGAGGGGATGAATGTATGTGACCAGGAATCCACCTCGCACGAGTTCACGTCTCATCATGGTAGCAACGTAGATGATCAAATAGCTCCCAGTGCATGCAACTGGACAATCCCTCACCGTCAACATCCTGGGATCACCAGAAACTGACCGGAATCGAGCATTCCATGGCTACGAGAGCGAATCAGAAGCTGGGTATTTCACACAGAGAGATTGTCACCTCCTAAACCCCCATCCCAACCCCGTCCCATCAAAAACCTCTCCACTACGTACAAGGACAGGATTAAGAGATACTTAGAAGGGCACATGAACAAAATGGGAATGGAGGGGTATAGAAAACTGATTTAAAATAGGGATCATGAGCCTTGGGGAGTGTGTAAATAGATGATGATATTGATGTACTTGTTTTTATCCTACAGGTGCTTTGGTCCACCTTGTTGTCTAACAAGGGGCATACACGCGATGGGTCGTGAGAGGGCTGCTCTTGGATCTTTTTCGAGAGTATCCTACTGCTTCACGTCGTTAGTGTATGCTTGACCTGGACCATCTGATGGGCAACACGACAGCGCAGTGACTATCGCTGTGCTGTGCAGATACATGGATTTGGGCCTGTGTCTGTGGGAGTTTGCGCATTCTCCCCGTGCTTGCGTGGGTTTTCTCCGGGTGCTCCGGTTTCCTCCCACATCCCAAAGATGTGCTCTTAGGCTAATTGGCAAAGCAAATTCTCCCTAAATTGTCTCAAATTTGGTTTTTAATCCATAAATCTATAAACATAGACAGGGATCACAGGTAGAAGTGGGAACGTGGTGGTGGCGGCGCAGGCTCGTTGGGCCGAAGGGCCTGTTTCCCGTGCTGTTTTGTTCTTTGTAGGCTTGTGATTGAATACAGTCTACTTGGAAGATCACCCAAGAACGTCAAAGGTCAAGACGCCAAAGACTAAGAGGTGAGCATAGCAACGGGCAGTGACATGATGTTAGCAACGGCCTTGCACACTCTGAGAATTAATTGTGAGGAAAAGATTCTTAAGCGGATGAGAAATAGCATCATTTTTTTCTCTAATTATTCGTGGGAGCCAGAATCAGTGGTTGGTCCATTCAAATCTCCTAGGCAGGAGGGGAAGGTCCCACTGGCATGAGGAGCTGGAAAATTCCGGTCCTCCAGTTGACCCGGATCAGGTCTGGAACATTGAAGGAGGCCATTCAGCCCAACTCCTGTTGATGCCCCACACGAGTTTTTTTTTGGTTTATCTCGGGTACAAAGCCAGCAGAGAGGTCCTTACCTTGAAATGATGTTGTTTTCTTTCTCAATGATCACGAGAGCGGCCACGAAAAACAGAATGATTGCATACTTGCTTCTCATTCTCATCGCTACAGTCCTGCAATCCCCGCGCACTCTGTACCCCAAGCAAAGACCTCAGTGGTCGATCAGCGACGCTGCTGCGTTTCCAGCCTCAGGGCAATGCCAGCTGACCGGGAAAGGCATCTGCTACATCAGCTTCTGCCTCTTCCCAGCGGACTCTGCTGCAAAGGGGACAAGAGAGAGGGAGAGAGAAGTTTTAGTTCTCAATTCTACCTTCGTAGCTGTACACCATCAAAGACTTGCCCACTCCGGCTGAACGCTATCCCGGAACTCTCACTATGCTCTCTTCCCCATCCAATGAACAAAACAGCATGGGAAACAGGCCCTTCGGCCCAACGACCCGCACCGCCACCTCGATGTTCCCACCTCTACCCGCGATCCCTGTCCATGTTTATAGATCTATGGATTAAAAACCAAATTTGAGACAATTTAGGAAGAATTTGTTCTGCCAATCAGCCTAAGAGCACATCTTTGGGATGTGGGAGGAAACCGGAGCACCCGGAGAAAACCCACGCAAGCACGGGGAGAATGCGCAAACTCCCACAGACACATCCATGTATCTGCACAGCACAGCGATAGTCACTGAGCTGTCGTGTTGCCCATCAAGTGGTCCAGGTCAAGCGTACACTAACGACGTGAAGCACTAGGATATTCCATCCACCCTCTGCGCCCCCTTATAATTGACACTTCCAATCGGAGGAAAAAGTCTCTGATTATCCACCCTCTGCCACTCATAATTTTGTAGACCTCAATCAGGTCAATCCTCCACATTTCTACAGTTTTACTGAAGCAAAGCTCCTTGCAGGCACCATCTCTAATTCTATCTCTTACTCTCGTTCTATGCTTCTAAAACTTCACTCTCTTTTAAACTCTCCAACAATGTTCTCACTACATTCTGCACTCCCTCCTTTCCTTCTCTATGCTTTGCCTGTACAGCGCGCAAGAAACAATACTTTTCACTGTATCCCAACACATCTGACAATAATAAATCAAATCAAATTCTGGTGAAAATAATCCTACTTTGTCCAATCTCTCCACATAGCCAACACACTCGAGACCTAGGCAACCTTTTTTCACACTCTTTCCAAAGCTTCCACATTCTCCTGGTGATCAGAACTACACGCAATTCTCCAAACACGGCCTAAGCAAGGCTTTATATAGCTGCAACAGAAGTTGCCAACTCTTGTACGTTTTCTATACCCCTCCATTCCCATTCTGTTCATGTGTCCATCTAAGTATTTCTTAAATAACTCCAGAGTGCCTGGAGAGAGTGCAGAGGAGGTTTACCAGGATGCTGCCTGGTATGGAAGGTCTGAGTTACGAGGAGAGATTAGGCAAATTGGGACTGTTTTCTTTAGAAAGATGTAGACTTAGAGGAGATCTGATAGAGGTGTACAAGATTATGAGGGGTATAGATAGAGTAAACAGGGTTAAGCTTTTTCCTAGGATGGACTCGAATAGCATGAGGGCTTAGGGTGAGGGGGGGTAAGGTATAATTTGGATGCTAGAGGGAGTTTTTTCACACAGAGGGTGGCGGGGGTATGGAATGCGCTGCCAAGTAAAGTGGTGGAGGCAGGTACTCTGGAGTTATTTAAGAAATACTTAGATGGGCACATGAACAGAATGGGAACGGAGGGGTATAGAAAACTGATTTAAAATAGGGATCATGAGCCTTGGGAATCCCTGGGAAGTGTGTAAATAGATGATGATATTGATGTACTTGTTTTTATCCTACAGGTGCTTTGGTTCACCTTGTTGTCTAACAAGGGGCATACACACGATGGGTCGTGAGAGGGCTGCTTTTGGATTTTTCCGAGAGTATCCTAGTCTTCACGTCGTTAGTGTATGCTTGACTTGGGTCATTTGATGGGGAACACGACAGCTCAGTGACTATCGCTGTGCTGTGCAGATACATGGATTTGGGCAGTGTCTGTGGGAGTTTGCGCATTCTCCCCGTGCTGGCGTGGGTTTTCTCCGGGTGCTCCGGTTTCCTCCCACATCCCAAAAATGTGCTCTTAGGCTAATTGGCAAAACAAATTCTCCCTAAATTGTCTCAAATTTGGTTTTAATCCATAGATCTATAAACATGGACAGGGATCGCGGGTAGAGGTGGGAACATCGGGGTGGCGGTGCGGGCTCGTTGGGCCGAAGGGCCTGTTTCCCGTGCTGTTTGTTCTTTGTTCTTTGTACTCAAGCAAAGGTCAAAGAAATTGGAAAAGACGCACAAGTTAAAAAAAGAGTAGGCCCATTGGGATTCTATAATTCAATCCCATCCCACCTTTTATAATCCCTCACTTTTAATGTAGATCTACAATTTCCACGCTGATTGACTGGTGGAATTCGCCAAGGCGTTCACCACTGTCGCGACCCTTCACCAACCCATAAACTTACTGAACATCTTCATGTTACAGACCCAACAACACACACTGAGACAGAGCAAGCCGCTTAAACAAAAAGTCCTTCTGACAGATAGCTGCTTCTCTGGTGTTTACCACACCGGAGTCAGCACCGTCAGGGGACCCGGGTGTAAATAAGCCTCCTTGCTGGGGATTTAACCTGCAACCTTGTGATGCACACCACTGGCAAAGTGCCAGACAATTAATTGCACTTAATTATAGACCGGATTTCTGTTCAACACCTTTTCATCCAAATTATTCTCAGTCAGCAACAAGAACATATTTTTTAATTCACTCGCAGGATGTGTGGGGTCACTGGCTAGGCCAGCATTTACTGTCCATCACTAATTGAGAATCACGCACATTGCTGTGGCTCTGGAGTCACACGTAGGCCAGACTGGGTAAGAATGGCAGATTTCCCTCCCTAAGGGGCAGGTTGGTTGGCCATGCTCAATTGACCCTAATGTCAAGGCAGGAGAAATGTGGGGGATTAAGCCAATAGGGCCTGGGTGGGATTGTGGTCAGTGCAGACTCAATGCGCCAAACGGCCTCCTTCTATGAACTGGAAGCAGAAGGAGGCCATTTGGCCCTTCGAGCCTGTCCCACCATTCATTCTGATCATGGCTGATCATCAAATTCACCTTCCCCCCCCCCCCGAATCCCTTAGTCCCTTTAGCCCCAAGAGCGATATCTTTTTCCTTCATGAAATAAAACAGGAAGGCCGATCAGAAATTAGGGCCAAAATTCAGGGCAGCACAGTAGCATAGCATTATTGTTTCATAGCTCCAGGGTCCTGGGTTCAATTCTCGGCTCGGGTCAGTGTCTGTGTGGAGTTTGCATATTCTCCTCGTGTCTGCGTGGGTTTCCTTGGGGTGCTCCGGTTTCCTCTCACAGTCCAAAGATGTGCGGGTTAGGTTGATTGGCCGTGCTAAAACATTGTCCCTTAGTGTCCAGGGATGCGTAGATTAGACAGATTAGTGGGTATAACATGGAGGGATATGGGGGTAGGGCCTGGGTGGGATTGTGTTCGGTGCAGACTCAATGGGCCGAAGGACCTCTTCCTGCACTGTAGGGTTTCTCTGATTACTCTCCGGCTGTTCATGTCCTGCTGCTCTGCTGCCGGTGAGAATGAAGAATTTGGCACTCAGCCCAATCTCCTTCCACTGCAGCGAGACTGGAAAATCCCAGCCGTGAGTGAGGCTGGAGAATCTCAGCTGCGGGCGAGGCTGGAGAATCTCAGCTGCGGGCAAGGCTGGAGAATCCCAACTGTGAGCGAGGCTGAAGAACTCAGCTCTGGGCGAGAATGCTCCTTGATGCTCCTTCCCTGCGCTCTGTCCCAACTTGGAAATGGTTTTTCACTCAGTGTGGAATTCCTTTTGGATTCCATTCTCAGCCCGAGCTTCCTTTGATATCCCAATGCATTCGATTGACATGTTTACCATTTATTTCTTAATGTCACAAGTAGGTTGATATTAACACTGCAACAAAGTTACTGTGAAAATCTCGAGCGGGATTGTGGAACATTTCTGGAAAAAACAAAGAGGCTGCTAATTTTTGATGCTTCCAGCACTCAGAGAAACTACTTACAACTAACACGGGCATCTTGAAATGAAAAAATGTAATCTTCTTCTTAGAATATTCCCGGAGACTGTAATAAATGTGTAGAGTATAGGGCAAATGGTAGGATTCTTAGTAGTCTAGATAAACAGAGGGATCTTGGTGTGTATGTGCATAGATCCCTGAAAGTAGGCAGTCAGGTCGAGAAGGTTGTTAGGAAGGCACATGGAGTCTTGGCTTTTATTGGTAGAGGGATTGAATTTCGGAGCCGCAACGTCATGTTGCAACTGTACAAAACTCTAGTGCGGCCGCACTTGGAGTATTGTGTGCAGTTCTGGTCCCCACATTATAAGAAAGATGTGGAGGCATTGGAGAGGGTACAGAGGAGGTTTACCAGGATGTTGCCTGGTATGGAGGGCAGGTCTTATGAAGAGAGGCTGAGGGATTTGAGGTTGTTTTCGTTAGAAAGGAGGCGGCTAAGAGGGGACCTGATCGAAACAAATAAGATGATTAGAGGTTTAGATAGGGTGGACAGTGATAGCCTTTTTCCTAGGATGGAGAAAGCTAGCACGAGGGGACACAGCTTTAAATTAAGGGGTGATAGTTATAGGACGGATATCAGAGGTAGGTTCTTTACCCAAAGGGTGGTTCGGGAGTGGAATGCCCTGCCTGCAGCAGTTGTAGATGCGCCAAGTTTGGTGGCGTTTAAGAGGTTAGTTGATAAGTATATGGAAGAGAAGGGAATGGTTTAGTTTGGAGGGGCATTGCTTTTTATATTGGTCGGCGCAACATCGAAGGCCGAAGGGCCTGTTCTGTGCTGTAATGTTCTATGTTCTATGTTCTAACTGGAGCAGGGAGGGATGCTGACTCAGATATAAACAGGCCCAGTTACAATTATATACACTTTGTTCAGATTAATATCTTAAATATGATGCTTTGTGAATCACATTCTCCCTGGGAGTCTTTAACCCTTCTGAAATATTTCTCTAACTTTGCTTTGTTGCTTTTAGAATCAGTGCAGAAAGAGGCTATTCGGCCCATAGAACCACACAAAATTATAGCTCAGAAACAGGCCTTTTGACCCTTCTTGTCTGTGCCGAACCATTTTTTGCCTAGTCCCACTGACCTGCACTTGGACCATATCCCTCCACACCCCTCTCATCCACAAACCCGTCCAAGTTTTTCTTAAATGTGAAAAGCCCACATTTACCACTTTATCCGGCAGCTCATTCCACACTCCCATCACTCTCTGCGTGAAGAAGTCCCACCTAATTTTCCCTTTAAACTTTTCCCCTTTCACCCTTAACCCATGCCCTCTGGTTTTTTTTCTCCCCTAGCCTCAGTGGAAAAATCCTGCCTGCATTCACTCTACCGATACCCATCAAAATCTTATACACCTCGATCAAATCTCCCCTCTACACTCCAGGGAATAAAGTCATAACCTATTCAATCTCTCTCTGTAACTCAGCTTCTCAAGTCCCGGCAACATCCTTGTGAACCTTCTCTGCATCTTCCAATCTTATTTACATCCTTCCTGTAACTAGGTGACCAAAACTGTACACAATACTCTAAATTCGGCCTCACCAATGTCTTATAGAACCTTACCATAACACTCCAACTTTTATACTCAATACTCCGATTTATAAAGACCAATGTGCCAAAAGCACTCTTTACGACCCTATCCAACTGTGACGCTATTTTTAGGGAATTCTGTATCTGTATTCCCATCAAGTCTGCACCAACCACAATCCCACCCAGGCCTCAATCCCACCTCCCTCTAATCTATACATCTCAGGACACTAAGGGGCAATTTTTAGCATGGCCTAAAAGGAGCCCATTCAGTCCAACAATAATCCCATCCAAGCTCTATCCCTGTAACTCCATGTATTTACCCGACTAATCTCTCTAATTTACATATCCCATGACACTAAGGAGCAATTTAGCATGGCTGATCCAATTAACCCATACATCTTTGTCCAATAAGAGGTAACTTAGCATGGCCAATCCTCCTAACTTACACATCTTTGGACACTAAGAGGCAATTTAGCACGGCCAATCCATCCAATTTGTACATCTTTGAACACAGGTGCAATTTAGCATGGCCAATCCACCTAACCTGTACATCTTTGAACTGTGGGAAGAAACCGGAGCACCCAGAGGAAACCTTCACAGACACAGGGAGAAAGTGCAAACTCCACACGGAAAGTGACCAAGGCCGGAATTGAACCCGGGTCCCTGGCATCGAGAGGCACGAGTGTTAACCTTGTGCCACCGTTGCCCACTCTTACAGCAATGAAGTCCTCTGAAGCAGCCAACTTGCAACAGCAAGATCCCAATATTTTTGACCAGATAATCTGATTTGAATGATGTTGGATAAGGGGATAGATAAAATTAGAACATAGAACATAGAACATAGAACATAGAACAAAAGCACAGATACAGGCCCTCGGCCTTCGATGTTGTGCCGACCAAAAATAAAAGCAATGCACCTCTAACTAAACATTCCATTTAGAACATAGAACATAGAACAATACAGCACAGAACAGGCCCTTCGGCCTTCGATGTTGTGCCGACCAAAATAAAAAGCAATGCCCCTCCTAACTAAACCATTCCCTTCTCATCCATATACTTATCCACTAACCTCTTAAACGCCACCAAACTTGGCGCATCTACAACAGCTGCAGGCAGGGCATTCCACTCCCTAATCACTCTTTGAGTAAAGAACCTACCTCTGATATCCGTCCTATAACTCATACCCCTTAATTTAAAGTTGTGTCCCCTCGTGCTAGCTTTCTCCATCCTAGGAAAAAGGCTATCACTGTCCACCCTATCCAACCTCTAATTATCTTATATGCTTCAATAAGATCCCCCCTTAGCCGCCTCCTTTCTAACGAAAACAACCTCAAATCCTTCAACCTCTCTTCATAGGACCTGCCCTCCATACCAGGCAACATCCTAGTAAACCTCCTCTGTACCCTCTCCAATGCCTCCACATCTTTCTTATAATGTGGCGACCAGAACTGCACACAATACTCCAAGTGCGGCCGCACTAGAGTTTTGTACAGCTGCAACATGATGCTGCGGCTCCTAAATTCAATCCCCCTACCAATAAAAGCTAAGACTCCATATGCCTTCTTAACAACTTTATCCACTTGACTGCCTACTTTCAGGGATCTATTGACACATACACCAAGATCCTTCTGTTCCTCAACACTATTAAGAGCCCTACCATTAGCCCTATACTCTACACATTTATTGTTCCTGCCAAAGTGCATTACCTCACACTTTTCCACATTAAACTCCATTTGCCACCTCTCGGCCCAGCTCTGCAACTTGTCCAAGTCACTCTGTAAACTAAAACACCCCTCTTCACTATCTACCACACCACCAACTTTAGTATCATCTGCAAATTTACTGATCCATCCCTCAATACCCTCATCCAGATCATTTATAAAAATTACAAACAGCAGGGGCCCCAAAACAGACCCCTGAGGCACACCACTCGTCACCGAACTCCACGATGAATATCTCCCATCAACCACCACCCTCTGTCTTCTATCTGCCAGCCAATTTCTAATCCAATTAGCTAAATCACCCTCTATTCCACACATCTGCATTTTCTGTAGAAGTCTTCCATGGGCCACCTTATCAAAAGCCTTACTAAAGTCCATATATACTACATCAACCGCCTTACCCCCATCCACCTCTCTGGTCACTTTCTCAAAAAACTCAATGAGGTTAGTAAGGCATGACCTACCCTTCACGAAACCATGCTGACTATCCCCAATCAATTCATTTCTCTCTAAATAACTATAATCCTATCCCTAATAATTCTCTCCAATACCTTGCCCACCACAGAAGTAAGACTCACTGGCCTATAATTCCCAGGAAGGTCTCTCTTCCCCTTCTTAAACAATGGGACCACATTCGCCATCCTCCAGTCCTCCGGAACCACACCCGTAACCAACGAGGACCTGAAGATCAGAGCCAGAGGCTCTGCAATCTCCTCTCTTGCCTCCCAGAGAATCCTAGGGTAAATCCCGTCCGGCCCAGGGGACTTATCCAACTTCAAACCCTCGAGAATTTCTAGCACATCCTCCCTATCTACTACAATACTTCCCAATTTGCAACCCTGTACCTCAGTGTTCTCCATAGCTACATTTCCAGCACTCTGCGTGAATACCGAAGAGAAATATTTATTCAGTGCCTCACCAATCTCTTCAGGCTCCACGCACAACTTCCCACTGCTGTCCATGACTGGCCCTAATCTTGCCCTAACCAACCTTCTATTCTTATTGGGGAATTTTCCCCCATTCTTCCTCGAGTTAGTGCCAGGGGGCCTTTTTACATGCGTGGTACAAAACCTCAGCTAAAGGCAACACCCTCTGGCAGTGCAGCACTCCCTCAGCACCGCACTGCTGTATCCGCCTTGCTCTGTCCGGAGTTTCTTTCCCTCCGTGCGAGCAAAGAAAGACGTGCTCTCACGGAGATAACCGCCAAACAGAAGTTCCTGTAAAATTGCAGACTGCTTCCGGACCTTGTGGGAAATGCCAAACATTAAAATTTTCCAGGAAATGACTGGATTTCTCCCGAATGCTTTCGTTACTTACAAGTTTGACAACTCGTGTTTCTACAGCTGAAGTGTGACAGGTGTGGACTGAATGGGAAACTTGTTCTGTGCGCAGTTTGTGTGTCTGCTCTGACTCAGAGGATGTACTGACGGAGTGCACGGCCACCTAACAGCCGGTGAATCACCAACGTAACTGATTTCACCAGCAGGTTCTAAACTCTTGCCTCTGTTAAATCCCTATTTGCGCAGAATAATCTCCCAAAGCACTTTAAGGCCAGTTCAATATATTTCTCAAACAATTCCACGCTGGAAAATTGGAATTGCATTGTATCTGGTGGCACAGCAATTAACGCTGTCGCCTCACAGCGCCAAGGAGCTGGCTTTGATTCCCAGTCTAGGTTGCTGCCTGTTTGCACATTCTCCCTGTGTCTATGTGGGTTTCCTCCGGGTGCTCCAGTTTCCCCCCACCGTCCGAAAAACGTGCTGGTTAGGTGCATTGGCCGTGCTCGATTCTCCCTCAGTGTACCCGAACAGGCGCCGGAATGTGGCGATAGGGGATTTTCACAGTAACTTCATTGCAGTGTTAATGTAAGCCTGCACTAATAAACAAATTTTAAAAACTTTAAACTTTTAGATTCTCTGAAGTGATCAGTGTTTGGCAGGAATGTTACGAAGGGGCAGTGCTCTGAAAGCTTGGCGGTGTTTGCTGCCAAATAAACCTTTGGATTTTAACCTGGTGTTGTGAGACTTCTACTGTGTTCATCCCAGTCCAACACCGGCATCTCCACATCACAAATGTTTTACTTGTCAGTTATTGGCACATCTTTGGACATAATGGGGCAATTTAGCATGGTCAATCCACCTACTTGTGCATCCTTACACTGTGGGAGGAAGCCGGAGCATCCGGGGAAAACCCATGCAGACATGGGAAGAACATGCAAACTCCCATCTTACCCAAGGCCAGGATTGAACCCGGGTCCCTGGCAGCAGATATAACCACAAGGACATTTATTCATGGATATAAAGCTTGATGACATCAGAGCTGTGTGTGCGTGCTGTGCTCCAAACAATAGTGAGACTAAGACTAGAGCACAGGACATGCTTACTGTCTAATGGTCTGATGCTGATATCCCTTAAAACACTGGTTCCCAATCACAATGCCGCAGCTGAGGGAAGCTTGCACGTGTGACCTGGAGGTGAGAATTAAACAGTGCGAGGAGCGGGAGCCTGAGGAAGATCAAGAAAAACCCTGGGATTCGGAACACAGAGTGTGGTGCTGAGGGGAGCAGCGGTGAGGGGAGAGAGAGAGAGAAGGTAGTGGGAGTGTGGTGGACCCAATGTGGGAGTGCGATGGATCCAGAGTGGGAGAATGGTGGACTCAGAGTGAGAGTGAAGTGGACTCAGAGTGAGAGTGAAGTGGACTCAGAGTGAGAGTGAAGTGGACTCAGAGTGAGAGTGAGGTGGACTCAGAGTGAGAGTGAAGTGGACTCAGAGTGAGAGTGAAGTGGACTCAGAGTGAGAGTGAAGTGGACTCAGAGTGAGAGTGAGGTGGACTCAGAGTGAGAGTGAAGTGGACTCAGAGTGAGAGTGAAGTGGACTCAGAGTGAGAGTGAAGTGGACTCAGAGTGAGAGTGTGGTGGACTCAGAGTGAGAGTGAAGTGGTCTCAGAGTGAGAGTGTGGTGGACTCAGAGTGGGAGTGCGATGGATCCAGAGTGAGAGTGAAGTGGACTCAGAGTGAGAGTGTGGCGGACCCAGAGTGAGAGTGAAGTGGTCTCAGAGTGAGAGTGAAGTGAACTCAGAGTGAGAGTGAAGTGGTCTCAGAGTGAGAGTGAAGTGGACTCAGAGTGAGAGTGAAGTGAACTCAGAGTGAGAGTGAAGTGGACTCAGAGTGAGAGTGAAGTGACTCAGAGTGAGAGTGAAGTGGACTCAGAGTGAGAGTGAAGTGGACTCAGAGTGAGAGTGAAGTGGACTCAGAGTGAGAGTGAGGTGGACTCAGAGTGAGAGTGAAGTGGACTCAGAGTGAGAGTGAGGTGGACTCAGAGTGAGAGTGAAGTGGACTCAGAGTGAGAGTGTGGTGGACTCAGAGTGAGAGTGAAGTGGACTCAGAGTGAGAGTGAAGTGGACTCAGAGTGAGAGTGAAGTGGACTCAGAGTGAGAGTGGGTGGACTCAGAGTGAGAGTGAAGTGGTCTCAGAGTGAGAGTGTGGTGGACTCAGAGTGGGAGTGCGATGGATCCAGAGTGAGAGTGAAGTGGACTCAGAGTGAGAGTGTGGCGGACCCAGAGTGAGAGTGAAGTGGTCTCAGAGTGAGAGTGAAGTGAACTCAGAGTGAGAGTGAAGTGGTCTCAGAGTGAGAGTGAAGTGGACTCAGAGTGAGAGTGAAGTGAACTCAGAGTGAGAGTGAAGTGGACTCAGAGTGAGAGTGAAGTGAACTCAGAGTGAGAGTGAAGTGGACTCAGAGTGAGAGTGAAGTGGACTCAGAGTGAGAGTGAAGTGGACTCAGAGTGAGAGTGAGGTGGACTCAGAGTGAGAGTGAAGTGGACTCAGAGTGAGAGTGAAGTGGACTCAGAGTGAGAGTGAAGTGGACTCAGAGTGAGAGTGAAGTGGACTCAGAGTGAGAGTGAAGTGGACTCAGAGTGAGAGTGAAGTGGACTCAGAGTGAGAGTGAAGTGGACTCAGAGTGAGAGTGAAGTGGACTCAGAGTGAGAGTGAAGTGGACTCAGAGTGAGAGTGAAGTGGACTCAGAGTGAGAGTGAAGTGGACTCAGAGTGAGAGTGAAGTGGACTCAGAGTGAGAGTGAAGTGGACTCAGAGTGAGAGTGTGGTGGACTCAGAGTGAGAGTGAAGTGGACTCAGAGTGAGAGTGAAGTGGACTCAGAGTGAGAGTGAAGTGGACTCAGAGTGAGAGTGTGGTGGACTCAGAGTGAGAGTGAAGTGAACTCAGAGTGAGAGTGAAGTGGACTCAGAGTGAGAGTGAAGTGAACTCAGAGTGAGAGTGAAGTGGTCTCACAGTGAGAGTGAAGTGGACTCAGAGTGAGAGTGAAGTGGACTCAGAGTGAGAGTGAAGTGGTCTCACAGTGAGAGTGAAGTGGACTTAGAGTGAGAGTGAAGTGGACTCAGAGTGAGAGTGAAGTGAACTCAGAGTGGGAGAGTGTGACGGATCCAGAGTGAGAGTGTGGTGGACTCAGAGTGAGAGTGAAGTGGACTCAGAGTGAGAGTGAAGTGGTCTCAGAG
The DNA here is from genome assembly GCA_024679065.1 of Sphyrna mokarran. NCBI lineage: Eukaryota > Metazoa > Chordata > Chondrichthyes > Carcharhiniformes > Carcharhinidae > Sphyrna > Sphyrna mokarran. The sequence goes on from JAGIQG010000032.1 coordinate 4,296,263, forward strand.
TGAGAGTGAAGTGAACTCAGAGTGAGAGTGAAGTGGTCTCAGAGTGAGAGTGAAGTGGACTCAGAGTGAGAGTGAAGTGAACTCAGAGTGAGAGTGAAGTGGTCTCAGAGTGAGAGTGAAGTGAACTCAGAGTGAGAGTGAAGTGGACTCAGAGTGAGAGTGAAGTGGACTCAGAGTGAGAGTGAAGTGGACTCAGAGTGAGAGTGAAGTGGACTCAGAGTGAGAGTGAAGTGGACTCAGAGTGAGAGTGAAGTGACTCGAGTGAGAGTGAGTGCTCAAGTGGAGTGAAGTGAACTCAGAGTGAGAGTGAAGTGGTCTCAGAGTGAGAGTGAAGTGAACTCAGAGTGAGAGTGAAGTGGTCTCAGAGTGAGAGTGAAGTGGACTCAGAGTGAGAGTGAAGTGAACTCAGAGTGAGAGTGAAGTGGACTCAGAGTGAGAGTGAAGTGGTCTCAGAGTGAGAGTGAAGTGGACTCAGAGTGAGAGTGAAGTGGTCTCAGAGTGAGAGTGAAGTGGACTCAGAGTGAGAGTGAAGTGGACTCAGAGTGAGAGTGAAGTGGACTCAGAGTGAGAGTGAAGTGGACTCAGAGTGAGAGTGAAGTGAACTCAGAGTGAGAGTGAAGTGGACTCAGAGTGAGAGTGAAGTGAACTCAGAGTGAGAGTGAAGTGGACTCAGAGTGAGAGTGAAGTGGACTGAGAGTGAGAGTGAAGTGGACTCAGAGTGAGAGTGAAGTGGACTCAGAGTGAGAGTGAAGTGAACTCAGAGTGGGAGAGTGTGACGGACCCAGAGTGAGAGTGAAGTGGACTCAGAGTGAGAGTGAAGTGAACTCAGAGTGGGAGAGTGTGACGGACCCAGAGTGAGAGTGAAGTGGACTCAGAGTGAGAGTGTGGCGAACCCAGAGTGGGAGGAGTGTAGTGGTGAGGAGGGATTGAGGGGAGAAGGTGGTGTGTGTATAGCAGACTCGGAGTCCTGCTGCCGCAGTGAAGGGCTGCCAAGTTTCAAGGTTTCCTTCCCTGCCGGCAAGCAGGGTTTGGTTTAACCCAGGCCAGGTCCTGGCGAGGTGAGGGGAAAGGTCCAGCCTGAGCAGCTGGCACTCTGAGCTTCTCCTGGTCAGTGTCTATCACCAGATCAGTCCCCTGTTAAACTCTCCCAGCAGCTTGTGAGCAAATGCTCCCCCACTCCAGCTGCATGATAGAAATTTCCACGCTGGAAGCATTCCAGCCACCAGGAATCCTGTTTCTCTACTCGAACAGAGGTTCAAATCCCGAGGCAGTGATTTGAGCAGCGATCTTCCCAAGTACATCGAATATTGTGTCTTTTAACAGCCATGGCTGAGATTTCATCTGGCTTTTTTGCTTGTTGCAATGATTCCCCTGTGACGGGGGGGGAAATCCCTGCTAGATTGGCAAATCTCAAAATATTGTTCAAAATCCAATTGTTTTTTACATTTCGTCTTGGGACAAAGATAATTAATGGCAGAGATTGTTTTGGGGCTGAGTTTGAGCTGGCAGTGAACACACAGATAGAGTCCAGCATCTCAAATCTTCGTGGCTTGTGGTGTGTTGGGCTTTATATTTGCACAAAAATAGTTACATTTATTTAAACTGATGGGAATGCTCCAATTTGGTTAAAAATTCAATTAAGGTTTCAGGGAAAGGTAGGTTTTAAGTTCTTATTTACATTATTTTTGATAGGAACCAGAAAAATGATGAGAAAAGAAGTTAAAATGGGCAGCACAGTGGTGAGCACTGCTACCTCACTGCGCCAGGGACCCCGGTTCAATTCCAGCTTCTGGTGCCTTGGTGTGTGTGCAGCTTGCACTGTCTCTCCGGGCGGAATCTCACAGCCTTGCTCCGGGGAGATCGGGAATTCCTGCCCCAGGGCATTTCCGTTGTCCGCCTCTCGCCTCTGTGGCAGTGGAATTCCGGCATCCCTGTCTCCTCCCACACTCCAAAGATGTGCAGGTTCTGTGGATTAGTCATTGTGAACGCGTGGGGTTACAGGGAGAGAGCAGGGGATAAGATACTCTGTCGGAACCAGTACAAACTTGACAGGTCAAATAGCCTTCCACTGCACTGTAGGGATTCCATATCAATGACCTGGATGATAATGTGGTAAATTGGATCAGCAAACTTGCTGATGATACAAAGATTGGAAGTGTCGTGGACAGTGAGGAAGGTTTTCGAAGCTTGCAGAGGCACTTGGACCAACTAGGAAAATGGGCTTAAAAATGGCAAATGGAATTTAACACAGACAAGTATTGCACTTTGAAAGGAAAAACCAAAATAAAACGTACAGGCTAAATGGTAGGACTTTGAAGAGTGCAATTGAACAGAGGGATCTGGGAATACAGGTACAGAATTCCCTAAAAGTGACAGCACAGGTGGATAGGGTCGTAAAGAGTCCTTTTGGTACATTGGCCTTTATAAATCGGAGTATTGAGTATAAAAGTTGGAGTATTATGGTAAGGTTCTATAAGACATTGGTGAGGCCGAATTTAGAGCATTGTGTACAGTTTTGGTCACCTAGTTACAGGAAGGATGTAAATAAGGTTGAAAGAGTGCAGAGAAGGTTCACAAGGATGTTGCCGGAACTTGAGAAGCTGAGTTACAGAGAGAGATCAAATAGGTTAGGACTTTATTCCTTGCTGCGTAGAAGAATGAGGGGAGGTTTGATCGAGGTGTATAAGATTTTGATGGGTATGGATAGAGCGAATGCAAGCAGGCTTTTTCCACTGAGGCTAGGGGAGGACAGAGGACATGGGTTAAGGATGAAAGGAGAAAAGTTTAAAGGGAAAATTAGGGAGGGATTCTTCACACAGAGAGTGGTGGGAATGAGCTGCTGGATAAATGCGGGATCACTTTTAACATTTAAGAAAATCTTGGACGGGTTTGTGGATGAGAGGGGTGTGGAGGGATACGGTTCAAGTGCAGGACTAGGCAAAAAATGGTTCGGCAGAGACAAGAAGGGCTGAAAGGCCTGTTTCTGAGCTGTAGATTTCTATGGATTCCATGTTCATGTACCAATGTTGTCATGTGTAGCTGTAGGAAGTACCTGAAATTACACCCAGTGAGGCTGACCAGATTATCACCAGGGGTATAGAATACAAGAGTAGGAGTTTGATGTTGCAAGTGTATAGAACGTTGGTTAGGCCTCACTTGGAGTACTGCATCCAGTTCTGGTCGCCGTACTACCAGAAGGATGTGGGGGCCCTGGAGAGAGTGCAGAGGAGATTTACCAGGATGCTGCCTGGTATGGAAGGGCTGTCTTACGAGAAAAGATTGAACGCACTGGGGTTGTTTTCCCTTGAAAGACGTCGGCTGAGAGGGGATCTATTAGAGGTATATAAGATTATGAGGGGTATAGATGGAGTAAATGGTGGTAAGCTTTTTCCACCATTAGATTCGGATAGAACGAGGGGTCACGGCCTTAGGGTGAGGGGGGCTATGTATAAGACTAATATTAGAGGGCATTTTTTTCACACAAAGGGTAGTGGGGGTGTGGAATGCACTACCGAGTAAGGTGGTGGGAGTAGGCACGCTAGGGTTGTTTAAGGGTCTCTTGGACAGCCACATGAGCGGTCTGCAGATAGAGGGATATAGGAGGACTGTTTAAATACTTTAATTGTTTCCACAGGCTATTTGGTCCACCTTGTTGACCAACAAGGTGCATGCATTTGGCAGGTCGTGCGAGGGCTGCTCTTGGATGTTGCTTCAGGAGTGGCCTAGTGCTTCAAGTCGTTAGTGTATGCTTAAACTGGACCATCTGATGGGCAACAGGACAGCTCAGAGACTATCGCTGTTGCTGTGCAGACACATGGATTTGGGGCCTGTGTCTGTGGGAGTTTGCGCGTTCTCCCCGTGGTTGCGTGGGTTTTCTCCGGGTGCTCCGGTTTCCTCCCACATCCCAAAAAATGTGCTCTTAGGCTGATTGGGTAACAAATTGTCCCTATATTGGTCTCTATATGTCATTAAGACGTTAGGATGGTGGCGCGGGCTCGTTGGGCCGAAGGGCCTGTTTCCCGTGCTGTGTTGATCTTTGTTCTTTGTTCTTTGTTGATTGTTAGAATGGTGAAAATCGTTGGCAAGTTATCAGATTTTAATTTTAATATCATGGACCCTTTGAGCTCAATCTGAGCCTTTAACAATCTCTCTGCTTGTTGACTGTGTTCCGCAACTGCTGCAGGGCACAGCAAGGGGTGGTTAGCATTGCTACCTCTCAGCGCCAGGGGCCCAGGTTTGATTCCCGGCTCAGGACACTGTCTGTTCGCACGTTCTCCCCTTGTCTGCCTGATTTTTCTCCCTACCAATTTTCATATCATCCACAAATTTACTGATTATGTGTAAAATAAGTAGGAGCGACCCCTCACCCCCATGGAACACCGTTCCCCTTACTTGGCTGAGAAACCTGAGGTTTATTTTCTTGAAATGCTTGGGAGCTTCAAGTTTTTAGATGTCCAGCCTGTGCTGATCCTTCCATGCTGACATTATAGTTAAGAAAGCCCACCAACACTTCTACTTTCTCAGGAGACTAAGGAAATTTGGCTACGACCCTCAGTAATTATACCAGAGAAAGCAACCCTTCCAGTTATATCACAGCTTGGTATGGGCTCCTGCTCTGTCCAAGACCGCACGAAACTTCAAAGGGTTGTTAACGTAGCCCAATCCATCACGCAAACCAGCCTCCCAACCACTGACGCTGTCTACACTTCCTGGAAAAGGAGCCAGCATAATTAAGGACCCCACACATTCTCTCTTCACCTTCTCCCATTGGGAAGAAGATATAAAAATCTAAGATTGTGTACCAACCAACTCAAGATCAGCTTCTTCCCTGCTGCCGTCAGACCTCTGAATGGACCTACCTTATATTAAGTTGATCTTTCTCTAGCTATGACTGTAACACTCTGCACACACTCCTTTCCTTCTCTATGAATGGTATGCTTTGACTGTATTGTGCATGAGAAACAATACTTTTCACTGGACACCAGTACATGTGACAAAAATCTCTACTTGCAATTTGTTGTCCATCTCTTTACCAATGTGTCTCCATTTCTCTGAATTCATGAGCCGTTATTCTTGGCATAAGTTTCACAAAAACTAGAAGCAAGAGTAGGCCCTTCAGGCCTGTCCCGCTCATGGTTGACCTGTACTGGTCTCAACTCCTTTCCTGTGCTGTTTCCCCACACCCTCTATTCCTCAATCTATCAAATATTTATCCAATTCCACTTCAAATCCTTCTAATGATCCGGCCTCCACCACCCGTTGGGAGAAAGAATTCCAGCGTTTCCCTACCCTCTGTGAGAATTTCTACACATTTCAGTTTTAAATCGGACTTCTACCTTGGAGCTCTGTCTCCTTGTTTGAGACAACTCACCGTCTACCCTGTCAAGCCCACTCAAGATCTGATATCCCTGCAGTGTAGAAAGAGGCCATTCGGCCCGTCCAGTCTACACTGACCACAATCCCACCCGGGCCACATTCCCCAACGCCGCTTATTTACTCTGCTAATCCCCCGACACTAAGGGGCATTATTAGCACGGCCAATCAACCTAACCTGCACGTCTTTGGAATATGGGAGGAAACCCATGCAGACACAGGGAAAATGTGCAAATTCCACACCGACAGTGACCCGAGGCTAGAAATGAACCTGGGTTCCTGGCGCTGTGAGGCAGCAGTGCTAACCCACTGTGCCACCGTGCCCATCAAGGAGCCGATATGTTTGAATAAAATCACTCTTAAGGTCTTTTCTGCGGTTCTTTGAAAAATGCTTTCTAAAACTTCAATCCAAAGAGTATTTCCTTCATCTTGCATTGCTACTGGTTTTGAAAGGAATTCTATATGGTCGCTGAAGCCTTATTCAAACTTTGACAACTCACCGTGACCAACCCATATCCCTGGCAACCACCCCAGGTTTACCCTGGACATATTATTTCCTGCTTTTTTCCCGGTCTGGGTATTTGGCACCGCTTGGTGAAAATATTTACCTTCCTCAGTCTGTTGGCAAGTCTTCCTTGCCACGGAATTTGTGAAATTGAAATTAAAGCGTCCTTAAGAAGGCTAAGTATTTAACTCAGAGTTCGCCAATGGCGCACGTAGCCATTCGCAACAATAACTAGGGGCGGCACAGTGGGTTAGCACTGCTGCTTCACAGCTCCAGGGACCTGGGTTCAATTCCCGGCTGGGGTCACTGTCTGCATGTGAAGCTTGCGCATTCTCCCCGTGTCTGCGTGGGTTTCCTCCGGGTGCTCCCGTTTCCTCCCACGACCCAAAGATGTGCAGGTTAGGTTGATTGGCCAGGCTAAAATTGCCCCTTAGTGTCCAGAGATGTGTAGGGTACAGGGATTAGTGGATAAAAATGGGGATAGGTTAGTGCAAACTCGATGGGCCAAATAGCCTCTTTTTGCATTGTAGGGCATCTATCCCTAGTATTGCGATGGTGTCACCAAATATGGTAAAGTGTCTCCCACTGGGGCATTATGAGCCACAAAGGAGAGCTATAAGAATAGATAAAATAGTGCAGAATCAGAGAATCCCCGCAGTACAGAAGGAGGCCATTTTGTCCATTGAGTCTGCACCGACAACAATCCCAGCCAGGCCCTATCCCTGTAACCCTACATATTTATCCTGCTAATTCCCCGGCACTAAGGAACAATTTAGCACGGCCAATCCACCTAACCTACACATCTTTGGACACTAAGGAGCAATTTAGTATGGCCAATCCACCTAACCTGCACATCTTTGGACACTAAGGGGCAATTTAGCATGGCCAATCCACCTAACCTGCACATCTTTAGACACTAAGGGGCAATTTAGCATGGCCAATCCACCTAACCACACATCTTTGGACACTAAGGAGCAATTTAGCATGGCCAATCCACCTAACCTGCACATCTTTGGACACTAAGGGGCAATTTAGCATGGCCAATCCACCTAACCTACACATCTTTGGACTCTAAGGACAATTCAGCATGGCCAATCCACCTAACCTACATACTTTGGACTCTAAGGGACATTTAGCATGGCCAATCCCCCTAACCTACACACCTTTGGACACTAAGGGACAATTTAGCATGGCCAATCCACCTAACTACACATCTTTGACTCTAAGGACAAATTCAACATGGCCATCCACCTAACCTACACATCTTTGGACTCTAAGGGACAATTTAGCATGGCCAATCCCCTAAACCTACACTCTTTGGACACTAAGGGACAATTCAGCATGGCCAATCACCTAACTACACATCTTTGGACCTAAGGGCAATTTAGCACGGCAATTCCACCTAACCTACACATCTTTGGACACTAAGGAGCAATTTAGCATGGCCAATCCACCTAACCTGCACATTTTGGACACTAGGGGCATTTAGCATGGCCAATCCACCTAACTGCACATCTTTAGACCTAAGGGGAATTTAGCATGGCCAATCCACCTAACCTACACACCTTGGGACACTAGGAGCAATTTAGCATGGCCAATCCACCTAACCTGCACATCTTTGGACACTAAGGGGCAATTTAGCATGGCCAATCCAATCAACCTCACATCTTTGGACTCTAAGGGACAATTCAGCATGGCCAATCCACCTAACCTACACATCTTTGGACTCTAGGACAATTTGCATGGCCAACCCCCTAACCTACACATCTTTGGACACTAAGGGACAATTTAGCATGGCCAATCCTTCTAACCCTACACATCTTTGGACATTAAGGGACAATATATCATGGTCAATCTACCTAACCTGCACATCTTTGGACACTAAGAGGCAATTTAGCATGGCCAATCCACCTAACCTACACATCTTTGGACTCTAAGGGACAATTCAGCATGGCCAATCCACCTAACCTACACATCTTTGGACACTAAGGGGCAATTTAGCATGGCCAATATACCAAACCTACACATCTTTGGACACTAAGGGACAATTTAGCATGGCCAATCCTTCTAACCCTACACATCTTTGGACATTAAGGGACAATATATCATGGTCAATCTACCTAACCTGCACATCTTTGGACACTAAGGAACAATTTAGCATGGCCAATCCACCTAACGTTTTGACACTAAGGGGCAACTTAGCGTGACCTATCCACCTAACTACGCGTCTTTGGGGGTAAGTGGAGTGATCAGCAAGTTTGCAGACGATACAAAGATGGCTGGACTTGCGGATAGTGAGGAGCATTTTCAGGCGATACAACAGGACATAGATAGGCTGGTAGCTTAGGCAGACAGATGGCAGATGGAATTCAATCCTAATAAATGTGAGGTGATGCATTTCGGGAGAAAGAATGTAGGGGGGAGGTATATGATAAAGGGTAGACCTATTAAGAGTACGCAGAGGGACCTGGGAGTGCAGGTGAACAAGTCTCTGAAGGTGGCAGAGCAAGTGGAGAAGGCTGTGAAGAAAGCATATGGTGTGCTAGCCTTTATAGGAAGGGGTATAGAGTACACGAGCTGGCCTTTAATGTTGCAGTTGTATAAAACATTGGTTAGACCTCATTTGGAATACTGCGTCCAGTTCTGGTCGCCTTACTATCGAAAGGACGTGGAGACTCTGGAGAGAGTGCAGAGGAGGTTTACCAGGATGCTGCCTGGTATGGAAGGTCTGAGTTACGAGGAGAGATTAGGCAAATTGGGACTGTTTTCCTTAGAAAGACGTAGACTTAGAGGAGATCTAATAGAGGTGTACAAGATTATGAGGGGTATAGATAGAGTAAACAGGGTTAAGCTTTTTCCTAGGATGGACTCTAATAGCACGAGGGGTCACGGGCTTAGGGTGAGGGGGGTAAGGTATAATTTGGATGCTAGAGGGAGTTTTTTCACACAGAGGGTGGTGGGGGTATGGAATGCGCTGCCAAGTAAAGTGGTGGAGGCAGGTACTCTGGAGTTATTTAAGAAATACTTAGATGGGCACATGAACAGAATGGGAATGGAGGGGTATAGAAAACTGATTTAAAATAGGGATCATGAGCCTTGGGAGTCCCTGGGAAGTGTGTAAATAGATGATGATATTGATGTACTTGTTTTTATCCTACAGGTGCTTTGGTCCACCTTGTTGTCTAACAAGGGGCATACACGCGATGGGTCGTGAGAGGGCTGCTCTTGGATTTTTTTTCGAGAGTATCCTAGTGCTTCACGTCGTTAGTGTACGCTTGACCTGGACCATTTGATGGGCAACACGACAGCTCAGTGACTATCGCTGTGCTGTGCAGATACATGGATTTGGGCCTGTGTCTGTGGGAGTTTGCGCATTCTCCCCGTGCTTGCGTGGGTTTTCTCCGGGTGCTCCGGTTTCCTCCCACATCCCAAAGATGTGCTCTTAGGCTAATTGGCAAAACAATTCTCCCTAAATTGTCTCAAATTTGGTTTTTAATCCATAGATCTATAAACATGGACAGGGATCGCGGGTAGAGGTGGGAACATCGGGGTGGCGGCGCGGGCTCGATGGGCAGAAGGGCCTGTTTCCTGTGCTATTCTGTTCTTTGTTCTTCTTTGGACATTAAGGCACGATCCAGCATGGCCAGAACTTTAAGAAGGAAGTAAATTAAGAGAACACGATGAATATGATACCCAAAAGTAGGTAGCAAGTTGAACAACGGGGGTAGAATTCAAGCCTAGGTTAGTCGATGGAAGAACAGCTCTTAACAAAGGACACTATCTGAGCTGCGCTGACAGTTTGATACATGGGTTGAGTTGTGTAGGGAGTCAGATCAGTTTCTAGAGAGATGTAACTTAAGCTGAACAAAGGAGAATGACTCAATGAGCTGGAGGAATCTGAGCCAGTGATACTGTTACACAGAAGGCAGAACATCATTGTCAGGTAGCTTGGGGAAACATTGTGAAAGCACAGAGCTTGAGAAAATTTACAAACAGTCAGAGCACCTAACCCCTGGACGGAGCCTTGCTCACCTGTCCTTCTGCAAATGGTTTTCAGTATTTGTTTAAGGATAACAAACATGTTACCTGGGCCCGCGTGATAAAGGCAAGTCATAAATGCAAGTCGAGGTTGGTGCATCTGGTATCTAGGCTCTGGCCTAGTGGTATTATCGCTGGACAATTAATCCAGAAATGCAGTTAATGCTCTGGGGATCCACCACGGCAGATGGTGGAATCTGAATTTAAAATATTTATATGGGTGGCGGGGTGGTTTGGCCTCAGAGCGCCAGGGACCCGAGTTCGATTCCCGGCTTGGGTCAGTGTCTGTGTGGAGTCTGCACATTCTCCCTGCATAGGTTCCCCCCGGATGCTCCAGTTTCCTTCCACAGTCTGAAAGACGTGCAAGTTAGAGTGCGTTGGCCATGCCAAATTCTCCCTCACCGTAACCCAAACAGGACTGTGGCGACTAGAGGATTTTCATACTAACTTCACTGCACTGTTAATGTAAACCTACTTGTGACAATAATAAATAAATTTAATAATTTTAATAGTGTCATCTTATCTAAATGGGCAATGCCCTACCTTTGTCAGACCAAGACTGGGACCTTTTTCCCTGGAGCATAGGAGGCTTAGAGGTGATCTTATAGAGGTCTATAAAATAATGAAGGGCATAGATCAGCGAGATAGTCAATATCTTTTCCCGAATTTCAAACTTCAAACCCTCGAGGATGTGCTAGAAATTCTCGAGGGTTTGAAATTGGATAAGTCCCCTGGGCAGGACGGGATTTACCCTAGGATTCTCTGGGAGGCAAGAGAGGCGATTGCAGAGCCTCTGGCTCTGATCTTCAGGTCGTCGTTGGTTACGGGTGTGGTTCCGGAGGACTGGAGGATAGCGAATGTGGTCCCATTGTTCAAGAAGGGAAAGAGAGACCTTCCAGGGAATTATAGGCCAGTGAGTCTTACTTCTGTTGTGGGCAAAGTATTGGAGAGAATTATTAGGGATAGGATTTATAGTTATTTAGAGATAAATGAATTGATTGGGGATAGTCAGCATGGTTTTGTGAAGGGTAGGTCGTGCCTTACTAACCTCATTGAGTTTTTTGAAAAAGTGACTAAAGAGGTGGATGGGGGTAAGGTGGTTGATGTGGTATATATGGACTTTAGTAAGGCGGTTGATAAGGTGGCCCATGGAAGACTTCTGCAGAAAATGCAGATGTATGGGATTGAGGGTGATTTAGCTAATTGGATTAGGAATTGGCTATCAGATAGAAGACAGAGGGTGGTGGTTGATGGAAGTTATTCATCGTGGAGTTCGGTTACAAGCGGTGTACCTCAGGGATCTGTTTTGGGGCCCCTGCTGTTTGTAATTTTTATAAATGATCTGGATGAGGGTATTGAGGGATGGATTAGTAAATTTGCAGAGGACACTAAAGTCGGTGGAGTGGTAGATAGTGAAGAGGGGTGTTCTAGTTTGCAGAGAGACTTGGACAAGTTGCAGAGCTGGGCCGAGAGGTGGCAAATGGAGTTTAATGTGGAGAAGTGTGAGGTAATGCACTTTGGCAGGAATAATAAATGTGTAGAGTATAGGGCTAATGGTAGGATTCTTAATAGTGTTTATGAACAGAGGGATCTTGGTGTGTATGTGCATAGATCCCTGAAAGTAGGCAGTCAAGTCGAGAAGGTTGTTAAGAAGGCATATGGAGTCTTAGCTTTTATTGTAGGGGGATTGAATTTCGGAGCCGCAACGTCATGTTGCAACTGTACAAAACTCTAGTGCGGCCGCACTTGGAGTATTTGTGCAGTTCTGGTCCCCACATTATAAGAAAGATGTGGAGGCATTGGAGAGGGTACAGAGGAGGTTTACCAGGATGTTGCCTGGTATGGAAGGCAGGTCTTATGAAGAAAGGCTGAGGGATTTGAGGTTGTTTTCGTTAGAAAGGAGGCGGCTAAGAGGGACCTTATCGAAACATATAAGATGATTAGAGGTTTAGATAGGGTGGACAGTGATAGCCTTTTTCCTAGGATGGAGAAAGCTAGCACGAGGGGAACACAGCTTTAAATTAAGGGGTGATAGTTATAGGACGGATATCAGAGGTAGGTTCTTTACCCAAAGGGTGGTTCGGGAGTGGAATGCCCTGCCTGCGGCAGTTGTAGATGCGCCAAGTTTGGTGCTGTTTAAGAGGTTAGTTGATAACTATATGGAAGAGAAGGGAATGGTTTAGTTTGGAGGGTCATTGCTTTTTCTATTGGTCGGCGCAACATCGAAGGCCGAAGGGCCTGTTCTGTGCTGTAATGTTCTATGTTCTATGTTCTATGAATACAGGGCAGTTTAAAACTAAAGGGCATAGGTTTAAGATGTGAGGGAAGACTTTTCAATCAGAGGGTGGTGAGTGACTGGCCAGAGGCAATAATAGAGGCGGGTACATGGGCAAGAGGGGTAAGGGCCAAACACGAACACTTGGGGTAGCCTTAGTGGTTAAAAAAAAGGTCGGCATGGACAATTTGGGCCGAAGGGCCTGTTTGAACAAAATCATAGAAATCATTGACATGACGGCATGGTAGCACAGTGGGTTAGCACTGCTGTTTCATAGCTCCAGGGTCCTGGATTCGATTCCCGGCTCAGGTCACTGCCTGTGTGGAGTTTGCACGTTCTCCCTGTGTCTACGTGGGTTTCCTCTGGATGCTCTGGTTTCCTCCCACAGTCCAAAGACATGTGGGTTAGATTGATTGATCATGCTAAGAAATTGCCCCTTAGAGTCTAAGAATTAGAGGGATTAGTGGGTATAATATGTAGGGATATGGGGGTAGGGCCTGGGTGGGATTGTGCTCGGTGCAGACTCGATGGGCCGAAGGGCCTCTTTCTGCACTTAGGGATTCTATGAACGCTATAAATCTCTATGCTCAGAGTTAGAAGGTGAGGCCTACATTGAAGACCGTGCGGTGTAGCTTCACAACAGTTTGGAGCATTAACACTTGAGAGAGTGAAATAATTGACTGGTTTACAGGCTGTTTCTTAAGCATGCACCTCGCTGTCCCACGCATCAGTTTCTGGACTTCAACAGCGGGCAGCTATCCAGGCCCCATTAGTGGCACACATCCAATGGCTCTGCCCTGCGGAACATTTACACTACCAGTCCTGTGGGATGCTGGTATCACAAGGGCAGCTCTGTCTGCTAATGAGCACCACTGCCCACCATCCACACCAAACAAGGAGCGATGTTGAGAGGTATCCAGAGCAAAATACCACGGATGCTGGAGATCCAAAATCCAAACAAAAAAGGCTGGAAATATGCAGATTGGACGAGCTGTGTATGGATCATTGAGCTTCTAGATGACTCTCATTTTCATTCTTCTCTCTCCTCGGCCTGCTGCTTCTAATAGAACCATGGAATCCCTACAGTGCAGAAGGAGGCCATTCAGCCCATCACATCTGCACCGACTCTCTGACAGAGCAGCTGGCACACCCCCCCAAACTTTTCAAATTCTTATTCAACTATTAAGAGATAAGATCTTACATTTTGTTAGTTACACTTAAACTGTGTTAAACTCGGTTCAATATAAGAGGCGGCACAATGGTTAGCACGGATGCCTCATGATGCCAGGGACCAGAGTTCAATTTCAGAGTCAGGTCACTGTCTGCGTGGAGTTTGCACATTCTCCCTGTGTCTGCGTGGGGTTTTCTTCGGATGCTCCAGATTCCTCCCACAGTCCAAAGATGTGCGGGTTACGTTGATTGGCCGTGCTAAAGTTGCCCCTTAGTGTCCAAAGATGTGCAGGTTAGGTGGATTGACTGTGCTAAATTGCTTCTTATTGTCCAAAGATGTGCAGGTTAGATGGATTGGCCATGGTAAATTATCCTTTAAAAGATATTATTAAACTAGAATGAGTGCACAAAAGATTTCCTAGCATGCTACTGGGACTTGATGGCTTGAGTTATAAGGAGAAGTTGGATAGATTAGGACTTTTTTCTCTGGAGCGTAGGAGGCTGAGGCTGAGGGGTGATCTTATAGAGGTCTATAAAATAATGAGAGGCATAGATCAGCTAGATAGTCAATATCTTTTCCCAAAGGTAGGGAGTCTTACCAACTTTGGTCTCTTTATTTGAAGAACAATATAATTGCACTAGAGTGAATAGCGGAGGTTCATTGAATTGATTCTTGGAATTAGAAAGCAGTCTGAGAAATTGAGCACCGTGGGCATGAGGCGAATAGGAAAATCTTACTAGGCCAGCCTAAGTTCAATTTTTTTTGAAGCAGGCAATAGACGTGATTTTATATTTTCCAAAAATCTTCAGGCGCCTCTCAATACGTATCTCAATATCACACTAAAGTTGGGAAATAAATGACAGAATGGATTGTTGGCTGGCTTCAAGACACTCACAGTGGAGGGTCGTTCACAATTCATGCTAACGATTTTGACTTTGAAATCAAAAACACAATTTGTAAGTTTATGGTGACATCAAATGCAGGCGTCGGGGTTGGGAATGGTCCAAACAGAAATGGCAACAAATTATAGGAGGATATTAACTTGTAGAATGGGCATAGAAGGATATGCCAAATTGGGACTAGCTTAGTGACTGAAAGAAAGGGCAGCTGAGTTTTTACACTCAGAGGGTGGTGGGGGTATGGAATGCGCTGCCAAGTAAAGTGGTGGAGGCAGGTACTCTGGAGTTATTTAAGAAATACTTAGATGGGCACATGAACAGAATGGGAATGGAAGGGTATAGAAAACTAATTTAAAATAGGGATCATGAGCCTTGGGAGTCCCTGGTGTAAATAGATGATGATATTGATGTACTTGTTTTTATCCTACAGGTGCTTTGGTGCACCTTGTTGTCTAACGAGGGGCATACACGCGATGGGTCGTGAGAGGGCTGCTCTTGGATTTTTTTTTTCGAGAGTATCCTAGTGCTTCACGTCGTTAGTGTACGCTTGACCTGGACCATTTGATGGGCAACACGACAGCTCAGTGACTATCTCTGTGCTGTGCAGATACCTGGATTTGGGCCTGTGTCTGTGGGAGTTTGCGCATTCTCCCCGTGCTTGCGTGGGTTTTCTCCGGGAGCTCCGGTTTCCTCCCACATCCCAAAGATGTGCTTTTAGGCTAATTGGCAAAACAAATTCTTCCTAAATTGTCTCAAATTTGTTTTTTAATCCATAGATCTATAAACATGGACAGGGATCGCAGGTAGAGGTGGGAACATCGGGGTGCGGGCTCGTTGGGCTGAAGGGCCTGTTTCCTGTGCTGTTTTGTTCTTTGTTCTTTCCATGCTGTAAACCTCAATGACTCAATAACCAGATCAGCTGGGAACAGCAGAGCAGGGTCGAGGGGCCGAGTGGGGAAATGGATTTAACTACAAACACAAGGTAAGTTTTTAAATATAATAGGCGACTCACCAGGATGATGTCTAGTATGGTGGATATAGGTGAGGAGAGGTTGGAGAAACTTGGTTTGTTCTCAGTGGAACAACAGTAGTTGAACGGGGACCTGACAAAGGTCCACAAGCTCGAAGGGCATGGACAGAGTGGATAGACAAAAGCTTTTACCCAGGGTGGAAGAGTCAATTATTATAGGACACAGGTTTAAAGTGTGAGGGGCAAGGTTTAAAGGAGATATACAAGTTCTTTTTTTTACACAGGATGATGGGTGCTTAGAACTCACTGCCGGTTGAAGTAGTGGAAGCAGATAGAACATAGAACATTACAGCGCAGAACAGGCCCTTCGGCCCTCGATGTTGCTCCGACCAATTAAGAAAAAGCAATGACCCTCTAACCTAAACCATTCCCTCTTCATCCATAAACTTATCCACTGACCTCTTAAATGCCCCCAAACTTGGCGCATCTACAACTGCAGCAGGCAAGGCATTCCATACCCTTACCACCCACTGGGTAAAGAACCTACCTCTGACATCCATCCTATAACTACCACCCCTTAATTTAAAGCTATGTCCCCTCGTGCTAGCTTTCTCCATCCTAGGAAAAAGGCTATCACTGTCCACCCTATCTAAACCTCTCATCATCTTATATGCTTCAATAAGATCCCCTCTTAGCCGCCTCCTTTCTAACGAAAAACAACCTCAAATCCTTCAACCTCTCTTCATAGGACCTGCCCTCCATACCAGGCAACATCCTGGTAAACCTCCTCTGTACCCTCTCCAATGCCTCCACATCTTTCTTATAATGTGGGGACAGAACTGCACACAATACTCCAAGTGCGGCCGCACTAGAGTTTTGTACAGTTGCAACATGACGTTGCGGCTCCGAAATTCAATCCCCCTACCAATAAAAGCCAAGACTCCGTATGCCTTCTTAACAACCTTCTCGACTTGATTGCGAACTTTCAGGGATCGGTGCACATACACACCAAGATCCCTCTGTTCATCAACACAAAACGGACATTCTGAGAATGAGCCCCGTGTTGGGGCTCAACAGATACGATAGTGAGTTTTGAGAGGCGTCTGAACAAATATATGAACAGGATAGGAATTGAGGGATATGGTCCCCAGAAGGGTAGAAGGTTTTAGTTCAGTTAAGCAGCATGGCTAGTGCAGGCTTGGAGGGCCGAAGGGCCTGTTCCTATGCTGTAATTTTTTTTGTGCTTTGGAAAGGGCATTGATAAGGTGAGAGAGGAGAGATACAAAAAGGTCTAAGGACATAAGAAATAGGAGCAGGAGTCGGCCATCCAGCCCCTCGAACCTGCCCTGCCATTCAATAAGATCGTGGCTGATCTGAAATGGATCAGTCCCACTTTCCCACTTTCTCCCCATAACCCTTAATTCCCTTGTCTATCAGACACCTATCTATAATACAGACTTAAATATATTCAGCGAGGTAGCCTCCACCACTTCAATGGGCAGAGAATTCCAGAGATTCACCACCCTCTGAGTGAAGGAGTTCTTCCCCAACTCCGTTCTAAACGGTGCGCCCTCCTTTATTTTGAGGCTGTGCTCCCCAGTTCTGTTTTCCTTTCAAAGCGGGAAGGATCTCTCTACCTCTACCCTATCTATCCCCTTCATTATCTTTCTAGCCCCTTCATTAGAGGGGCAATTTTTCCACACAGAGGGTGGTGAGTGTCTGGAACGGGCTGCCAGAGGTAGTAGTAGAGGCAGGTACAATTTTGTCTTTTAAAAAGCGCTTAGACAATTACATGGGTAAGATGGGCGTCGAGGGATAAACATGGGCAATTGGGACTAGCTTAGTGACCGGAAAAAAAAGGGCAGCGTGGAGAAAGTGGGCCGAAGGG
Source organism: Sphyrna mokarran (assembly GCA_024679065.1). NCBI lineage: Eukaryota > Metazoa > Chordata > Chondrichthyes > Carcharhiniformes > Carcharhinidae > Sphyrna > Sphyrna mokarran. The sequence goes on from JAGIQG010000032.1 coordinate 4,313,382, forward strand.
CCTGTAAACCTCAATGACTCTATAACCAGATCAGCTGGGAACAGCAGAGCAGGATCGAGGGGCCGAGTGGCCTGCTCTTTGCTCCAAATTCGCCCACAGCTCAGTGACAGACACGGTGACACCACAGTCTGAGTAACTGCGATAAGCAAAATGATACAACACACCACGTGCACAACACGGAAAACCTTTAACGGGTTCTGCAATTACAACATCTAAATAATTAAATACCTGACAGCGTGTCATTACCCATTAGTAGAAATCAGCTCAGCTGTAAAGCTGGCTGGAATGAATAGAGTTACGTTCTAATTATACACGTTTTGAGAGCTCGCTGTTATTGTTCTTGCTGTGACGGGTATTGTTAAAGGGGACAGCGGCGAATAAAGCTACCACGCCCTCATCTCAATTTTATTTCACAAAGACAAAAGTACTTCTACTCAATCTCACCGACACTGCGATTGCAATGCTACAATCTGGACATCTAATATTATATGCTGTCACATTGAACGAACTTCCACAATTCTGATACAAAGACTTATTTTTATACAACACTGTTCAGAACCTGGCGATGTACTCTGCAGCCACGAGATACAGGGGTAGAATTAGGCCATTTGGCCCATCACATCTGTTCTATCATGGCTGATAAGTTTCTCGAGCCCATTCTCCTGTCTCTTCCCCGTAGCAATCAAACAACAATGAACAGTACAGCACAGAAACAGGCCTGTTGGCCCTCCAAGCCAAAAGCGACATTTAAGGGGCAACTGGACAAGTACATGACCACATGAATGGAAGGATACAGAGCCCGTAAGTGCATACAGTTTTAGATTACGCAGGCATCATGCCCTTTGGCCCTCGATGTTGCGCTGACCAATTAAGAAAAAGCAATGACCCTCTAACCTAAACCATTCCCTTTTCAACCATAAACCTATCCACTGACTTCTTAAACGCCACCAAACTTGGCGCATCTACAACTGCAACAGGCGGGGCATTCAATACCCTTACCACCCTCTGGGTAAAGAACCTACCTCTGACATCCATCCTATAACTACCACCCCTTAATTTAAAGCTGTGTCCCCTCGTGCTAGTCTTCTCCATCCGAGGAAAAAGGCTATCACTGTCCACCCTGTCTAATCCTCTGATCATCTTATATGCCTCAATAAGGTCACCTCTTAGCCGCCTTCTCTCTAATGAAAATAACCTCAAATCCCTCAGCCTTTCTTCATAAGACCTTCCCTCCATACCAGGCAACATCCTGGTAAACCTCCTCTGTACCCCCTCCAATGCCTCCACATCTTTCTTATAATGTGGGGACCAGAACTGCACACAACACTCCAAGTGCGGCCGCACTAGAGTTTTGTACAGTTGCAACATGACGTTGCGGCTCCGAAATTCAATCCCCCTATCAATAAAAGCCAAGACTCCGTATGCCTTCTTAACAACCTTATCGACTTGATTGCCAACTTTCAGGGATCTATGCACATATACACCAAGATCCCTCTGTTCATCAACACTATTAAGAGTCCTACCATTAGCCCTATACTCTATACATTTGTTATTCCTGCCAAAGTGAATTAACTCACACTTTTCTGCTGGAAGGTGGTGACTAAGGGCAGTGCAATGGCACAGTGGTTAGCACTGGTGCCTCACAGCACCAGAGATCCTGGTTCAATCTAGCCTCGGGTCTGTCTGTGCGGAGTTTGCACATTCTCCCCGTGTCTGCGTGGGTTTCTTCCAGGTGCTCTGGTTTTCTCTCACAGTCCAAGGTATGCAAGTTAGACCCTTAGTGCCAAGGTGGCTTTTTACTCATTCCTGGGACATGGGTGTCGCTGGCTAGGCCAGCATTTATTGCCCATCCCTAATTGCCCGAGGGCAGTTGAGAATCAACCACATTGCTGTGGCTCCAGAGTCACATGTAGGCCAGACCAGGTAAGGATGGCAGATTTCTTCCCTGAAGGACATTAGTGAACCAGATGGGTGACTAGCAGGGTAACTATGTGGGGTTATGGGGGTAGGGTTTGGGTAGGATTGTTTGGTGCAGGCTCAATGGGCTGAATGGCCTGTTTCTGCTCTGTGGGGATTCTACAAATCTAATTCAAGGATTTTTCACAGTAACTTCACTGCAGTGTTAACGTCAGCCAATTTGTGACACTAATAAATAAACAGTCAATCACAGCATCCTCATTCCAAAGAGAGTGCAGTTAATCAGCTGTGAACAGATTGGCGGAATAATAAAACAACTAAAGGATATAATAAATCCAGAAAGTCAGCTCTTGATGAACCAGGAAGGATTGATCGATAGAGCCACACATCTGCTTTTTCCAATTGCAAGTTATTAGCATCAGACCTTATCTTTCTGTTCGAGCAGAGAAACAGTGTCTTCGAGAAGTGAAATAGATCTAAAAATTGTACAGGACAGAGAACATTACAGCACAGCACAGGCCCTTCTGCCCTCAGATATTGTGCCGAGCTATGTCCAAATCCAAGATCAAGCTACCCCACTCCCTATCATTCTGGTGTGCTCCATGTGCCTATCCAATAATTACTTGAAAGTTCCTAAAGTGTCCGACTCCACTATCACAGCAGGCAGTGCATTCCACACCCCAACCACTCTCTACCTCGGACATCCCTCCTATATCTCCCACCATGAGCCTTATAGTTATGCCCCCTAGTAACAGCAACATCCACCCGAGCAAATAGTCTCTGCGCGTCCACTCTATCAATCCCCCTCATTATCTTATAAACCTCTATTAAGTCACCTCTCATCCTCCTCTGCTCCAAAGAGAAAAGCCCCAGCTCCCTCAACCTTTCCTCATAAGACCTACCCTCCAAACCAGGCAGCATCCTGGTAAATCTCCCCTGCACTCTCTCCAACATCCTTGTTATAGTGAGGTGACCAGAACTGAACACAATATTCCAAGCATGGTCTCACCAAAGTCCGGTATAGTTGCAGCATTCTACAGAAAATGCAGATGTGTGGAATAGAGGGTGATTTAGCTAATTGGATTAGAAATTGGCTGGCAGATAGAAGACAGAGGGTGGTGGTTGATGGGAGATTTTCATCGTGGAGTTCGGTGACGAGTGGTGTGCCTCAGGGGTCTGTTTTGGGGCCCTTGCTGTTTGTAATTTTTATAAATGATCTGGATGAGGGTATTGAGGGATGGATCAGTAAATTTGCAGAGGATACTAAAGTTGGTGGTGGGGTAGATAGTGAAGAGGGGTGTTTTAGTTTACAGAGTGACTTGGACAAGTTGCAGAGCTGGGGCGAGAGGTGGCAAATGGAGTTTAATGTGGAAAAGTGTGAGGTAATGCACTTTGGCAGGAACAATAAATGTGTAGAGTATAGGGCAAATGGTAGGGCTCTTAATAGGGTTGAGGAACAGAAGGATCTTGGTGTATGTGTCAATAGATCCCTGAAAGTAGGCAGTCAAGTGGATAAAGGTGTTAAGAAGGCTTATGGAGTCTTAGCTTTTATTGGTAGGGGGATTGAATTTAGGAGCCGCAGCATCATGTTGCAGCTGGACAAAACTCTAGTGCGGCCGCACTTGGAGTATTGTGTGCAGTTCTGGTCGCCACATTATAAGAAAGATGTGGAGGCATTGGAGAGGGTACAGAGGAGGTTTACTAGGAGGTTGCCTGGTATGGAGGGCAGGTCCTATGAAGAGAGGTTGAAGGATTTGAAGTTGTTTTCGTTAGAAAGGAGGCGGCTAAGGGGGGATCTTATTGAAGCATATAAGATGATTAGAGGTTTAGATAGGGTGGACAGTGATAGCCTTGTTCCTAGGATGGAGAAAGCTAGCACGAGGGGACACAGCTTTAAATTAAGGGGTATGAGTTATAGGACGGATATCAGAGGTAGGTTCTTTACTCAAAGAGTGATTAGGGAGTGGAATGCCATGCCTGCAGCTGTTGTAGATGCGCCAAGTTTGGTGGCGTTTAAGAGGTTAGTTGATAAGTATATGGAAGAGAAGGGAATGGTTTCGTTTGGAGGGGCATTGCTTTTTATATTGGTCGGCACAACATCGAAGGCCGAAGGGCCTGTTCTGTGCTGTATTGTTCTATGTTCTATGTTCATAACCCCACGGCTCTTAAACTCAAACCACGTGTTAATAAACGCTATAAGCTTTCTTCACGGCTCTATCCACTTGAGTGGCAATGCTTCTTGTGAGAGACTTTTCTTGAACTCACGCATGGTTCAGTTATGTATTTAACCAAAGAGTTTTCCCTGTAGCAAACTGCAATCTAACTTGGATTTTTTTACTCCTGCTTCCCTCAGTCACGCGCCCCGACCCCTTCAGATTCCCCTTCCTTGTACCAGGAAAGTTGAGCCGGCCATTGCGCCAACATGAATGGTGGTGCATGGAGATGTCACCGGACGTGGAGTAATGCAGAGACCCAGGTAAGGGGGGGTGTGGTGGGAGACGCCGTGATTGAGAGAAGTTCTATTACAACAGCTTGGAGGACATTGAAGAGCCCATAAAACTCCTTGAGTTACACCATCTGTGTAAACAAAGTCTGTGTACCGTGATGAGGCGGTGAATTTCGGCCAGAGCCCCTAAAACACTCCGAATAAACAAAGCGACTTCAGAAGAGTTATCCAAAAAGCCATTTTGACATAAAAACGATGGGAAAATATGTTGCTTTCACACTAGGCTACCCAATGAAAAAAAAAAGTTCTATCCCTTTTTATTATAGAAGCATAAAAAATAGCAGCAGTGGGGGAGGCCATTCGGCCCTTTTGAACCCATTCATTGTGATCATGGCTGATCATCGAATTCGATATCCGGATCCTGCCTCCCCTTCCCCCAAACCACATATCAATCAGATAAACTTCTTTAACGTCATGTGAAGAGTTCTCCATGTTTACAATACTGATTTAACTTGACAGTTTGCCAGTTGGCAGAAGTAAGAATCCAGCAAACATGTTGCTCAGTGGATAGTTACACTGTTCAATCATCACTCAACTTAATGAACAAGGAAACATCTCAAGCTCCAGCATCTCATGATGAACTGCGCAGATGACAAAATGCCTTCACTTAGCAATTTAACTCTTCCCATCTACAATCCAAGATGTGAGTTAGTGTAAATCCCTGCGGCTGCTAAAGTCATGGTCACCCCCTCCCTGCGCTGGATCTGTTGAACCCACAGCACTGCCGGTTTCATCAATTGTAGAATATTGCCGTCACTGGAGTCACATGTAGGTCAGACTGGGTAAGGACGGCAGATTTCCTTCCCAAAGGACATTAGTGAACCAGATGGATTTTATAGAACATAGAACATAGAACACTACAGCACAAACAGGCCCTTCGGCCCATGAGTTGCACCGATCACATCTACCAAGCCATAGACCTATCTATAACCCCATATCCCTTTATTTCCCATGTACTCATCCAGAAGTCTTTTAAAAGACCCCAGTGAGTTTGCCTCGACCACCACCGACAGCAGCCGATTCCATTCACTCACCACCCTCTGAGTGAAAAACATACCCCTAACATCTCCTCTGTATTTGCTTCCCTGCACCTTAAATCTGTGTCCTCTCATAGCGACCATTTCAGCCCTGAGAAATAGCCTCCGAGAGTCCACCCTATCTATTCCTCTCAACATTTTATAAACCTCTATCAGGTCGCCTCTCAACCTTCGTCTCACCAGGGAGAAGAGTCCCAGTTCCCTCAACCTACCTTCATAAGGCCTGCCTCCCAATCCAGGCAGCATCCTTGTAAATCTCCTCTGCACCCTCTCAATAGTCTCCACATCCTTCCTATAGTGAGGTGACCAGAACTGCGCACAATACTCCAAGTGGGATGACAAGTGCATGAATAGGTTGGGAATAGAGGGATATGGTTCCCCGAAAGGGTAGAGAGTTTTAGTTAAGTCGGACAGCATGGTCAATGCAGGCTTGAAGGGCCAAAGGGCCTATTCTTGTACTGTAATTTTCTTTGATAATAATCCTACCTTTATAACCCCCCGTAATCCTCCTGACACTAAGGGGAAATCCCACCCGTAACCCCAACTATTTATACCACTAATCCCCTTAACCTACACAGCTTGGGACACTAAGAGGTAATTTAGCACAGCCAATCCTAACCGAATCTGCACATCTTTGGAGCATGGAAACCGGAGCACCCGGGGGAAACCTGCGCAGACATGTGGAGAATGTGCAAACTCCACACAGGTAGTTATTCGAGGCCGGAATCGAACCTGGGTCCCTGGCGCTGTGAGGCAGCAGTGCTAACCCACTGTAGAAAGTAAATTCTTAATTGCAGATATTTTTATTGAACTCGAACCCCTAACATCTGCTGTAGTGGGATTCGAACACAGGTCTCAGAACATGAGCTGAGTTTCTAGGTAACAGCTCAGTGACAGCACCATTAGGCTACTGCCTCCCCCAATTCTGATTTTAGCCACACACACACACACACACACACACACACACACTGTGTATTGTTACGTAGAATCCCTATAGTGCAGCAGGAGACCATTTGGCCCATCAAGTCTGCACCGACCACAATCCCACCCTATCCTCATCACCCCTCGCATTTATCCTCTTATCTCCCTGACACTAGGGGGCAATTTAGCCTGGCCAATCAACCGTAGCCCACACGACTTTGGAGGAAACCGAAAGCACCCGGAGGAAACCCATGCAGATACGGGGAGAACATTCAAACTCCACAGAGACGGTGACCCAAGCCAGGAATCGAACCCAGATCCCTGGCACTGTGAGGCAGCAGTGCTAACCGCCGTGCCTCCCATCTGATGTGGAAAATTAAATAGTTACTCTCAGTTGCACCCTCTGTGGGCCCTCTCACGCTCTGGCCAACAGCACAGGTGGAATCTCAAGATACATAAGGCTGGCGGGAACATTTTGTACAAAAATACAGGACATGACCAAGCGCGCTAATCCATCACAGCATTGGAATCCAATAAGAAACCAGCCAGCGGTCGCTGGCTTCACACTTCCTGCTCCACGTTATCCCGTCCATAATGTTGCTGCGCTCCCACACTCACGTACCTCACCAAGGATCATCCTGACTCCACTCCCAGTGTACAGGCTCCCCTCTCACTCCCCCTCAATAATCCACCCACTTCTATCTTCACATCATTCATCATAAACAGTCGCCAGCTCTGCTTGGGAACACGTCACCTTTATTCCAACATTCCCGGGAATGCTCTGCTAAGCTTCCCGTGGCAAAGATTAATCTATGTCTCTCGGAGATTCCAGAACCCATCCTGGGTATAAGAGAAAGAGGCGGCTGCCCGGCACTCAGATACGGCACTGTGCCGGGATCACATGGGAAAATATTCTCAGCAGCCGCCTGTAACAGTCTGTGTTCCTGTACCAGTGAGTGTCTTGTACCATTCTGTGTCTCTGAACCTGTGAGTGTATGTGTACCAGCCTGTGCCCCTGTACCTGAGTGTGTGTGTACCAGCCTGTGTCCCTGTACCTGAGTGTGTGTGTACGAGCCTGTACCCTGTACCTGAGTGTGTATGTGTACCAGCCTGTGTCCCTGTACCTGAGTGTGTGTGTGTACCAGCCTGTATCCCTGTACCTGAGTGTGTGTGTACCAGCCTGTATCCCTGTACCTTAAGTTTGTGTGTACCAGCCTGTGTCCCTGTACCTGAGTGTATGTATAACAGCTTGTGTCCCTGTACCTAGTGTGTGTGTACAAAGAACAAAGAACAAAACAGCACGGGAAACAGGCCCTTTGGCCCAACGAGCCCGTGCCGCCACCCCGATGTTCCCACCTCTACCTGCGATCCCTGTCCACTTTTATAGATCTATGGATTAAAAAACAAATTTGAGACAATTTAGAGAGAGTTTGTTTTGCCAATTAGCCTAAGAACACATTTTTGGGGTGTGGGAGGAAAACGAAGCACCCGGCGAAAACCCACGCAAGCACGGGGAGAATGCGCAAACTCCCACAGACAAAGATCCCAAATCCATGTATCTGCACAGCACAGCGATAGTCACTGAGCTGTCCTGTTGCCCATCAAATGGTCCAGGTCAAGTGTACACTAACGACGTGAAGCACTAGGATACTCTTGAAAAAATATCCAAGAGCAGCCCTCTCACGACCCATCGCGTGTACGCCCCTCGTTAGACAACAAGGTGGACCAAAGCACCTGTAGGATAAAAACAAGTACATCAATATCATCATCTATTTACACACTTCCCAGGGACTCCCAAGGCTCACGATCCCTATTTTAAATCAGTTTTCTATCCCCCTCCATTCCCATTCTGTTCATGTGCCCATCTAAGTATTTCTTAAATAACTCCAGAGTACCTGCCTCCACCACTTGGCAGCACATTCCACATAAACAAAAAACTTACCTGGTCATTCTGGAGTGAATCAGTATTTGGCTTGTTTGATAAGTTAGTCGCTTACCTCCTGTTTAATCAGATTCTCACGAAAGGCTGGCATCATTTTCTTTGCTCTGAGAGTTGGTTAAAAAGTTGAAAGGTTTTAAACAAAGTTCCCCCAACGGCGAAGCATTCAGAGATGATTCAATGATAACCGGCTACGTCCAAATGTTCAAGATGCTCTGGCCACAGAGGGCAAAGAAACAGGTCTGGAAGCTGAAAAGTTTGCATCTTTTCACCAAGATGCCTTCTAACTCCTCCGCAGTAAGGTTTACAGACACGGCTCCTCAGCCGCTGGGAGGGACACACGCAACACAATTCTCGTTCTGTCAGAGAGACCTGGCCTCCCACAGCCTGGGGAGGAGCGGGCGGCACAGGACGGGACGGGAGTCGGGAACTGATCCGTCAGGGGAGCTTAAAACAAAACGGGTCAGCCCCTCGAACACATCACAGGATCAAAGGCGGTGGGGGGGAATAAGCTCCGCCGAGATAAATGGATTGAGGGTTAGATAATTAACTGGTAACTCATTCAGCTACAGGCATAGTCTGTGATCACAACAGCTGCTTACAGCGAGACATTACGCAGCAGGAAAGGGTTCAATAGGGACGACAGGGAACAAATATTGGTCACCTTTGTAAATGGAAACTTTGAATGTGTACAGTGGTCGGCGCGCTGGCTTGTAGGGCTGGAGAGCGTACCTTGCCAGCCCATCTCCCTAAATCTACACACTCACCGTAAGAAGTCTTAATAACACCAGACTAAAGCTCAACTAAAGGAGCACCGCCCCTTCGTCAGGTGAGTGAAGGGTTGGGTTCACAAGCAGGGCACATATAGACACAGACTCGAGATAATGCCAGACTTTACAGGTAATCAAGTCTTGAAAGTTGATGTGAGTTGAGAGGGTTAGTGAGTTAGTGAGATTTTGCAAGCCCAGGCAAGTCGTGGGGGTTACAGATAGTGTGACAGGAGCCCAAGATCCTGGTTGAGGCCATCCTCATGTGCGGAACTTGGCTATCAGTTTCTGCTCAGCGATTCTGTGTTGCCTTAATCCTCTCTACACTCACACGGTCTGCCACTGTGAAGACTTGATTACTTGCTAAGACTTATATTCCGACCATTGTCTTGTAATCGAATCTTCGCGAACCCAATCCCCCACTCACCTGATGAAGGGACTGCATTCCAAAAGCTCGTGTTACTAAATAAACCTGCTCGACTTTAACTTGGCGTTGTGAGACTGCTTACTGTGTCCACCCTAATCTACCGCCAGCGTCTCCACATCAGCCTCATGCCTTTCAATCCTCAACCCAGCCTTTGCGACCTCTTCCCACACCCTACAATTCCTTCCCTTAGCACCGCAGCGAAGCCGCTGTTAAAATCTCCTTGAGTCACCACACCGAGGGAGGATTTAGCACGGCCAATGCACCTAACCAGCACATCTTTCCGACTGTGAAAGGAAATTGGAGCACCCGGAGGAAACCCAGGCAAATATGGGGAGAATGTGCAGATACCACACAGACATTGATCCTGAGGCTGGAATCGAACCTGGATCCCTGGCACCGGGAGGCAGCAGTGCTAACCACTGTGCCACCCTGAGTCTCTGGATTACTAGCCCAGCGATTATACCATTCCAGCACCGCTTCCCTGACCTGAGCCGTCTCTGTCAGGGGGTTTTCAGAGTAACTTCATTGCAATGTTCATGTAAGTTTACTTGTGATACTAATAAAAAACTTAAACTGTCATTCCCTCCACACTGATTCACCCGTCTCTCTCTCTCTTTGAAGACAAGTTTCTAACCAAACTTTCTGTGACCATTTTGCCAATCATACTTTTTCCCTCTATAAATCTACCCAGTTGCATTGTATTAAGTTAAGCTGCTGTGATTGTGCATTTTTATCGTAGAAGAACAGTCCAACAAGGGGCATACACGCGGTAGCTCGTGCGAGGGCTGTTCTTGGATGTTGCTTCAAGAGTTGCCTAGTGCTTCACGTTGTTAGTGTACGCTTAAACTGGACTAATTGATGGGCAACACGACAGCTCAGTGACTATCGCTGTGCTGTGCAGATACATGGATTTGGGCCGGTGTCTGTGGGAGTTTGCGCGTTCTCCCCGTGCTTGCGTGGGTTTTCTCCGGGTGCTCCGGTTTCCTTCCACAACCCCAAAAACGTGCTCTAAGGCTGATTGCTGTTAACAAATTAATCGTCCCTCAATCTGATTATAATTCCTTTATTGTGGAGTCCAATAGGTGTAGACAAAGTTCGCAATGTTAAAATGGCAGCGCGGGCTCGTAGGGCCTGTTTCCCATGCTGTGTTGTTCTTTTAAGAAGGAAATTCCCTCTGTTTCTAACTTCACCAGACCCGAAGTGGGTGCTTCCAGCGGTGGGGGATAAGGCAGGAACGTGGAGGTGAGGATTGTCATATCGGATCAGTCATGATCTCATTGAGTGCCAGAGCAGACTCGACGGGCCGAACGGCCTGCTTCTTCTCAGCCACGATCTCATTGAACGGTGGAACGGTGGAGTGGCCTATCTCTGTTTCTCTGATGTTGTCACGGTCACCAATAAGAGACTTATAAAAAATTTATGAGACACGAGATTTCTGAAGTTCTAACAGGACTAGATGGGAGGGAAGATGTTCCCGATGGTCGGGGAGTCCAGAACCAGGGGGTCACAGTTTGGGATAGACCATTTGGGATGGAGGTGAGGAGACATTTCTTCATCCAAAGAGTGGTGAGCCTGTGGAATTCATTCCCACTGGAAATAGTTGATGCCGAAACATCGAATGCATTAAGAGGCAGCTGGATACGGCACTTGGGGCAAATGGGATCAAAGGTTATGGGGAGAAAGCAGGATTAGGCGATTGAGTTGGACGATCAGCCATGATCGTGATGAATAGTGGAGCACGCTCAAAGGGCTGAATGGCCCTGCTCCTTTCTTCTATGTTTCTATGATATGAAGATGTTGGACTGGGGGTAAACACGCAGTGAGAAATCTCACAACACCGGGTTAAATTCCAACAGGTTTATTTGTAAAAAAATCCTTTTCGGAACTGACTATCTTTCATCAGGTGGGTGGGAATTCTGATCACAAACAGGGCAGTATAAAGACACAAACTCGATTTACAAGAATAATGATTGGAATGTGAGTCTTTAACAGCTAATCAAGTCTTAAAGGTACAGACAATGTGAATGGAGAGAGCATTAAGCACAGGTTAAAATGATGTGTATTGTCTCCAGACAGGACAGTTAGTGAGATTTTGCAAGCCCAGGTAAGTCGTGGGGGTTACAGATAGTGTGACATGAACCCAAGATCCCGGTTGAGGGCATCCTTATGTGTGTGGAACTTGGCTACCGGTCTCTGCTCAGCAGCTCTGCAGTGGAAGCAGCCTTGGAGAACGCTGAAGTGAAGATCAGAGACTGAAGACTGAAGTGTTCTCCAACGGGAAGAGAACAGTCTTGCCTGGTGATTGTCAAGCAGTGTTCATTCATCGTAGCATCTGCATGGTCTCTCCAATGTATCATGCCTGGGGACATCCATTCCTGCAGGAGACTGATAGCCAAGTTCCGCACACATGAGGATGGACTCAACTGGGATCTTGGGTTCATGTCACACTATCTGTAACCCCCACAACTTGCCTGGACTTGCAAAATCTCACTAACCTGGAAACAATACACCTGTGCTTTAACCTGTGCTTAATGCTCTCTCTTTACCTAATCAAGTCTTAAAGGCTCATTCATCTTTCAGTCTTGATTAGCTGTAAAGACCCACATTCCAATCATTATTCCTGTAAATTGAGTTTGTCTTTATATACCCTGTTTGTGATCAGAATTCCCACCCACCTGACGAAGGAACAGCCAATTCCGAAAGCAAGTGGTGCTTGCTCCCAAATAAACCTGTTGGTCTTTAACCTGGTGTTGTGAGACTTCTTTCTATGTTTCTATAAGAGAGACTAGCGTCGTATTCCAGGCTTATTAACTGAATTCAAATTCCACCGTGGATTTGAACCCCTGTCCCCAGAGCCTGGGCCTCTGAATTACTAATGCAGTGATACTATTCTGCTCCCATTTGGACGAATGAACCTTGATGGTCTCAGCTCACTGCAAAAGCAAAACTTGGGCTAGGTTGTCACTGCAAAGCATTGCTGGACAACCGGCAAAGGAGCAACCACATGAGGGGAAATTGAGGCCAGCGCGAGCAGGTTTTGGCACCTTATTTAGGATAAAATGGGAGGCAGTTCAGAGAAGGTTCACGAGGATGATCCCCGGTATTGTCTGATGAAGCAACAGGTTGGGACTCTACGCCCAGGGATGAGAAGCGATCTCATTGAAACAAATGGATTTCTGAAGGAGCTTGACAGGGTAAATGCGGACAGGATGTAGGAGACTAGAGCCTAGGGCCAGAGGGCATGGGTTCAGAACAAAGAGGCGCCAATGTAAGATTGAAATAAGGATGATCTTTTCTCTCCGAGGATTGTAAGTCTTTGGAACTCTTTGCTACAGAGAGCTGCGGGTCCTTGTGTATATTTAAGGAGCAGATAGATTTCTGATCAGTAAGGGAATCCGGGAAAGGAAAGGAAAATAAAGTGAACGTGAGGAATGCTGGATAAGCCATGACTTTATTGCACAGCGGAGAAGGCTTGCGGGGTCAAATGGCCTATCCCTGTTCCTATTTCTTCTTAGTGCATCACCACTAGCAACTTGAGGATATGTTGCAATGCTCTCAGTCCAAGCTTCAATGCATCCCTTTGTGTTCCATCGCTGGCTCTATGCCAATGCACTTGACAATGCATTTCCCTACCCATTGGTGTCAACTCAAACACCTCAACCAAGTGCTCACCCTTCACGTCAAGCCTGGGGCATTCAATCAACACCTCATCACTGTGCAGATGGACCGTGGAAAGTTTAGGGTGAACAGTTCTTTGGATGGGGTGCAAATATCATTAAAATAAAAGCATTCAGTTCCAGGAGACCCCGGCTTCTAGCTCTTCCACTGTGGCAGGATGCGCAATGGGAGCTTGGAATTCTTTCAAATAAGGCTTGCATTTAGATGGAGTCTTTCACAACGACAGGGAGATGCCGGCTTTGGACTGGGGTAAGCACAACAAGAAGTCTCATAACACCAGGTTAAAGTCCAACAGGTAGCATGAGTTTCAGAGCAGCACTCTGCAGAAGAGATTGCAAGAAGCACGGGGAGCATCAAAAGAATCTTCAACAGAATAACTAGGCTGAAAAGCTGCACTCTCTCTCCCTCTGAGTAAAAGTGTGTTCCCAGTTCAGGAATGATGTGGAGAAGCCAGCGTTGGACTGGGGTGAAACACAGTAAGAAATCTCGCAACATCAGGTTAAAGTCCAATGAGTTCATTTGGTATCACCAGCTTTCTGAATGTTGCTACTTCAGCAGGTGAGTGTTCCAAAAGCTCGTGATAGCAAATAAACCTGTTGGATTTTAACCTGGTGTTGTGAGACTTCTTATCATGCGCAGTTCAGGAAATCAGTTATCAGAAATCCTCTAGATAACCAAAATCTTATAATAATTCAAACATCTTCTCCACCTAACCACACCCAAGAACCCAACCAATCTAAGATGGCCCCTTATACCCCTAAAGATGTATAAGTTAGGGTGATTGGCCATGCTAAATTGTTCCTTAGTGTCCAATGATGTATAGGTTAGGTGAATTGACCATGCTAAATTGCCTCTTAGTGTCCAATGATATGTAGGTTAGGTGAATTGACCATGCTAGATTGCCTCTTAGTGTCCAATGATGTATAGGTTAGGTGAATTGACCATGCTAAATTGCTTCTTAGTATCCAAAGATGTGCAGGTTAGGTGGATTGACCATGCTAAATTGTCCCTTAGTGTCCAAAGATGTGTAGGTTAGGTGGATTGGCCATGCTAAATTGCCCCTTAGTGTCCAAAGATGTGTAGGTTAGGTGGATTGGCCATGCTAAATTGCCCCTTAGTGTCAAAGATGTGTAGGTTAGGTGGATTGGCCATGCTAAATTGTGCCTTAGTGTCCAAAGATGTGTAGGTTAGATGGATTGGCCATGCTAAATTGCCCCTTAGTGTCCAAAAGATGTGCAGGTTGGGTAGACTGACCATGGTAAATTGCCCCTTAGTGTCCAAAGATGAGGAATTAGCAAGGTAAACGTGGGGTTCTGGGGATAGGGCCAGGCTAAGAAGCTCTATTAGAGAGTCAGTGCAGACTCGATGGGCCAAACTCACTCCCTTTGAAACGTAGGACTCAACGATTAATAAATTTCTTCAAGTCAAGAAAATCTGCTTTGATATTTTCCTTATTGTGTAAATAGTTAAGTACATTCTGATTTGGAAAAAATACATCCCTGTGAAAAAAAAGAAACTTAAAGCCCTCGGTGTGACCAGCTGAGATGGCTGATTAGAGGTGGGAGGGTTGTGCGGGGTGGGGGAGGAGGATGGGGACAAAGTGTGGGAGATGGTGTCAGTTCACCCCCCCTTCCCCCCGCCCACTCACACAGAGGAAATACAGGCCACGATGGGCAGTATCGCCAGCAACGCAAGTTTCACTTGTGGCTCATCTCCGGACTGAGACTGGAATTCACAAACACAGAGACCAAAGTCCCAGCCATCAAGGGTAAACAGACCTTTGCAATAACGCACAATAAGCTAGTCTTGGATGTCCGTACTGCACAGCCAAGCGCTAAGAAAGAGGCATTCATTCATCGGAGACAGTGAAACATTTTAATTGGCCTTGCCGGAGTGTGTAGCAAGATGCTGGCTGAGAGGAACACAGGCAGTGCTATGTTGCAATATCTGAGCTTGTGTGTTTGAATTAGGGAATCGAGGAGGACTCCAAATCCATAAACAGTGGCAGGAACAGCTCATTATAGAGAGTAGCCCAAGCTGCCAGTCTATTATAGACCGCGTTTTGTCAATGCTCCAGTTCCAACAAGTTACAGCTTTTCAATATACAGGGCGTACAGCAAAGGAGACAGGCCACTCTGCCCGAACAGTCTGTGCAAGCTCTCTGCACCACTCCTCAGGTCAATTCTTAACTCTCCACCCTCGTGTATATATATTGTTCACATCCGTAGTTAGAATAGAATCATAGAATCCCAACAGTGCAAAAACAGGCCGTTCGGCCCATCAAGTCTGTACTGACTATCTGATAAGTGATCTCAGATACGCTAACCCTGTAATGACACATATTTATCCGGCTAATCCATCTAATCTACACACCTTTGGATACTAATGGCAATTTAGCATGGACAATCCGCCTAATTTGCACATCTTTGGACACTAAGGGAGCAATTTAGCATGGCCAATCCATCTAATTTGCTCATCTTTGGATATTAATGGGCAATTTAGCATGGCCAATCCATCTAATTTGCTCATCTTTGGATATTAATGGGCAATTTAGCATGGTCAATCCATCTAATTTGCTCATCTTTGGATATTAATGGGCAATTTAGCATGGTCAATCCATCTAATTTGCTTATCTTTGGACACTGGGGGGCTGCAATTTAGCATGGCCAATCCACCTAATTTACACATCTTTAGATACTAAGGGGCAATTTAGCACGGCCAATCCATCTAATTTACACACCTTTAGATACTAAGGGGCAATTTAGCATGGCCAATCCACCTAACCTGGACATCTTTGGACTGTGGGTGGAAACTGGAGCGCCTGGAGGAAACCCATGCAGACACGGGGAGAATGTACAAATCCCACAAAGATAGTGACCCAAGCGGGTCCCTGGCGCGATGAGGCAGAAATATGAATCACTGTGCCAGCGTGCCGCTCCATAGTGTTAACCTTATATTATACATGGCAGGATGACTATGTGTACTGCCCCCCAGGAATGGGTTGGCAGTCAGGGTGGGAACAAAGTGAGCATCAGGACAGTAGCACTGTGCCATTTATTCACCAGTAGACCACCTCGCCTCCCTTCCCCCTCCCCACCGCCAATAACACTACAGCCTTAGATCTATTCACTGATGGATCATCCACTATTCTCTGGGATCGAACTGTTCCAAAGATTCACAATCCTGAAGAAACACTCTCAATCCTAAAGGATTGGTTCCTTCTACCACCACTCCCCCCACCCTGTCAGCAATTGGCCCACCGCAACCCCCAGAGACAATTTTACTGACTACAATTTTATAGTCAATGCTTTACTGGTCTCTATTGGCCTGCATTAGGGAGTCATTAGATCCTATTGTAGCGGCTTCAAAAAACCTGTTCTTCCTCTTTTTTCAGACTAAAATAAAGGTGAGGAGACAACAGCTGATACTCATAAAACTCCTACAGTGCAGAGGGAGGCCATTCAGCCCATCAAGTCAGCACCAACAACAACCCAACCCAAATCCTATCCCCGTAATCCCGTATCTTTACTCTGCTAATCCCCCTGATACTAAGGCAGCATGGCCAATCCACCTAACCCGCCAGTCTTTCGGACTGTGGGAGGAGTCCAGAATGCTCGAAGGAAACCCACACAGGCACGTGGGGGGGGGGGGGGGGGGAGCTCGAGAAATGTTAAGATTAAGACCCCAGAAAGTGGGATGTTGGGTGGGATTTTTACAGCCTCGCTCGGATAAGACCAGAAACTCCCGCCGGAGGTGAACAGAGATTTCCGTTGGCGGATCCACAGCCCCTGTAGGTTCTGTGGTAGAGTTCCAGCCATAGGCTCATGTGGTAATTGTGTGCAGTTTTGGTCGCCACATTTGAGGAAGGATATATTGACCTTGGAGGGAGTGCAGAGAAGGTTCACCAGGCTGATACCGGAGACGAGGGGGTTAGCCTATGAGGAGAGACTGAATAGACTGGCTCTGTACTCGTTGGAGTTTAGAAAGCTGAGGGGGGATCTTGTAGAGACTTACAAGATAATGAAGGGGACAGATAGGGTAGAGGTAGAGAGATTCTTTCTGCTTAGAAAGGATAGCAGAACTAGAGGGCACAGCCTCAAAATAAGAGGGGGGGCAGTTTCATAGAACATATAGAACATAGAACACTACAGCACAAACAGGCCCTTCGGCCCACAAGTTGTGCCGAACACATCAAAACCTACCCAGCCATAGACCTATCTATAACCCCCAATCCCATTGAATCCCATATACTCATCCAGAAGTCTTTCAAAAGACCCCAGCGAGTTCGCCTCGACCACCACCGACGGCAGCCGATTCCATTCAATCACCACCCTCTGAGTGAAAAACTTTCCCCTAGCATCTCCTCTGTACTCGCTTCCCTGCACCTTAAATCTGTGCCCACTCGTCGTGACCATTTCAGCCCTGGGAAATAGTCTCTGAGAGTCCACCCTATCTATTCCTGTCATCATCTTGTAAACCTCTATCAGTCGCCTCTCAACCTTCGTCTCTCCAAGGAGAACAGTCCCAGCTCCCTCAACCTGTCTTCATAAGGCATGCCTCCCAATCCAGGCAACATCCTTGTAATTCTCCTCTGCACCCTTTCAATAGCTTCCACGTCCTTCCTATAGTGAGGCGACCAGAACTGCGCACAGTACTCCAAGTGTGGTCTGACAAGGGTCCTATAAAGCTGCAGTTTCGATCAGAGTTGAGGAGGAACTTCTTCACTCAAAGCATGGTGAATCTCTGGAATTCTCTGCCCATTGAAGCGGTGGAGGCTCCCTCACTGAATATATTTAAGTCACGGGTAGATAGATTTCTGATAGACAAGGGAATTAAGGATTTTGGGGAGAAAGCAGGAAAGTGGAACTGATCCACTTCAGATCAGCCATGATCTTATTGAATGGCGGGGCAGGTTTGAAGGATGGATGGCCGACTCCTGCTTCTATTTCTTATGTTCTAACTCGGCAAAATTAGCATTGCGCGTGTCGTGGTATCTTCCTTGCACTAATATCTCGCAGTTCCCAGCAAAGGATTGTCAGCGAAATCCTGATCTGTTCACCACACCCGGAGAATATCAGCATTGGATATTCTCATTCAGTAATTCCAGCGTACCTCACCCCTCCTTCAAACACTGCATGCTATCACTGACGAGTTCCAACACTCACAGTAACCCCTCGGCCCTCATTCCCGTCAGGATATTCTCACTCCTTTGCCCTTCCTGGTTGAAGTGTTGCCGCGTGCCGGGTAAGGCTCCGGTTGGGGAGTAGGCCTCTCAAGATTTTGAGCTTGCAGCCATTTCACTGATGTCCAAACACTCTCTCTTTGCTCAGGCATTCTTCTTGATAATACTCGCGCTCAGGGAGGGCTGGGGTTATCACCAGGATCTGAAGAGATTATATTTTGGGTACATTTTCTGCCAATGTGTCCACCCACCTCAGCAAACCGATCAGAGGATCTCACAGATGCTTCCAGAATTTTGTTTTGCCAAATACACAATCCTGGTTACGTCTGCCAGAAGTAGTAGTTCTGTGACAGCGCCCTGCACACATTCATAGGGTCCCTACAGTACAGCAAGAGGCCATTCAGCCCATTGAATCTGCACTGACTCTCCAAAGTCTAACCCAGGCTCATTTCCCCACCAATATCCCTGTAACCTCACTATTTACCCAGTTAATTCCCCTAACCAATCCATCTGTGGTCAATTTAGCACGGCCAATCCACCCTAAACTGCACATCTTTGGACACTAAGGGACAATTTAGCATAGCCAATCCACGTAACCTGCACATCTTTGGACACTGAGGGGCAATTTAGCATGGCCATCCACCTAACCTGCACATCTTTGGACACTAAGACCTGGGGCAATTTAGCATGGCCAATCCACCTAACCTGCACATCTTTGGACACTAAGGAGCAATTTAGCATGGCCATCCACCTACACTGCACATCTTTGGACACTAAGGGGTAATTTAGCATGGCCAATCTACCTAACCTGCACATCTTTGGACACTAAGGGACAATTTAGCATGGCCAATTCACCTAACCTACACATCTTTGGACACTAAGGGGCAATTTAACATGGCCAATTCACCTAACTTACACACCTTCAGATGCTAAGGAACAACTTACCATAGCCAATCCATATAACCTACACATCTTTGGGCACTAAAGGACAATTTAGCATGGCCAATCCACCTAACTTACACACCTTCAGATGCAAAAAAAAAATTTAGCATGGCCAATCCATCTGATTTGCACATCTTTTGACACTAAGGGGCAATTTAACATGGCCAATCCACCTAAACTGCACATCTTTTGACACTAAGGGGCAATTTAGCAATGGCCAATCCACTTAACTTACACACCTTCAGTGGAGAAAAAAAACTAGCACGGCCAATCCATCTAATTTGCATATCTTTGGACACTAAAGGACAATTTAGCATGGCCAATCCACCTAACGTACGCTTCAGATGCAAAAGGACAATATATCATGGCCAATCTATCAAAACTTACACATCTTTGGAGTGTGGGAGGAAACTGGAGCACCCAGATGAAACTCACGGTAACACTGCGAGAACATGCAAACTTCACACAATCACCCATGTCTGGAATTGAACCTGGGTCCCTGACACTGTGAGGCAGCAGTGATAACCACAGTGCCACTGTGCTGCCCCAAATCTGTCGTCCTTCATCTGCTCTGGCCTACACGTGACTCCAGATCCACAGCAATGTGGTTGACTCTTAAAAGTGTCCTCTGAAATGGTCTAAAAGCCACTCAGTTCAAGGACAAGTAGGGGTGGGCAATGAATGCTAGCCTTGCCAGCGATGCCCCATCAAAGTAGGCATTTTTTTAAAAATCTCAACCCTTAAGCACCCTATGTTTACAGACTAACTTGCCGGTTCCCTGGCAAAGCCTCCTGGCTGAGTGGAATTGTGGTCACATCTTGAATGCACCATCTAATCTCCCACATTGTGGCTTTTCATTGGCTCACCAAACAGCTTGGCTTTTAGCCAATGGAAACCCTTGATCAATACAAGGTAGCCCCATCACAAAAGGAACCATGGGAAATGTGACAAGGGAGACGTCAAATATCCTTCAACAAAACTGAAGAGAAACAAGTCAAAGCAAGTCAAAAAAAAGATTAAATAGATGAAAGAGGGGGCGGGAAGTGATCAAATTAGTGTTCAAGCAAAGAATCAGAAATGTTGTAATGTGCAAATAGTTTTCTGCTGGGTTCTAAATAAAAACAGCAAAACAAAATCAGAGATAATGAGGAGAAAATGAGAAGAGGTTGGGTGTAGACAGGCATTTTAATTTCCATATTTAGTTGCTGTTTAGACACTTTGGGGCAAATTTTACCATTCCGCCTGCCCCGGAAATCGGAGACAGCAATAGGCGGATCAGGGAAAGGTCCATTCACCACGTGGAGGTGGACATTCCGACCTCTGGGATTAGTCATATTAAATTACTCCTTTGTGTCCAGAAATATGCAGATTAGGTGGACTGGCCATGCTAAATTACCCCTTAGTGTCCAAAGATGTGCAGGTTAGCTGGATTGGCCATGCTAAATTGCCCCTTAGTGTCCAAAGATGTGTAGGTTAGGTGGACTGGCCATGCTAAATTGTCCCTTAGTGTCCAAAGATGTGTAGGTTAGGTGGATTGGCCATGCTAAATTACCCCTTAGTGTCCAAAGCAAAGATGAGCAGATTAGGTGGATTCGCCATGCTAAATTACCCCTTAGTGTCCAAAGATGTGCAGGTTAGGTGGATTGGCCATGCTAAATTCCCCTTAGTGTCCAAAGATGAGCAGATTAGGTGGATTCGCCATGCTAAATTACCCCTTAGTGTCCAAAGATGTGAGATTAGGGATTGGCATGCTAAATGCCCCTTAGTGTCCAAAGATGTGCAGATTAGGTGGATTGGCCATGCTAAATTGCCCCTTAGTGTCCAAAGATGTGTAGGTTAGGTGGATTGGCCATGCTAAATTGCCCCTAATGTCCAAAGATGAGCAGATTAGGTGGATTGGCCATGCTAAATTGCCCCTTAGTGTCCAAAGATGTGCAGGTTAGGTGGATTGGCCATGCAAAATTGCCCCTTAGTGTCCAAAGATGTGTAGGTTAGGTGGATTGGCCAGGCTAAATTGCCCCTTAGTGTCCAAAGATGTGCAGATTAAGTGGATTGGCCATGCTAAATTACCCGTTAGTATCCAACGATGTGCAGATTAGGTGGATTGGCCATGGTAAATGCATGCATGGGGTTATGGGAATAGGGCTTAAGGGAGGCAGTGGGATGCTCTCTTGGAGAACCAGCGAAGACTCAATGGGCCGGATGGCCTCATTCTGCACTGTAGGAGTCTATGGTCCAATGGCATGAGCCTGAAGATTTAGCTTCCTTCTCCAAAAGATTGAGCACCAAATCTAGGCCAACACTCCAGTGCAGCACTGCCACAGGTGCTATCTGTCAGATAAGAGTCTATATCACAGCACCTAGCTCAGATAGATATACCAAATCCCTCAGCGTTAAACAAAGAGGAGCAGTGAGGGTTCTACCCAAGTATCCGACTCAATATATTCACCCCAAGCAACAGATGACCAGGTCATTATACCTTTGCTCGGCGTTGCAGTGAGGGTCTAGGGTTGTAAAAGAATTGGGAATATGTTGAGTTCCTGGAACAAAGAACAAAACAGCACAGGAAACAGGCCGTTCGGCCCAACAAGCCCATGCCGCCACCCTGATGTTCCCACCTCTACCCGTGATCCCTGTCTATGTTTATAGATCTATGGATTAAAAAACAAATTTAAGACAATTTAGGGAGAATTGTTTTGCCAATTAGCATAACAGCACATCTTTGGAATGTGGGAGGAAACGGGAGCGCCCGGAGAAAACCCACGCAAGCACGGGGAGAATGAGCAAACTCCCACAGACACAGACCCAAATCCATGTATCAGCACAGCACAGCGATAGTCACTGAGCTGTCGTGTTGCCATCAAATGGTCCAGGTCAAGCATACACTAACGACGTGAAGCACTAGGATACTCTCGAAAAAAATCCAAGAGCAGCCCTCTCACGACCCATCGCGTGTATGCACCTCGTTAGACAACAAGGTGGACCAAAGCACCTGTAGGATAAAAACAAGTACATCAATATCATCATCTATTTACACACTTCCCAGATGTGGTATGAATACATTCTTTGTTACTGTGTGTACACAGTACAAACAGCACTGACTTGTTTCCCTTTTACTGAGCTAAAGAAACAGCAAATTGCCAAAGAAGGAATGACTGGTTTGTCAGGGAGAGGTTTTCTCCCACCTGAACTGGAATTGTCCTTACTGTCAATTATAATGATGCTGGTGCTAACACACAATTATAGTCAGCATTTAATCAGCTTAACACTCAGTATTTGAAAATATCATATTCACAGAATCCCTGCAATGTAGAAAAAGGCCATTTGGCCCATTGAGTCTGCACTGACTCACCACAAGAGCATCTCACTCAGGCCCACCTTCCCATTCCTGTAATACCGCAATAGCCAATCCATCTAACCTACACATCTTTGGATACGAAGGGGCAATTTAGCATGGCCAATCCACCTAACCGACACATCTTTAGACACTAAGGGGCAATTTAGCATGGCCAATCCATTAACTTGCACATCTTTGGACAATAAGGGTAAATTTAGCATGGCCAATCCACCTAACATACTCATCTTTGGACACTAAGGAGCAATTTAGCATGGCCAATCCATCTAACCTGCACATCTTTGGACAATAAGGGGCAATTTAGCATGGCCAATCCACCTAACCTACACATCTTTGAACGCTAAGGGGCAATTTAGCATGGCCAATCCACCTAACCTGCTCATCTTTGGACACTAAGGGGTAATTTAGCATGGCCAATCCACCTAACCTGCACAACTTTGGACCCTAAGGGGCAATTTAGCATGGCCAATCCACTTAACCTACACATCTTTGGACGCTAAGGGGCAATTTAGCATGGCCAATCCCCCTAACCTGCACATCTTTGGTCATTAAGGGCAATTTAGAATGGCCAATCCCCTAACCTACACATCTTTGAACGCTAAGGGGCAATTTAGCATGGCCAATCCCCCTAACCTACACATCTTTGAACGCTAAGGGGCAATTTAGCATGGCCAATCCACCTAACCTGCTCATCTTTGGACACTAAGGGGTAATTTAGCATGGCCAATCCACTAACTTGCACATCTTTGGACACTAAGGGGCAATTTAGCATGGCAATCCACCTAATACACATCTTTGGACACTAAGGGGCAATTTAGTTGGCCAATCACCTAACCTGCACATCTTTGACACTAAGGGGCAATTTAGCATGGCCAATCCACCTAACCTACACATCTTTGGACACTAAGGGGCAATTTAGCATGGCCAATCCACCTAATCTAACATCTTTGGACACTAAGGGGCAATTTAGCATGGCCAATCCACTAACCTGCACATCTTTGGACACTAAGGGGAATTTAGCATGGCCATCCCTAACTTGCACATCTTTGGACACTAAGGGGCAATTAGCATGGCCAAACCTAACTAACATCTTTGGACACTAAGGGGCAATTTACATGGCCATCCACTAACTCACATCTTGGACATAAGGGCAATTTAGCATGGCCAATCCAACCTAACCGCACATCTTTGGACACTAAGGGGCAATTTAGCATGGCCAATCCACTAACTGCACATCTTGGACACTAAGGGGCAATTTGCATGGCCAATCCACCAACCTGCACATCTTTGGGACACTAAGGGCAATTTAGCATGGCCAATCCACCTAACCTACACACTTGGACACTAAGGGGCAATTTAGCATGGCCAATCCACCTAACCTACACATCTTTGGACACTAAGGGGCAATTTAGCATGGCCAATCCACCTAACCTGCACATCTTTGGACTGCGGGAGGAAATCGGAGCACCCGGAGGAAACCCACACAGACACAAGGAGAATGTGCAAACTCCACACAGACAGTGACCCAGGCTGGCAATCGAACCCAGGTTCCTGGAGCTCTGAAGCAGCAGTGCTAACCCACTGTGCTACTGTGCTGGTGGTGTGAGGGCAGGGTAGCGGCACAGTGGTTAGCACTGCTGCCTCACAGTGCCAAGGACCTGAGTTCGATTTCCAGCTTGGGTCACTACCTGTGCGGAGTCTCCCGGTGTCCGCGCGGGATTCCTCCGGGTGCACCGGTTTCCTCCCACAGCCTGAAAGACGCACTGGTGAGGGCGCATTGGCCGCGCTAAATTCTCTCTCAGTGCACCCAAACAGGCGCCGGAGCGTGACGACTAGAGGATTCTCACAGTCACTTCACTGCAGTGTTAATGTAAGCTGAGTTGTGACACCAGTAAATAAACTTAAACTTGTCTCTCTAAAATGGGAAGGCGGGTTGGGGATGAGAAATAAGTAAATGTTAGCCCAACCAGAGACATCCATGGAATGAATGAAGGCAAGCTCTAATTATTGATTTTAGACACATGCCCAGTATTCATGCATTGGGACACACAATCCCACCCTATCCAAAAACAAATCAAGCAATGCACGGAACGCTGCTTGGAAACAGATTCTGGGCTCCAAATCAGCACTTGGGAAGTATGAAAGGGTCTATTAAGCACTCCTTGAAATCTGACCAGGAAATCAGCGGGAGAAGCGCCAGATTAGTATCGAGTGTTCAGCAGAAGATAAAAAAAGCTGTAGACCATTAACTGCAGGCCAGGGAAGAAGCTCAACACTGCTGGCAATTTAATATCACCCAGCACGGAACCCCGGGGAGATCATTCTCAACATGGACGAAGCTGATTGCATTCACCAAGGGAGCAAAATCATTCTGGATACCCTCCCACTGCAATGAAGACAGTCTTTCATTCCTAGCCTCTGGCTGCTCTCCTCGAGGGGAGGGCAAAAAAGAAAAGAGGTATTTCAGCCTTTCTCTCTCCGCGTACGTGTCGCGCATTCTCAGGGCCGATGCACCAGCACGTCTTTCGCACTGCTGGAGGAAACCCACGCAGGCACGGGGAGAAAGTGCAGACTCCACGCAGCTGAGAATGGCATCGAACCCAATTTCCCTGGCGTCAACAGTGTTTATGACTAAACATAACATATCACCCCCCACCCCACTTTAACATTTCCTCTGAAGATGCCACCTCCAGCGGTGCGGTGCTTCCACGGTGCTGCACTGAATGTGGGGGTGACGTGTGTATTTGTGTGTGTGTGTGTATCAGCACCAATCCTATACTCAAAATCTCTAGGGGTGGGGTTTGAGGCCATATGCCTGTTGATATGTGAGTACTAACTATCATGAGAGAGAGAGAGAGACCCTCTCAAGAGAGACCCTTCCCCTTTAATAAGGAGTTTTCTTTTGCTGTGTTAAGCACGAGTAACCAGGACCTGCGGGTTTGTCCTTGCTGCCAACCTTTAATCTCACGGCGCAGTGAAAGCTTTGCCCCAGATTCTCCACGGAGTTGTGCTCCACTTCCCCGTGGAGTGGCAAAAAGTGGCCACATTGCTATGAATTGTAATGACGCAATGACTGGGGACACACTTGTACCTCCCGCTGATCTGTTCGAAGTGGTTCAAGGTATAAGGGTGACCAAAGCAGAACCTGATACCCCGGAGTCTTCCTTTACATATAAATAACGGTCGCACTGTACAAATCCCAGGCAATGATCATCACCAGTAAGAGACACTCTAACCAACACACCTTAACATTAATGGTGTTATCATCACTCAATCTCCCACTGTCAACATCCTTGGGGTTACCATTGACCAGAAACTCAACTGGACTCGTCACAGTGGCTACAAGAGCAGGTCAGAGGCTGGGGAATACTGCAGCAAGTAGCCCCTAACTGCCCCAAGCCTGTCCACCACCTACAAGTCAGGAGTGTGATTGAATACTCCCCATTGCCTGGATGGATGCAGCTCCCAACTTAAGAAACTTGGCACCATCATCCATGACAAAGCAGCCCTGCTTGATTGGCACCACATCCACAAACATCCACTCCTTCCACCACCGACGCTCAGTAGCAGCAGTGTGCACCATCTACAAGATGCACTGCAGCAATTCACCAAAGCACCTTCCAAACCCACATCATTTCTATCCAGAAGGACAAGGGCAGCAGATACATGGGGAACACCACCACCTGCAAGTTCTGCCTCCCCTCAATACATTCACCATCCTGGCTTGGAAATATATCGGCCGTTCCTTCACAGTCGCAAAATCCTGGAATTCCTTCCCGAACGGCATTGTGGGTCAACCCCCAGAACATGGACTGCAGCGATTCAAGGAGGCAGCTCATCACCACTTTCTCAAGGGGCAACTAGAGATGGCCAATAAATGCTCAGAGACGCCCGTGTCCCACAAATGAATAGAAAGTGTCATTAAGCACACAATCCCATAACCTCCAAACAAGTGATGATAATGGGTGTCCCTGCCTGCTTCACACAAAGACCTGGTTCTTTATACTCACTGCACTCCTGTGTTTCTGGCCCTTGGGGTACAGCCTGCCAACTGATGACTCAATGACTATCTTGGCTTGGTTGTTTGGCGGCAAAAAATAAAATGAATGTACAAAAATGGTATCAGGAAATATAATAAGACAGCATACAATGAACTCCCTTCCCCCCCCCTCTATTTTTTTTAGAAACAAAGCTTTTTCTGTCCACTAATCTCCCTTCTCACCTAATGGTCCCACCAGCCATTTGAAGAGGTGTCATATCTCCAACAGTTGAGGGAGGATTAAGTCTGATTGAATTTGGTCTAAATAGTCAGATTATTGCTACTCAGTGTGAGCTCCCTGAATCTTATTGATCTTAGATCACCATCATGATTATTATCTTCATTTGATTTGCATCTTGAACCAAAGATATAATGGTTGGCAAAAGATTTGACCTGGAGTTTGGGATACATTTCATCTTGTCAATACAGGAGCAATATTTTTGAACTGTTCTGGTACGAATTGAAAAGATGTAGTTAGTCATTCTTTTTCTCATTGTTAGGAAGCTTTTGAGAGATTTTGCAAATAATTGGATACTGTTGTTGCTCTGTTTGGGTACCAATTGAATATTACTGTGTCTGGTACATTAAGAAACTTTGCAGCTGTAAAGTCTTCAAAAATGTACCTGCCAGAGATCCAGTGTTGTCTGCTGCTGGATGTTTTGCATAGGGATGTTGGTGAGGCTAAAGTGGTACTTGACTGGGTTGTGATCATACTGATTGTCATCAGTATGATTTAAATGATCAAATCAATATACAGTATGGGGTTACGAAGATGTGATTGTAATTGTTACAGACTTGATGGGCCGAATGGCTGTCCCCTGTACTGTAGGGATTCTGTGAATTAAAAGTCTCAAGTTTCAGAAGATTTTGATGTGCATATCGGGGTGGCGGCGCGGCTCGTTGGGCTGAAGGGCCTGTTTCCCGTGCTGTTTTGTTCTTTGTTATGGAATGAGACACAATGGAATCCGGCTCTGTCCTGGCCTCGGGCAGTGCATTCCGGATTTAACTGTGCAAATCCCAAGTTTCCCTCAGCTTCCAACGAGGCCCCATGATGTTGGCCTCTTGAGAGTATGAGCTCTCTGATTGGTCAAGGCAACTACGAACGCAATCCGGGAGGTTGACCTCTTGGGAATACGGGTTTCCTGAGTGGCCGAGGCCATGGTGAATGTAACCGGGGAGCGCTAAGCCTCACGGGCCGAAGTGAAGTCATTAACCTTGTCGCCTCTGGTTCTCTTACGAATCACGTTAAATCTGTGGCCCGCTGGTGCTCGACCCAAGTGCTGAAGGCATGGCTCAAAGCAATGGAGTGCTGTTCCCCTCCAGCAGAGGGTAACCACTCTGCAATCAGGCCTCACGTTATCACAAGTGATGAGAGAAGGGGGAGTTGGATTTTTTTTTGGGATGTTGCCCATTTTAACAATCTCCTCTCCACCGCCTCCCCCCCACATTCACTGGAGCCTGACAACATCAGTTCAATCCTGGCCTGCAGTAATGATGGGCCCAGGTTTGTTAGAAATCAGGGGGCAGTAACGGGGCTAATTTGAGCTGAGGAACCTAGAATATCAAGCAAGGAGTTTATCAAAGAGGATTAAAGGATATCAAATCGATTTCTACAAAGGCCCAGCAGCAGCGGCACACTAAGTGATTTAGTTAAGTCCGTGGAGAGAATTAGGATTGCAGGGTCAATCAGTCAGCCTGCTTTTGATTTTAACGTTTATTGCTGCTGCTGAGGTTTGAACATGTTCATCTAATTACTCCGCGGCAAAACCATTTCTCAACGCACTATTGGCTGTAATCGCAGCCTGCTGCGGGAGGCGAGATTTAATGGACATAAAACATTCCCTTTGCCAACGTCTGCCTGGTCGCTTTGCTCTCGCAATCTGCAAAGTTATCGACGCACGAAGAGAATGCAGGAAGAGGCCCTTCAGCCCGTCGAGACTGCACCAAGCACAATACACCTAGGCCCTAACCTCCCCCCCCCCCTCCACCCCATCCCCATATCCCTAAATGTTTTACCCACTAATCCCTCTATTCTACGCATCCCAGGACATTAAGGGACAAATTTAGCACGGCCAATCAATCCGCACATCTTTGTGTTGGGAGGAAACCGGAGCACCCAGAGGCAATCCATGCAGACACAGGGAGAATGTGCAGGCTCCACACAGACAGTGACCCAGGATGAAGATGAGCCTTTCAGGGGAGGATGTCTCCTGCACCCATGCTGCCAGTCTAAGACATTCAGAAGGTGCCAGTAATACCCTCTGTGCTGTATGTGTAACACCTCTTAATGATTAACCGTCAATAGATATAATGTTATACACAGATAAAGCCATCCAACCCCTCAAGGAATAACCCAGTTTGGAAAGGAAATGCCTTCTAATGACATTCCCGATTCATGCATTTATTTAGCACCTAAATTTAACTTTATTATTAGTGTCAAAAATAGGCTTACATTAACACCGCAATGAAGTAGAACATAGAACATTACAGCGCAGAACAGGCCCTTCGGCCTTCGATGTTGCACCGACCAATTAGGAAATAGCAACGACCCTCTAACCTAAACTATTCCCTTTTCGTCCATAAACTTACTGTTTAAGTAAAGTTACTGTGAAAATCCCCTCGCTGCCACACTTCTGTTCAGGTACACTGAGGGGAAATTTATCATGGCCAATCCACCTAACCTGCACATCTTTGGACACTAAGGGGCAATTTAGCATGGCCAATCCACCTAACCTGCACATCTTTGGAGTGTGGGAGGAAACGGGAGCACTCGGAGGAAACCCACGCAGACACGGGGAGAACATGCAAGCTCCATACAGACAGTCACCCGAGGCCCGAATCGAACCCCGTACTGTGAGGCGGCAGTGCTAACCACTGTGCCACCATCACGTTACATTAAAGCATCTCAGTGCATGAATCATTTGCAAAGTGCAAGGTGCGTGACCCTGGAAAATGTTTCCCGCTAATGCACCAAAGAGTTTGCTTTCACACCGTCGTGTAGAAACCAGGCCTACAATGCGGGTATGCAACAACCTTCCTCTTAAACTCACACGGCTGTCGCTGAAGCAAGCTTTTGAGCAGTTTACAACCCCCCCTTCCCCCGCCCCCACTGCAAAACAAGCGTCAGAGACCCTTCCTTAACACTGGGTGGGTGAAAAATAGGTAAACGAGGGGGGAGGCAGACAAGTTAAGCACTAACAGCCAGACTGGTGTCTCTTCGCAGTGAACTGTTCCACACAATCCAAAACTCAGCACTTGTTTGCTCCACAGTCTAGCCATCATACACTGGAGAAATTGCATCAGCGAATCCTCTGCAGAGATAAACTATGAAACCCCAGGTCTTTGAAAAAGCAGCGACAGACAGTGCGGAACAATCACTTCTCGGGAGATAGAAGCACTTTCAGCGCGAGACCCTGTAACGCTAAAAAGTTCAGCAATAAAAATAAGATTTGACTTCAATTACCACAGGCCCCGTCCCGACTTTAAACAGGAAAAATACAAGCCCAGAACATCAGTAAAAATCCAGGGATCCAATTTAATAAAAACAACACAGAACATCTGGTTTCGTGTCTGCAAATCCAACGCTTATAAGAACACAGAAATCAATCAGGCAACGCTTTTACCTCACAAAACTTCACAGAAGACAGAAGAGGCCCTACGGCCCATTGAATCTGCACTGATTTGACTTCCTGATAGGAGTCTACCAGATTAGGAGGGGCATGGACAGAGTGGATGTTCAAGGAGCTTTTTCCCAGGGTGGAAGAGTCAATTACTAAGGGGGGGGAACACAGGTTTAAGGTGCGAGGGGCAAGGTTTAAAGGAGATGTACGAGGCATGTTTTTTTTTACACAGAGGGTGGTGGGTGCCTGGAGCTCGTTGTATAAAACGTTGGTTAGACCTCATTTGGAATACTGCGTCCAGTTCTGGTCGCCTTACTACCGGAAGGACGTGGAGACTCTGGAGAGAGTGCAGGGGAGGTTTACCAGGATGCTGCCTGGTATGGAAGGTCTGAGTTACGAGGAGAGGTTAGGCAAATTGGGACTGTTTTCCTTAGAAAGACGTAGACTTAGAGGAGATCTGATAGAGGTGTACAAGATTATGAGGGGTATAGATAGAGTAAAAAGGGTTAAGCTTTTTCCTAGGATGGACTCAAATAGCACGAGGGGTCACGGGCTTAGGGTGAGGGGGTAAGGTATAATTTGGATGCTAGAGGGAGTTTTTTCACACAGAGGGTGGTGGGAGTTTGGAATGCACTGCCAAGTAAAGTGGTAGAGGCAGGTACTCTGGAGTCATTTAAGAAATACTTAGATGGGCACATGAACAGAATGGGAATGGAGGGGTATAGAAAACTGATTTAAAATAGGGATCATGAGCCTTCAGAGTCCCTGGGAAGTGTGTAAATAAATGATGATATTGATGTACTTGTTTTTATCCTACAGGTGCTTTGGTCCACCTTGTTGTCTAATGAGGGACATACACGCGATGGGTCGTGAGAGGGCTGCTCTTGGATTTTTTTCGAGAGTATCCTAGTGCTTCACGTCGTTAGTGTACGCTTGACGTGGACCATTTGATGGGCAACACGACAGCTCAGTGACTATCGCTGTGCTGTGCAGATACATGGATTTGGGCCTGTGTCTGTGGGAGTTTGCGCATTCTCCCCGTGCTTGCGTGGGTTTTCTCCGGGTGCTCTGGTTTACTCCCACATCCCAAAGATGTGCTCTTAGGCTAATTGGCAAAACAAATTCTCCCTAAATTGTCTCAAATTGGTTTTTAATCCATAGATCTATAAACATGGACAGGGATCGCGGGTAGAGGTGGGAACATCGGGGTGGCGGCGTGGGCTTGTTGGGCCGAAGGGCCTGTTTCCCGTGCTGTTTTGTTCTTTGTTCTTTCTTCTTTGGAATAGAGGGATATGGTCCCCGGAAGAGTAGGCGGTTTTAGTTCAGTCAGTGGGCACAGTCGGGGCAGGCTTGGAGCTGTAATTTTCTTTGATTTTTTGTTCGTTCTGCCCACCTCATCCCCTTTGCCCGCACTTGGCCCATAACCTTGAATGTTATGCCAAGTGCTCATTTAAAGAACGTGAGGCGTCCCACCTCCACCCCCCTCCCAGGCAGCCCATTCCAGACCCTCAGCACCCTCTGGGTAAAAAGTACTCTTCCCTCAAATCTCCTCCCGCCCCTCACTTTCAACCTCCCCGTAACCGACCCTTCAACTAAGGGGAACAGCTGCTCCTTAACCAGCCCGTCCATTAATCTCACAATATCTCAATCATGCAAACCTTAAAAAAAACCTCTCCCTAAAACAAAAGACTTGTGGGTGGTGGGGAACAACAGCAATAAATGCAGCAAGAGCCATGTCCCACGAATAAATTTTACATAAAGCAGGTACAATCGTGAAGTGAGATTGTAAACCATGCAGGCAGAAATATTCCAGGATTTAAAAGGTTACAGTCACGATGTGGAGATGCCAGTGTTGGACTGGGGTAAACACAGTAAGGAGTCTGACAACACCAGCTTAAAGTCCGACAGGTTTATTTGACAAGCACTAGTTTTCGGAGCCCCTTCATCAGGTGATTGGAGGTCGCTTCATGTATGTGCCAAACATACATGTTTGTACAGTATTGTGAACAAACCTGAGGAAGGGGCAATGCTCCGAAAGCTCGTGATTCCAAATAAACCCACGGTACTTTAACCTAAAATCTGAGCAGGTCTGGCAGCATCTGTAAGGAGAGAGAAGAGTCCAGATGACCCTTTGTCAAAGTTTTAACCTGGTGTCGTGAGACTTCTTACTGAATGTAATGCGTGACTTTCTCAGGGAGTCCGATCCAGTTGGACACACGCCCTGGAATCCTGAAACAGAGACCTAGCCTCACCCACACTCAGGATTTCACATGCCCATTTTGCAAACCTAGTTTGATTTTTTATCACGTGTGTCCCTTTAACAATACGATCAGGACGGCACGGTACCACAGTGGGTTAGCACTGCTGCTTCACAGCTCCAGGAACCTGGGTTCAATTCCCGGCTCGGGTCACTGTCTGAGTGGAATTTGCACATTCTCCTCGTGTCTGCGTGGGTTTCCTCCGGTTTCGTCCCACAGTCCAAAGACGTGCGGGTTAGGTTTGATTGACCATGCTAAAAATTGCCCCTTAGTGTCTTGAGATGCGTAGAATAGAGGGATTAGCGGGTAAATATATGGGGATAGGGCTGGGTGGGATTGTGGCCGGTGCAGACTCAACGGGCCGAATGGTCTCTTTTTGTACTGGAGGGTCTCTATGATTTCTATGATTAACTGACCATTATGTAAAGATGCCGGCGTTGGATTGGGGTGGTAAGAACTCAGTAAGAATTTAGCAACACCAATTATTAATCCAACCGATTTATTTGATAGTAAATCCGCGAGCTTTCAACACTCTTGTGTCTTCCTCAGGCAAGTGCAGTGTTCTGGTCTGCAATAGCACACATCAGCACAGACAGTCAGAGATTGCTGATTAGAATGCAAATCCTTACATCTAACCTGCTATTCAAGTGTTAAAGTGGCTAACAATGTGTGTGAAAGGAATCCTGAGCATTGGTTAGAGAATTGTGTATTTTCTCCAGACAGCACAGTAAGTGAGGTTTTTTTGCTAACCCAGGCAAGTTACGGGGGTTACAGATAGTGTGTCATGAAGCCAAGATCCCTGTTAAGACCTTCCTCATGTGTGCGGAGCTTGGCTATCAGTCTCTGTTCAGCGACTCTGCGCTGTCGTGTATCACGAAAGCCCCCTTGAAGAACATTTACCCGCAGGTCGGAGGCCGAATGCCCCTGACTGCTGAAGTGTTCGCCCACAGGAAGGGAACTGTTTTGCCTGGTGATTGCTGAGCGATGCTCATTCATCCGCTGTCGTAGTGTTTGCATGGTCTCCCCAATATACCATGCTTCGGGACATCCTTTCTTGCAACGTATTAGGTAGACAACGTTGGCCGCGTTGCAAGTGTATGTACCGTGTACCTGGTGAATGGTATCCTCACGTTTGATGATGTCGTCCATGTCTATGATCCGGCATGTCTTACAGAGGTTGCTGTGGCAGGGTTGTGTGGTATTGTGGTCACTGTTCTCCTGAAGGTTGGGTAGTTTGCTGCGAACAATGATCTGTTTGAGGTTGTGCGGTTGTCTGAAAGCAAGAAGTGGGGGGGTGGGGATGGCCCATCAAGTCTGTAACAATTACAATCACATCTTCGTAACCCCATACTGTATATTGATAATACACTGTGTGTCACTGACAGTCTCTCTCTGTATATATTATAATACACTGTGTGTCACTGACAGTCTCTCTGTATATATTATAGTACACTGTGTGTCACTGACAGTCTCTCTGTATATATTATAGTACACTGTGTGTCACTGACAGTCTCTCTGTATGTATTATAGTACACTGTGTGTCACTGACAGTCTCTCTGTGTACATTATAATACACTGTGTGTCACTGACAGTCTCTCTGTGTACATTATAATACACTGTGTGTCACTGACTGTCTCTCTGTGTACATTATAATACACTGTGTGTCACTGACAGTCTCTCTGTGTATATTATAATACACTGTGTGTCACTGACAGTCTCTCTGTGTACATTATAATACACTGTGTGTCACTGACAGTCTCTCTGTGTATATTATAATACACTGTGTGTCACTGACAGTCTCTCTGTGTACATTATAATACACTGTGTGTCACTGACAGTCTCTCTGTGTACATTATAATACACTGTGTCATTAACAGTAACATTACAGTCTACACTCTCTTGTTTCCTTCTCTGTGAACAGTATGCTTTTCCTGTATTGCGCACAGGAAACAATATTTTTTAACTCTGTACTGATACATGTGACAGTAACAACTCCAATCAAAAACATGTCTCAAGCTATGACCCCCCCCAGCGACAGATTAATGACCTGCTTCAGGAATGACCAGCTATGAAAAGGCTATCTTGGTACGCTACTCAGTACAGGAAGAGAATAAGACAACTACAGCTTACTCATTCATCACTTGCCCATTGAAAAAGTAGCATGTGACAATGATAGACACATGGTAAACGTAGATATAAAGGGTGTATTTCTGGAGTGCTTTCCCCAGACCTCCTCTGTTTCGAAGGGAGCACTGATGAGAAAAACAGCTCACAGTTCAGTTCCCCTGAAGCCCGGATTCTAAGAGAGGCCAGTTGTCTCGAGTATGATGTTCCATTAATGTCGTGGGTTGAATTCCCATTTCCGACAGAGATAGATCTGTGATCTTCCACCTTCCCCAGAGGGCGAAAAGCAGTGGCAACCAGCACTGACAAACAGGGCCATTAACTGGGCTCAGAATGAGTCAGCAGTGAGGCAAGGAGCTGCCTTAGGGCAAAGCAGATGTGATTTTGATTTGGTTAATTATTGACACTTGTATCAGGATTAAGTGGTAAGTATTGTTTCTTGTACGCTATTCAAACAAAGTGTACAATAGGCGGCACAGTGGTTAGCACTGCTGCCTCACCATGCTAAGGACCAGTGTTCAATTCCGGCCTCAGGTCACTGCCATGTGGAGTTTGCACATTCTCCCTGTGTCTGTGTGGGTTTCCTCCGAGTGCCCTGGGTTTCCTCCCACAGTCCAAAGATATGCGGTTAAGTTGATTGGCCATGCTAAATTGTCCCCAGCATCAGTAAGATTAGCAGGGTAAAGCATGAGGTTACAGGGATAGGGCCTGGATGGGTTTGTGGTCAGTATAGACTCGATGGGTTGAATAGCCTCCTTCTGTACTGTAGGGATTCTATGACCGTTCATAGAGAAGGAAAGGAGACCATGCAGAATGTAGTGTTACAGTCATAGCAAGGGTGTAGAGAAAGATCAACATAGTGCAAGGCGAGTCCATTCAAAAGTCTGACGGCAGCAGGGAAGAAGCTGTTCTTGAATCAGTTGATATGTGTCCTCGGAAGTTAGTATCTTGCCCCGATGGAAGGTGGTGGAAGACAGAATGTCCCGGATGCGTGGGGGTCCTTAATTATGCCGCCTGCTTTTCCGAGACAGCAGGAAGTGTAGACAGAGTCAATGGTTGGGAGGCTGGTTTGAGTGATGGATTGGCCTTCTTTTACTATCCTTTGTAGTTCCCTGCTTTCTTGGGCAGAGCAGGAGCCCATACCAAGCTGTGATACAACCAGAAAGAACGCTTTCCACAGGGCATCTGTACAAGTTGGTGCGGACATGCCAAATTTCCTTAGTTTCTGAGAAAGTAGAGGCATTGGTGAACGTTCTTATCTACAGTATTCACATTAGGGGCTCAGAACAGGTTGTTGGTGATCTAGATACCTAAATTTGAAGCTCTCGACCATTTCCACTTTGTCCCTGTTGATGTAGACAGGGGCATGTCCTCCTTTACGCTTCCTGAAGTTGATGACAATCTCCTTCGTTTTATTGACATTGAGGGAGAGATTATTGTCACTGCACCAGTTCACCAGATTCTCTATCTCATGTCTGTACTCTTGCCTTTGTTTGAGATCCAACCCATTACGGTGGTGCCATCAGCAAACTTGAAAATTGAATTGGAGGGGAATTTGGCCAAACTGTTATAGGTGTATAAGGAGTATAGTAGGGGGCTGAGAACACAGCCTTGTGGGGCACCGGTGTTGAGGATGATCGTGGAGAGGTGTTGTTGCCTATCCTTACTGATTGAGGTCTGTGGGTTAGGAATCAACATGATTCCATATATATAACTCAATAAATATTTACAGCATCTTGAAGCAGGCAGACTGTTACTTATAATGAAACCAAAAATTCTATATAAACACAAAATATTGTGGGTGCTGGAAGTCTAAGATAATTGCTGGAGAGACTCAGTGGGTTTGTGGAGAGAGTAACAGGCCTCGCGTTTCGATACCAATATAACTCTTCTTTGGAGCAGAATGAGCTCTGAAAAAGAGTCACATTTCACTCAGATCCTGCCCCTCTCGTCACAGTCGCTGCCAAACCCACTGGGGTTTTTTCCAGCACTTTCTGTTTTTCTGATGAAGACGCTCTGTGCTCCCCTCAATCAATTGGACCGTGAACATTTATCCCCAAATGTTTAGTCCGTTGTGACAGATCCGCTCCAGAATCACAGAGAAAATCCCAATCCACAGGGCTAAGCAGCAAGGGGTTAGTTGGCATGTCTTTGTGGAAAGTTTTGCAGGAGGTTTTGAGGAGTTTGGAGGAAAAGCTTTTTCAACCAGAGGGTGATGGGAATCTGGAACTCACTGCCTGAAGGGGTGGGGGAGGCGGAAACCCTTACAGCATCTAAGGAACATTTAGATGAGAGAATATCCAGAATGCATGGAGTCCTTAATTACAGTGGCTGCTTTTCCGAGGTAGCAGGAAGTGTACGCAGAGCCAATGGATGGGAGCCTGGTTTGCATGATGGACTGGGCTACATTTACGACTAAGAAATATTTAGATGATTTGATTTATTATTGCCCCACGTATTGGGATACAGTGAAAAGAATTGTCTCTTGCCTACTATACAAACCATCTCGCACATAGGGGAGAAGGAAAGGAGAGGGTGCAGAATGTAGCAATACAGTCATAGCTATTTTTGTTACTAGTCACAAGTAGGCTTACTTTGCAATACAATTATGAGAGGCATTGACAATCAGAATCCTTTTGTTGGAATGCCTAATACTAGGGAGCATATACTTAAAGTGAGAGGGAGAAAGTTCAAGGGAGTTGTGAGGGGCAAGCAGGATAGAATATAGAAGAATATGTCTTTCAGCTCACAGGGCTGTGCCAAACATGAAGCCAAATTAAATTAATCCCCTCCGTCTGCTCTTGGTCCCAACGCTCTATTTCTTGCATATTTATGTGCTTATCTAAAAGCTCCTTAAACACCCCTATCAAATCACTACACCTGGCAGCGCGTACCTACCACCCCGTGTAAAAAACCTGCCCCTCACCCCTCCAATCCCTTCAAAATCTCCTGCAAAACTTTCCACCAACTCGCAAACTAACCCTGCTGCTCAGCTCTGTGGATTGGGACTGTCTCTGTGATTCTTGAGCGGATCTGTCATGGTCGGAGATAAAAATGTTCACGGTCCAATTGATTGAGGGGAGCACAGGATTTCTGCGTAGTCTACAAACAGTATGCTTTGTCTGCATTCTATTCACTGTATCCCAATACATGGGGCAATAATCAAATCATCTAAATGCTTTTTAAATGTTGTGCGGGTCCCTGCCTCTCTCACCCTTTCAGGCAGCGAGTTCTAGCTTCCCAATACCCTCTGGTTGAAAAAACTTTTCATCAAATCCCCTCGAAATCTCCTGCTCTTTAACCTTGAATCTATATTCAAGCCATCTCATGTCGGAAACAGATTGCAGAATTAAAACACTGCCGTGGAAAAGTGCAAAACCCCAAAACCTCTGAACACCCAGCAGCAGATGGTGTGAGAAAGTAACTGACTTACACATCATAGGAGAACCAAACTCATTGAGCTGGAGCCCCTGAACCTTCCAGCAATTTAACTTCAATTAACATAGGCCTGGAAACACCACATCTGCAGGTTCCCCTCTGATTCACTCACTACCCTGACTTCGAAATATATCAGCCGCTCCTTCACTGTCGCTGGGTCAAAACGCTGGAATTCTTTCTCTAACAGCACGATGGGTGTACCTACAACTCAAGGACTTCAGCTGCTCAAGAAAGCAGCTCACCATCTTCTTCTCAGTGGGTTAGCACTGCTGCCTCACAGCGCCGGAATCCCGGGTTCGATTCCCGGCTCAGGTCACTGTCTGTGCAGAGTTTGCACATTCTCCCACGTCTGCACGTTTCCTCTGGGTGCCCCGATTTCATAGAATCCGTAGAGTGCAGAAAGAGGCCATTCAGCCCATCATGTCTGCACCGACAACAAACTCACCCAGACCCTTTTCTCTTCATGCCATGCATTTACCCTAATAATCCCCCTGGCACTAAGGAGCAATTTAGCACGGCCAATCAATCTAACCCGCACAACTTTTGGACTGTGGGAGGAAACCAGAGCACCCGGAGGAAACCCACACAGACACGGGGAGAATGTGCAGACTCTGCACAGACAGTGACCCAAGCCGGGAATCGACCCTGCGTCCCTGGCATTGAGGCAGCAGTACCACCCTGTATGGGCAGAGTCGGCACATTCTACCCATGTCTGCGTGGGTTTCCTCTGGGTGCTCTGGTTTCTTCCCACAGTCTAAAAGACATGCTGGTTAGGGTGCATTGGCCATGCTAAATTTTCTCTCAGTGTATCAGAACATGCACTGGAGTGTGGCGACTAGGGGATTTTCACTTCAATGCAGTCTTAATGTAAGGTGACCTAACCTAGGAGAGGGCAATAAATGCTGGTGTGACCAGCGATGTTCCAATCTCATAAGTTAATCTTAAAAAAGGATTGTAGACAGACAAACAAATCTGCAACTAGGAGCCCAAAACACCAGTAAAATCTAGGGATCCAAGTTAATATAGATAACATAATTTTAGCATTTATAAATTAAATGTTTTTCAGAACACAAAATGTCAATTGCTTGACTAAAATAGGCAGACATAAAGTAAGGGTTGAACTCCCAGTGGTACAGTGGTTAGCACTGCTGCCCCACAGTGCCAGGGACCCGGACTCGATTCCGACCTCAGGTCACTGTTTGTGTGGAGTTTGCACGTTCTTCCCCTGTCTGTACGGGTTTCCTCCGAGTGCTCTAGTTTCCTCCCACAGTCCAAAGATGTGCAGGTTAGGTGGATTGGCCATGCTAAATTGTCCCTTGTGTTCAAAGATGTGCAGGTTAGGTGGATTGGCCATGCTAAATTGCCCCTTGTGTTCAAAGATATGTAGGTTAGGTGGGTTGGCCTTGCTAAATTGCCCCTCAGTGTCCAAAGATGTGCAGGTTAGGTGGATTGGCCTTGCTAAATTGCCCCTCAGTGTCCAAAGATGTGCAGGTTAGGTGGATTGGCCTTGCTAAATTGCCCTAGTCAAGTGTGCGGTTAGGGATGCCCAAACCCTTAGGGTTCAAAGAGTGCAGTTGGTGGATTGGCTGCTAAATGCCCTTAGTGTCCAAGATGTGCAGGTTAGGGATTGGCCATGTTAAATTCCCTTAGCCGGTGATCTGCTAAATTCCCCTTAGTGTCCAAAGATGTGCAGGTTAGGTGGATTGGCCATGCTAAATTGCCCCTAGTGTCCAAAGATGTGAGGTTAGGTGGATTGGCCATGCTAAATTGCCCCTTAGTGTCCAAAGATGTGCAGGTTAGGTGGATTGGCCATGCTAAATTGCCCCTTAGTGTCCAAAGATGTGCAGGTTAGGTGGATTGGCCATGCTAAATCGCCCCTTAGGGTTCAAAGATGTGCAGAATAGGTGGATTGGCCATGGTAAATTACCCCTTAGTGTTCAAAGATGTGCAGGTTAGGTGGATTGGCCATGCTAAATTGCCCCTCAGGGTTCAAAGATGTGCAGGTTAGGTGGATTGGCCGTGGTAAATGGCCTCTTACCGTTCAAAGGGGAGGAGGGAGCAGGGGTGGGGGAAGGAGAAGTGCAATGAGAGTTGAACCAAAGGGTTAAAAGTAGCTTTTGATGAGTGGTGAACTATAATTTTCTCTGCAAGCTCTGTTGAACAGTCTATAAAACACAGTCTTTGATGCAGACTAATCCAAGTCCATATGCGTTTCACTACAGAATGTGGGGTGATGGAAGTCTGCCTTACTAAAGAGTCTTTCTTCTCCAGCGGAAGCAACTGAAAACTAGTTCAAACAGAACTTGCTCTCTTGTCCCCCTTTGCTTCGAAAAAGAAAAGCAATTTGTTTTTTTTTTAAAGATGCAAGTTGAATACATTTCAGTGGCACAGTGGTCAGCACTGCTGCCTCACAGCCCCAGGGACCTGGGTTCGATTCCTGGTTTGGGTCACCGTCTGTGCAGAGTCTACATGTTCTCCCCATGTCTGCAAGGGTTCCCTCCGGGTGCTCCAGTTTCCTCCCACAGTCCAAAAGATGTGCTGGTTAAGCACACTGGCCGTGCTAAATTCTCTCTCAGTGTACCCGAACAGGCACCGGAGTGTGGCAGCTAGGGGATTTCCACAGTAATTTCATTGCAGTGTTAATGTAAGCCTTACTTGTGACACTAATAATAACTCAACTTTCAAACATACATATTCACTGCTGGCTACCACTCGATAGCAAGGACAGAATAGTGAGGAAATGTGTTAATGTCAGCAAAACACTTCTGTAAAGAGAAGGAACGTACCACGCTAACAAAGTACACACCAAGAAAGGTTTGCACTAAGATACACACTAAGGAAGGTACAACTCAACTCTAAATAATGTGCAGTTCGAAGAAGTTCTGGGAGGACCAATCGAAAGAGGAGAACCTCTTCCACCCATCCCCCCCCCCCACCCCCTCCTTTCCAACAAGGCACTCTTTGAAAGTCATCTCAACTTCCAAGCTTCCTTACAACAGGAGGGAGGGGAAAAAAAACTTCCTAAGACATCAGGCAATAACTTTTACCCCAGCAAGTTCCTAAAAGAGAGAACAAAAAATCCTTGATCTTTCGGGGGCTGTGAAGATATTCTTGTGAGTGCGAGAGTAAAATTCCCCCGCAGAGAAACAAAACAACGGGGAGAATGATGTGGGTCTGAGGGGGAGAAATGTTCATTATATGAAGTATTCTTTGCAAAATGTTGTGCTGGGATTACTCACCCTGAGCCACGGGCTGTACATCGCATCCACTCCCAGAACTGAATCACCAGTGTCCCCTTTTATCCTGCTTTGTCTCTCTAACGCGGAGATCGATTTGAACACACACACAGGGGGGAATATCCTGGAAAAATCCGCCGATCCAGCACTACAGCCCCGCTCCAGACCTTAGCATCCTTTCTTTGCAGTGTCTAAGCAGACAGTCCAGCCCCGGAGGAGGAGGGAGGAGGAGAGGCAGACACAGGGAGGGAGAGAAAGCTCCAGCCTCTGCACACACTGATGGATCAAACTCACACTGGCGTCGGTTTCAAGCGGGGCTGTGCTTCGATTCCCCCCACCCCCCAAACCAAATCCACTCCCAGTCCCCTCCCATCCCAGTCCCACAGCATCCTGGATTGTACACAGGGAGGGAGTGTCCCACACACAAAACATTAAACAGAGAAGGCTTCAGTAAAGTGATTGTAGAAAGATAGAGAAACAAACAAGAGAACACACTGGTACACAGTGATACAGTGCCAGGAGAGAGGGTACACACTGGTACACAGTGATACAGTGCCAGGAGAGGGTACAGTCTGGAACTCTGTGATACAGTGCCAGGAGAGGGTACAGTCTGGAACTCTGTGATACAGTGCCAGGAGAGAGGGTACAGTCTGGAACTCTGTGATGCAGTGCCAGGAGAGGGTACAGTCTGGAACTCTGTGATACAGTGCCAGGAGAGAGGGTACACTCTGGTATACTGTGATACAGTGCCAGGAGAGAGGGTACACTCTGGTACACTGTGACACAGTGCCAGGAGAGGGTAAAGTCTGGAACTCTGTGATGCAGTGCCAGGAGAGAGGGTACACTCTGGTACACAGTGATACAGTGCCAGGAGAGGGTACAGTCTGGAACTCTGTGATGCAGTGCCAGGAGAGGGTACAGTCTGGAACTCTGTGATACAGTGCCAGGAGAGAGGGTACACTCTGGTATACTGTGATACAGTGCCAGGAGAGAGGGTACAATCTGGAACTCTGTGATACAGTGCCAGGAGAGGGTACAGTCTGGAACTCTGTGATGCAGTGCCAGGAGAGGGTACAGTCTGGAACTCTGTGATACAGTGCCAGGAGAGAGGGTACACTCTGGTATACTGTGATACAGTGCCAGGAGAGAGGGTACACTCTGGTACACTGTGACACAGTGCCAGGAGAGGGTAAAGTCTGGAACTCTGTGATGCAGTGCCAGGAGAGAGGGTACACTCTGGTACACAGTGATACAGTGCCAGGAGAGGGTACAGTCTGGAACTCTGTGATGCAGTGCCAGGAGAGGGTACTCTGGACACTGTGATACAGTGCCGGAGAGAGGGTACACTCTGGTACACAGTGATACAGTGCCAGGAGAGAGGGTACACTCTGGTACCGTGACACAGTGCCAGGAGAGGTAAGTCTGGAACTCTGTGATACAGTGCCAGGAGAGGGTACACTCTGGAACACTGTGATGCAGTGCCAGGAGAGAGGGTAACATCTGGTACACTGTGATGCAGTGCCAGGAGAGAGGGTACACTCTGGTACAGTGTGATACAGTGCCAGGAGAGAGGGTACAATCTGGTACATTGTGACACAGTGCCAGGAAAGAGGGT
Organism: Sphyrna mokarran; assembly: GCA_024679065.1. Taxonomy (NCBI): domain Eukaryota; kingdom Metazoa; phylum Chordata; class Chondrichthyes; order Carcharhiniformes; family Carcharhinidae; genus Sphyrna; species Sphyrna mokarran. The sequence continues at coordinate 4,356,383 of JAGIQG010000032.1, forward strand.
ACACTCTGGTACACTGTGACACAGTGCCAGGAGAGAGGGTACACTCTGGTATACTGTGACACAGTGCCAGGGGAGAGGGTACAATCTGGTACACTGTGATGCAGTGCCAGGAGAGAGGGTACACTCTGGTACACTGTGATACGGTGCCAGGAGAGAGGGTACACTCTGGTACACTGTGATACAGTGCCAGGAGAGAGGGTACATTCTGGTACACTGTGACACATTGCCAGGAGAGAGGGTACACTCTGGTACAGACACAGTGCCAGGAGAGAGGTTACAGTCCGGTTCACTGTGACACGGTGCCAGGAGAGAGGTACACTCTGGTAGACTGTGACAGTGCCAGGGAAGAGGGTACACTCTGGTACACTGTGACACAGTGCCAGGAGAGAGGGTACACTCTGGTACACAGTGACACAGTGCCAGGAGAGAGGGTACAGTCTGGTACACTGTAACACAGTGCCAGGAGAGAGGGTACAATCTAGTACACTGTGGCACAGTGCCAGGAGAGAGGTTACAATCTGGTATACTGTGACACAGTGCCAGGGGAGAGGGTACAATCTGGTACACTGTGACACGGTGCCAGGAGAGAGGGTACAATCTGGTACACTGCGACACAGTGCCAGGAGAGAGGGCACAATCTGGTACACTGTGACACGGTGCCAGGAGAGAGGGTACAATCTGGTACACTGAGACACGGTGCCAGGAGAGAGGGTACAATCTGGTACACTGTGATACAGTGCCAGGAGAGAGGGTATAATCTGGTACACTGTGACACAGTGCCACGAGAGAGGGCACAATCTGGTACACTGTGACACAGTGCCAGGAGAGAGGGTACACTCTGGTACACTGTGACACATTGCCAGGAGAGAGGGTACACTCTAGTACATTGTGATACAGTGCCAGGAGAGAGGGTACATTCTGGTACACTGTGACACATTGCCAGGAGAGAGGGTACATTCTGGTACACTGTGACACAGTGCCAGGAGAGAGGTTACACTCTGGTACATACACTGTGACACGGTGCCAGGAGTGAGGGTACATTCTGGTACACTGTGACACGGTGCCAGGAGAGAGGGTACATTCTGGCACACTGTGACACAGTGCCAGGAGAGAGGGTACATTCTGGTACACTGTGACACGGTGCCAGGAGAGAGGGTACACTCTCGTACACTATGACACGGTGCCAGGAGTGAGGGTACATTCTGGTACACTGTGATACAGTGCCAGGAGAGAGGGTACAATCTGGTACACTGAGACACGGTGCTAGGAGAGAGGGTACAATCTGATACACTGTGACACAGTGCCAGGAGAGAGGGTACACTCTGGTACACTGTGACACAGTGCCAGGAGATAGGGTACACTCTGGTACACTGTGACACAGTGCCAGGAGAGAGGGTACACTCTGGTACACTGTGACACAGTGCCAGGAGATAGGGTACACTCTGGTACACTGTGACACAGTGCCAGGAGAGAGGGTACACTCTGGTACACTGTGACACAGTGCCAGGAGAGAGGGTACACTCTGGTACACTGTGACACAGTGCCAGGAGAGAGGGTACAATCTGGTACACTGTGACACAGTGCCAGGAGAGAGGGTACATTCTGGTACACTGTGACACAGTGCCAGGAGAGAGGGTACACTCTGGTACACTGTGACACAGTGCCAGGAGAGAGGGTACATTCTGGTACACTGTGATACAGTGCCAGGAGAGAGGGTACAATCTGGTACACTGAGACACGGTGCCAGGAGAGAGGGTACACTCTGGTACACTGTGACACAGTGCCAGGAGATAGGGTACACTCTGGTACACTGTGACACAGTGCCAGGAGAGAGGGTACTCTCTGGTACACTGTGACACAGTGCCAGGAGATAGGGTACACTCTGGTACACTGTGACACAGTGCCAGGAGAGAGGGTACACTCTGGTACACTGTGACACAGTGCCTGGAGAGAGGGTACACTCTGGTACACTGTGACACAGTGCCAGAAGAGAGGATACATTCTGGTACACTGTGACACAGTGCGAGGAGAGAGGGTACACTCTGATACACTGTGACACAGTGCCTGGAGAGAGGGTACACTCTGGTACACTGTGACACAGTGCCAGGAGAGAGGATACATTCTGGTACACTGTGACACAGTGCGAGGAGAGAGGGTACACTCTGATACACTGTGACACAGTGCCAGGAGAGAGGGTACAATCTGGTACACTGTGACACAGTGCCAGGAGAGGGGATACATTCTGGTACACTGTGACACAGTGCGAGGAGAGAGGGTACACTCTGATACACTGTGACACAGTGCCAGGGGAGAGTGTACAATCTGGTACACTGTGACACAGTGCCAGGAGAGAGAGTACACTCTGGTACACTGTGACACTTTGCCAGGAGAGAGGGTACACTCTGGTACACTGTGACACAGTGCCAGGAGAGAGGGTACACTCTGGTACACTGTGACACAGTGCCAGGAGAGAGGGTACACTCTGGTACACTGTGACACAGTGCCAGGAGAGAGGGTACACTCTGGTACACTGTGACACAGTGCCTGGAGAGAGGGTACACTCTGGTACACTGTGACACAGTGCCAGGAGAGAGGGTACACTCTGGTGCACTGTGACAGAGTGCCAGGAGAGAGGGTACAGTCTGGTACACTGTGATACAGTGCCAGGGGAGAGGGTACACTCTGGTACACTGTGACACAGTGCCAGGAGAGAGGGTACAATCTGGTACACTGTGACACAGTGCCAGGAGAGAGGGTACATTCTGGTACACTGTGACACGGTGCCAGGAGAGAGGGTACACTCTGGTACACTGTGACACAGTGCCAGGAGAAAGGGTACAATCTGGTACACTGTGACAGAGTATTGGCCAATGCGGCACAGCCTGATACACTGCAGCAGGTCACAGGAGGTCATAAAACTGTTACGAGTCTTGTTTCAGTGGGTAACTTCCTCTGCCATCGAGTTAGAGGATGATGGATTTTTTAATGCAGAGAAAATAACCCAGCCTGGCACTCCAGCGCTACAACTGAGGGAGGGCTGCACTATTAGACGTGTCATCAGTGGGATAATCTTTAAACCAAGCATCCGTCTGCCCTTCCAGGTATCTGCGTGGGTTTCCTCCGGGTGCTCCAGTTTCTTCCCACTGTCATGGTTCAGGTCAGAAATTCCAAAGTGTTTTATGGAGCTCACCTCGATTGTAAGTTCTGCATCTTGAATTTGGCTAGGGTAAGATGTTTCACTTCAGGTATGATTCAAATGACACTCTAGGGAGCTTTTATCAAACAAAGTTTATTTAAGAATATAGTTCAGTAAGAACATAAGAAATAGGAGCAGGAGTAGGCCATCTAGCCCTTCGAGCCTGTCCCGCCATTCGATAAGATCATGGCTGATTTGAACTGGATCAGTTCCACTTTCCTGCTTTTCTTCCATTTTTTTTCTTACTATACATGTTTTAGTTACGATGTATAGTAAGAAAATTAGCAATAACTTTTATCAATTACAGACAAAAATGAAACAACCACAAAATTTATAATTCTTACCAAATATATCTAAGATGTTTTAATTTCCTTTTGGCAAAACCTTTTTCACAGGCTTAACACAGCAAAGACTAATGTTCACGTGATGCTGGAATTGAGTCCTTTGGATGAATTCTACAGTTCTGTCGATCCACTCACAACCGTTTAAAGTCAGGATGGCTTCCCAGAACATTAGGAAAACTCTCTGGTCAAGATACTCAACAGCAGATTTTCTACTGCAGGGTGGCAAGAAGCCTTGCTTTCCACTAACCAGCAGAATTTCCAAAACCCAGGGGCAATGTAGCATGGTCAATCCATCTAACCTACATATTTTTGGACACTAAGGGGCAATTTAGCTTGGCCAATCCACCTAACCTGCACATCTTTCAGACTGTAGGAGGAGACCGGAGCTCGCAAAGGAAACCCACACAGACATGAGGAGAACATGCAGACTCCACACAGACAGTGACCTGAGGCTGGGATGGAACCTGGGTCGCTGGCATTGTGGAGCAACAGGTGCTAACCACTGTGCCAACCAAGGTTAACTTTCTTTTCATATTGAATTCAAATTCCACCAACAGCCAATGGCGGGAATACTAGCCCAGTGCCACAGCCGTTACACTACCATCGTCCGCTTAGTATCAGCAAGTGCAATGCTCCCAATAATATTAATCCAGGGGAGATATTAGCATTCACAGTCTATTAGGGTGTTCACCTCGACCTGGGACTGGTTTATTAACCTCCCCAGCTTGGGCTGTCAGGCATTGTTTCACAATTTGTCGATACATAGAACCATAGAAACATAGATAATAAAAGCAGGAGGAGGCCATTCAGCCCTTTTAGCCTGCTCTGCAATTCATTATGATCATAAAAGATAATAAAATTGAATATCTGGATCCCGTCTTCTTCCCATAAACTTTAGCCCCAAGAGCGATATCTAATTTCTTCTTGAAATCACACAGCATTTTGGCCTCAATCGTGGAGGTGAATTCCACACATTCTGGATGAAGAAATTTCTCCTCAACTCAATCTTAAAAAGTTTCCCTCTTATTCTCAAACTATGACCCCTAATTCTGAAGTCCCCCAGCATTGGGAACATACTTTCTGAATCTACCCTGTCTAACCCTCTCCTCTCACTTTTTTAAACTTGAGTGAATATAATCCTAACTGACCTAATCTCATAAGACAGACCTGCCATCCCAAGATCAGCCTGGCAAACCTCCATTGTACTCCCTCTATAGCAAGGAGATCCTTCCTCAGATAAGGACACCTAAAATCCAAGTGTGGCCTCACCAATGCCCTATACAATTGCAGCAAAACATCTCTAATATTCAAATCCTCTCATTATGAAGGCCAACATGCCATTGCCTTCTTTACTGCCTGCTGTACCTGCGAGCTTATTTTCAGTGACTGACGTACAAGGACTCCAAATTCTCACTAAGTATTCACTTCTCTCAGTTTATACCCATACAAACATGAAACAAAGCTTGAGCAAACAGCAAGAAGGAGGGTAACAGATTCTTGTGGGGGGGGGGGGGGGGGGGGTGGTAGACAAACTTACAGCTGATGCAGTCTTACACAGAGAATTGCAAAGCGGTGCATTTGGAGAGGAGAAGCAACCAAAATTAAATGTCATTTTAAAATGGGATGTGAGAAACTGAGACGCTGGGGATGGGGTGGGGCGACTTATGCAGACAAATCTAGGGGCGGCACAATAACACAGTGGGCTAGCACTGCTGCTTCACAGCTCCAGGGTCCTGGGTTCGACTTCCGGCTCGGGTCACTGTCTTCTGGAGTTTGCACATTCTCCTTGTGTCTGCGTGGGTTTCCTCCAGTTTACTCCAACAGTCCAAAGATGTGCGGGTTATGTTGATTGGCTATGCTAAGAAATTGCCCCTTGGTGTCTAGGGATGCAGTGGTTAGAGGGATTAGTGGGTATAATGTGTAGGAATATGGGGAAGGACCTGAGTGGGATTGTGTTCAGTGCAGACTTGATGGGCTGAAGGGCCTCTTTCTGTACTGTAGGGTTCTATGATTGAAAAAGATGTGGGACAAGTTGGTGTGCTTGTTAAAAAAGCGTTAGTGACCCTGGGCCTTTATAAATAGAAGCAAGCATCACATATGGAAGGAAGTTGGGATCAATCTAGTTAGAACCCAGCTGTTGCATTGTGTTTAGTTCTGGACGCCACTCTTAGGAAGGATGTCAAGTCTCGAGAAAGGCTGCAGAAGAAATTTATTTGAATGGTACCAGGGAAGAGGGGAACTTCATTTACATGCAGGGAGTAGGGAGGCTAGGATTATTCTCTTCAGAGAAGGGAAGGTTAAGGGGAGATTTGAGGCTTTTTGACAAAATAATTAAGGAGAAACTACCTTCCCCAGGAAGAAGATTGGTCACCAGAGGCGAGAAATCTAAAGTAATTGGCAAAGTTATTGGGGGAGATTATTTTAAATGCAGCAAATTGTTATGATCTAAATTACATCATGGACAGCACATTGGCACAGTATTTAGCACTGCTGCCTCACAATGCCAAGGACCCAGGCTTGATTCCTGGCTCAGGTCACTGTCTGTGTGGAGTTTGCACATTCCCCCCATGTCTGCGCGGGTTTCCTCCGGGTGCTCCAGTTTCCTTCCACAGTCGAAAAATTTCCAAGTTAGATGGATTGGCCCTGCTAAATTGCCCCTTAGTGTTAAGCGGACTTGCTAGGGTAAATATGTGGAGTTTTGGGGATGGGGCCTGAGTGGGATAGCGGTCGGTGTAAACCCAATGGGCCGAATGGCACCCGGAGGAAACCCACGCAGACACAGGGAGAATGTACAGATTCCACACAGACAGTGACCCAAGCCGAGAATCAATCAAACCACTGTGCCACCGTGCTGCCCCAAGGATAGGATGTAGAATGCAGTAACAGATAAGGTTTGAAAAAGATCAACCTAATGCAATGTAGATCCATTCAAAAGGCTGATGACAGCAGGGAAGAACCTGTTCGAGTCGGTCGGTATGTGACTTCAGACTTTTGTATGCTTTTCCCAATGGAAGAAGCGAGAACGTTGAGGTCCTTGCTCACACTGGCTGCTTTTCCGAGGCAGCAGGAAATTTAGACAGAATCAAGAGACATTCATGTATGGGAAAAGAAGAAAGGGTTGGAATGAGGATTCAAAAAGCTAGTACAGTCATGATGGGCCAAATGGCCTCCTTCTACCTGCCCGATTCTATGAATCGCGAACTCCAGCCAATATTTCAACCACAACTGAAATCAAACGAAATGATTTTTTACTGTGTGGCAACTGATTGCCACGTTTTCTCTATTACAACAGTGACTGTGTACTTCACTAGCTGTGAAACATTGTGGGGACCTCCTGAGATAGAACAAAGAACAAAGAACAAAGAGCAACACAGCACGGGAAACAGGCCCTTCGGCCCAACGAGCCCGCGCTGCTGTCCTAACGTCTTAATGACATATAGGGACCAATTTGTTACCCAATCAGCCTAAGAGCACATTTTTGGGATGTGGGAGGAAAGCGGAGCACCCGGAGAAAACCCACGCAACCATGGGGAGAACGCGCAAACTCCTGCAGACACAGGCCCAAATCCATGTGTCTGCACAGCAACAGCGATAGTCTCTGAGCTGTCATGTTGCCCATCAGATGGTCCAGTTTAAGCGTACACTAACGACGTGAAGCACTAGGCCACTCCTGAAGTAACATCCAAGAGCAGCCCTCACACGACCTGCCGAATGCATGCACCTTGTTGGTCAAGGTGGACCGAATAGCCTGTGGAAACAAATTAGATATTTAGACAGTCCTCCTATATCCCTCTATCTGCAGACCGCCCATGTGGCTGTCCAAGAGACCCTTAAACAACCCTAGTGTGCCTGCTCCCACCACCCCACTCGGTAGTGCATTCCACACCCCCACTACTCTTTGTGTGTAAAATTGCCCTCTAATATCCGTCTTATACATAGCCCCCCTCACCCTAAGGCCGTGACCCCTCGTTCTATCCATTTCTAATGGTGGAAAAAGCTTACCACCATTTACTCTATCTATACCCCTCATAATCTTATATACCTCTAATAGATCCCCTCTCAGTCGACGTCTTTCAAGGGAAAACAACCCCAGTGTGTTCAATCTTTCCTCGTAAGACAGACCTTCCATACCAGGCAGCATCCTGGTAAATCTCCTCTGCACTCTCTCCAGGGCCTCTACATTCTTCCGGTAGTACAGCGACCAGAACTGGACACAGTACTCCAAGTGAGGCCTAACCAACGTTCTATGCACTTGCAACATTAGACTCCTACTCTTGTATTCTATACCCCTTCCTATGAAGGCTAACATACCATACGCTTTCTTTATCACATTCTCCACCTGTACTGACACCTCCAGAGACTTGTGAACCTGCACGCCCAGGTCTCTCTGCGTCTCTATACTCCAGATAGTTTTGCCTTTTATCCTATAACTCCCTTCTACATTATTCCGGCAAAAATGCATCACCTCGCATTTATCCGGATTAAATTCCATTTGCCATCTATCTGCCCAATCTACCAGCCTATCTATGTCCTGTTGTATTGCCTGCACTGCTCCTCAGTACCCGCCAAGCATCTTAGTGTCATCAGCAAATTTGCTGATCACACCACCTACCTCCTCTTCCAAGTCATTTATATAAACCACAAATAGAAGAGGTCCTAGTACTGAGCCCTGTGGCACACCATTAGTGACAGACCTCCAGTTGGAAAAAGAGCCTTCCACTACTACCCGCTGTCTCCTCCTCCCAAGCCAGTTCTCAACCCATCTACATACCTGGCCCTGTATTCCATGCGCCTTCACCTTTTCTATCAGCCTACCATGAGGAACCTTGTCAAACGCCTTACTGAAATCCATGTAGACGACATCAACGGCTTGTCCTTCATCAACCGTTTTTGTCACCTCTTCAAAAAATTCCACTAGACACTAGATTGGGATAGGGGTAAGATTGTGATAGATTTAAACTCTTCCTAAAGACAAGATTCATGGGATTGGAACAGGGACAGAACGCACAATCCAAAAGGAAGAGGAATCCTGGCTGCAAAAATAGACCTAAGTATCTTTAACCTCTAAAACCCTGGAATGCGGTTAAGGCAGGAAAAAATATTCATCGGAATTGATATTAATTTCTCTCTTGCTGGTAGGAAATGGAGCACAGTGGTGGCACAGTGGCACATGTGTAGGTTAGGTGGTTTGGCCATGCTAAATTGCCCTTAGTGTAGCAAGATGTACAGCTTAGGTAGATTAGCCATTTGGAATACTGCGTCCAGTTCTGGTCGCCCTACTATCAGAAGGACGTGGAGACTCTGGAGAGAGTGCAGAGGAGGTTTACCAGGATGCTGCCTGATATTGATGGTCTGAGTTACGAGGAGAGATTAGGCAAATTGGGACTGTTTTCCTTAGAAAAACGTAGACTTAGAGGCGATCTAATAGAGGTGTACAAGATTATGAGGGGTATAGATAGAGTAAACAGGGTTAAGCTTTTTCCTAGGATGGACTCAAAATGCACAAGGAGTCACGGGCTTAGGGTGTGGGGGGTAAGGTATAATTTGGATGCTAGGGGGAGTTTTTTCACACAGAGGGTGGTGGGGGTATGGAATGCGCTATCAAGTAAAGTGGTGGAGGCAGGTACTCTGGAGTTATTTAAGAAATACTTAGATGGGCACATGAACAGAATGGGAATGGAGGGGTATAGAAAACTGATTTAAAATAGGGATCATGAGCCTTGGGAGTCCCTGGGAAGTGTGTAAATAGATGATGATATTGATGTACTTGTTTTTATCCTACAGTGTTTTGGTCCACCTTGTTGTCTAACGAGGGCATACACACGATGGGTCGTGAGAGGGCTGCTCTTGGATTTGTTTTTCGAGAGTATCCTGGTGCTACACGTTGTCAGTGTACGCTTGACCTGGACCATTTGATGGGCAACACGACAGCTCAGTGACTATCGCTGTGCTGTGCAGATACATGGATTTGGGCCTGTGTCTGTGGGAGTTTGCGCATTCTCCCCGTGCTTGCGTGGGTTTTCTCCGGGTGCTCCGGTTTCCTCCCACATCCCAAAGATGTGCTCTTAGGCTAATTGGCAAAACAAATTCTCCCTAAATTGTCTCAAATTTGGTTTTTAATCCATAGATCTATAAACATGGACAAGGATCGTGGGTAGAGGTGGGAACATCGGGGTGGTGGTGCAGGCTCGTTGGGCCGAAGGGCCTGTTTTCCGTGCTGTTTTGTTCTTTGTTCAAATTGTCCCACAGTGTCTAAAATTGTGCAGATTAAGTGGATTAGCAGGGTAAATATGTGGAATTGTGGGGATGGGGCAAGATAAAACACTCTTTGTCAGAGAGTCAGTGCGGACTCGATGGGCCGAATGATCTCCTTCTGCTCAGTAACCTAAGCTCCAGTGAGAACACGACACATATTATTGTGCCAGTGTGCACACAATGGTCACACTGTGTGAGTGAAGTCAGATGGGAGTTACGTACCCGTGTTTCTCAACCTGTTCTCAAGCTACGGCCAACCCTGTCATTGAGTTGGTTTTACACTTGGCACCAAATAGCTTTCATCGTGGTCTGAACGTCACACACACTGTTATCGTTAAAATGCTCCTTCCTGGAGAATTGGCATTCAAGCAACTCACCTCCAACCTGGGCATCTTATTTCACATAGACTCCAAACACAGTTCAAGCACAAATTGGTGATTTGGATCGATCATTACGTTGGCTGGCCATCAAGGAGTCGGGGGATGGGGGAAGGCTGAGATAGATCCTGGCCAGGAGAAGTGAGGATCAGCGTTGGGCATTGGGGATGAGCTGCGGTGGGGGGATGGTCCTGCCCATCGAGGGAGGGTGGTGAGTAGAGGCGTTGGTGGGCTTTCTTAACTATAGTGTCAGCATGGGGAGGGAACCAGGACAGGTGATGTGGACACTTAAAATCTCGAAGCTCTCCAATATTTCTACTTCTTCCCCACTGATGTAGACGGGGGCATGGTCTCCACTAGGTTTCTTGAAGTCGATGACAAAAATCTCCCTTGTTTTGTTGACATTGAGGAAGAGATTATTCTCTCTTTCCCGTACTCCATCCCATCATTTTTTGAGGTCCGACCCACTACGGTCAGCAAACTTGAAAATCCAGTTGGAGGGGAAATTTGGCCGCTCAGGTGTACAAGGAGAAAAACAGGTGACAGCAGCAAGTAGGTCAGGAAGCCAGAGATCGTGGATTTAAGAACGGGAAGTAATTTTACATTGAATAAAAACAGGGTGGAAATCCACTGAAAGTTTCAAAATTTGAACAGGTATTGGCAAATAATTAATTGATGGGACAGAAGTTGGGTAAAATTGGAGTAGATTTTTCAGTGTATTGACACAGTCGCAAAGGAATCATTTCTTTAGGATTCTATCTGTGTCCCAGACACCATGGGAGCGAAATTTGTGAAACCCTTCAAAGTGCTCTGAAGGATCATGATGTGTGATTAATCCGTGCCATTGATTGGATACCAACTGCGTGCCAACCTCAAATTGCCTGCTCATTATAATGAATTCTGTGCATTGCCAACACTAACTGCACTGTCCATTGGCTGAAAACCTCAGCTGGTTGCTCAGAATCACAGCTTCCTAATACATAAGGCCATAAGCAACTAGAGCAAAGGCCAGGCTGTTCAGCCCATCGAATCCAGACAATCCCTACCATGCAAAAGGAAGCCTTTCTGCCCTTCGAGTCCACACCAACTCTCCCAGTTCACCCACCCTGCTAAAGAAAACTTTATAATTCATGTTTGCCAGTCTTGTCCGTGACTGGGATTCTCCAATCCCGCTGCAGTGTATGGAATTTTGGCTGAGTGCCCAAACAGCATCCCACCCAGGCCCACACAGCACTGCCCCCCCCACTCCCCACACCTTATCCCCATAACCCCACACATATACCCTGCTAATCTCCCTGACCCACACATCTTTGGACACAAAAGAACAATTAGCACGGCCAATCCACTTAACCTGCACATCTTCAGATTCTCAGGGACAATTAGAGGAGGCGATGGCCTAGTGGCATTGTTGCTCGACTATTAATCCAGAAACTTAGCTAATACTCTGGGTTCGAATCCCGCCAAGTCAGATGGTAGAATTTGAATTCAGTAAAACATATCTGGAATTAAGAATCTGCTGATGACCACAAAACCATTGTTGGAAAACCCCATCTGGGTCACTAATCTCCTTTAGGGAAGGAAATCTGCTGTCCTTAGCCGACCTGACCTACATGTGACTCCAGACCGCAGCAATGTGGTTAACACTCAATCGCCCTCCAAGGGCAACTAGGGATGGGCAATAAATGCTGGCCAACCTCTGACACCAATGTCTCATGAATGAATAAAAAAGAAATGTAGCATGGAATGTGACATGGAAAAGCAGGAGAGACTCCAGAAACTCAGATAATGTTCTGGAGACCCGGGTTCGAATCCCGCCATGGCAGATGGTGGAATTTGAATTCAATAAAAAAAAATTTGGAATTAAGAATCTACTGATGACCATGAAACCATTGTCAGAAAAACCCATCTGGTTCATTTTAGGGAAGGCAATCTGCTGTCCTTACCTGGTCTGGCCTACATGTGACTCTAGAGCCACAGCAAGGTGGTTGGCTCTCAACTGCTCCCTGAAATGGTCGAGGAAGCCACTCATATCAAGGGCAATTAGGGCTGGGCAATAGATTCCAGTTTTACCAGTGATGCCCACATCCTGTGTAAGAAAATTATACTTCATCTCTCACCATCTGCAGTCATATAGAATCCTGGTGTTTCTCAGCTCAGACCACTCAGCCCCTCATCTCCGTACTATCACCAACTGACAAGTTGCCATCCAGCTTAAACATACTTTCCAATTCTTGGCCCACACCTTGTAGCTGATAGCAACTCAAGCGCGAATCCAAATCCTTCTTTAACATTATAAGCGTTTCCGCGTTGACCATGTGTGGTGGTAATGAGTGAAGATGCCGGACTGGGATAAGCACAGTGAGAAGTCTTACAACACCAGATTAAAGTCCAACAGGTTTATTTGTAGCACAAGCTTTTGGAGTGTCGCCCCTTCTTCAGGTGAGTGAAGAGTTGTGTGTTCACAAACAAGCCAGACATAGACACAAACTCAATTTACAAGATAACTGTTGGAATGTGAGTCTTTACAGGTAATCAAATCATCACAGGTACAGACAATATGAGTGGAGAGAGGGTTAAGTACAGGTTAATGAAATGTGTATTGTCTCCAGCCAGGACTGTTAGTGAAATTTTGCAAGCCCAGGCAAGTTGCGGGGGTTACAGATAGTGTGACATGAACCCAAGATCCCGATTGAGACTGTCCTCATGTGTCCAGAACTTGGCTATCAGTTTGTGCTCAGCAACTCTGCACTGTCGTGTGTTGTGAAGGCCCACTTTGGAGAATGCTTACCCAAAGATCAGAGGCTGAATACCCTGTGTGAGAACCTCTCTGGCTACATTGAGGGCATCCTGAAACCCATTGTACAAAGAACACTTCAGCGGTCACGGGCATTCAGCCTCTAATCTTTGGGTAAATGTTCTCCAAAGTGGCCTTTACGATACACGACAGCAATTACAAGACAATGATCTTGTCAATTACAAGACAATGGTCGGAATGTAAGTCTTAGCAAGTAATCAAGTCTTCACAGTGGCAGACCATGTGAGTGTAGAGAGGATTAAGGCAACACAGAATCGCTGAGCAGAAACTGATAGCCAAGTTCCGCACACGAGGATGGCCTCAACCAGAATCTTGGGTTCGTGTCACACTATTTGTAACCTGCATGACTTATCTGGGCTTGCAAATTCTCACTAACTATCCTAGTGGAGACAATAGGTAACTCTTGAATCTGCTTTAACTTTCTCCACTCACATTGTCTGCATCTTTAAGACTTGATTACCTGTAAAAACCCACATTCCAACCATTATCTTGGTAAATTGAGTTTGCGTCTACACACGAGTACATGGGATTTAATGGGAGTGAGGGTTATAGATAGGCCTGTTAAGTAGGATACGATTGGCGCAACTTGTGGGCTGAAGGGCCTGTTCATGCTGTAGTGTTCTGTGTTCTTTGCTTTGTTTGTGAACAGAACGCCCACCTGAAGAAGAAGCGACACTCCGAAAGCTTGTGCTGGCAAATAAACCAGGTGTTGTGAGACTTCTTACTGAGGTAATGAGTTCCAAAATCTTACCACTCTACTGCAGTGTAAATTGGTTTAAGGGGAGGCGATGGCTGAGCGGAATTATCGCCAGAATATTAATCCAGAAACTCAGCTAATGTCCTGGGGACCCGGGTTCGAATCCCGCCAGGGCAGATGGAAGAATGTGAATTCAATAAAAAATATCTAGAATTAGGAATCTACTGATGATGATGAAACCATTGTTGGAAAAACCCCAACTAATGTCCTTTAGGGAAGGAAATCTGCCGTCCTTACTCGATCTGGCCTACATGTGACTCCAGAGCAGCAGCAATGTGGTTAACCCTCAACTGCCCTCAGGCAACCAGGAATGGGCAATAAATGCTGGCCAGTCAGCAACACCTATGTCCCACAAATGAATAAAAAAAAGTAAGAGCTCTTAAACTTAACAATTAACAATCACCTAATTAACTCAGCCTTCCAGAGCAGCTCAATTGCCGTGTTTGTTAAGGCAAAGTTCCAGATTTTAACACCTCCTTCCCGCACCCCCCCGCTCTTTATCTTGCAGAGTCACACTTCCAATTGTAGGTGCTCACATATTTAATTAAAGATGATACATGCCATGGTCTAATTTGCTTGACTAGGTCTCAGTGTACCTCCTCTCCAGAGCTTTTTGGCACACTGATTGCGGTGTCAGTGGGAGGTGTAGCAATCTGCTCAGCGCCACTTAAACTTCAAACCTTCCCATCCTTAACCACTTGGAGCTCGCAGATCCATTTCTCGTGAATCACAATGTCTCCCAGCTGACGTGGGAGAATCATTGACACCAGCTTGGAATTGAGCAAGCAGCGTCTTGATTGTCCTGGGTCACTGGGGACAGAAAAGATTCCATTGAGCTGTAGATACATTGATAAAGTAATTAACGGAGCCTAAATGGAATCTAACAATGCACGTAGAAGGTGAGAATGACCTGTGTGGTCTTTAACTTGGAGACAGCCTCATTACTCCATTGTTCTCTCCCCTTTTTTCAGGTCAGTACACAGACAGGAACAGGATAAGGGATGAGACACAGATTATAGAAGCAGAAATAGGCTATTCACCCCTTCGAAACTGCTCTGCCATTCATTACGATCATGGCTGATCATCAAATTCAATATCCGGATTCCCCCCTTCCCCGTCAATCCCTTCAGTCCCAAGAGCTATATCTAATTTTTTCTTGAAATCTCACAACGTTTTGGCCTCAAATACGTTCTGTGGGAGTGAATTCCACACATTCACCACTTTCTGGGTGAAGAAATTTCTTCTCACCTCAGTGCTAAAAGATTTACCCCTTATCGCCAAAGATGTGCGGGATGAGTTGAATGGCCATGTTAAATTGCCCTTTAGTCACAGGAGATTAGCAGGGTGACCCCCTAGTTCTGGGCTCTCACACCACTGGGGACATTCTTTCTGAATCTACCCTGTCTAACCCTGTTAGAATTTTACAAGTGTCGGAGATCCCCTCTCATTCTCCTAATAATTGCCTTCTTATTGCCTGCTGAACCTGCTTATGTTCAGTGACTGGTAAATGAGAATATCAAGGTCTCATTGAATTTCTATCTCCCAATTTATACCCATTCAAGTAATAATTTTTGTTCTACTATTGCTGCCAAAGTGGATAACGTCAAATTTATCCACATTATACTGTATCTGCCATGCAGGTGTGCACACACTCAGCTTGTCCGAATCACACTGAAGCATCTCTGCATCCTCCTCACAGCTCACCTTCCCACCCAACCTTCTATCATCTGTAAATTCGTAGACAATGCATTCAGTTCCCTCTTCCAATATATGATGTCAACTGGAGGAGGGATGGGGTAGTGGGTGACGGATGGAGGTGTGATCGGGTGTGACAGGCGTAGAGTTGGGATCAGGAGTGGAGTTGGGTGGGATTCGAGGAGGAGGATGGGAGCGAGATGGTCACCGTCGGAGCAGGGGCAGAGGATGGGATACGGTGACAGAATGGCAACAGGAGGAACATATTGGGAGCCGAGCTCCCCGTGCTCTGTAATGTCGGAGATGTTAACAACCTCAGGAGGAAGGGGGAGAACCAGAGGAGGCAGACTTTCAGGTGAGTGACGAAAGGCGGAATTGTTTTCTCAGCGAGTTATTGGAATCGGGAATTCACTGTCTAAGAGCGTGGTGGAGATGGCGTCTACTCTGGTTTACAAAAGGGTTTTTAAAAATCTGGAGAATAAAAAGATTTCCAAAACTATGGGGACAGACTGGGGCAGTGGGATTAGGCAAATTGTTCTTTTGGAGGGCTAACATGAACAGGGTGAATGGCCTCTTTCTGTGCTGTAACCATTCTGTGTTTCAATGTGGGATACGGGGGAGAAGAGGAATCAGGATATCGAATTGGATGATGAGCCGTGATCAGAATGAATGGCAGAACAGGCTTGAAGGGCCGAATGGCCTGCTCCTTCTAATTTCTAATGCATCTAATGCTAGTGCATTTGGAGTGATAGATAATGACACTACATTAATGTAAAAACTGTTTAGAAACCATTTCTGAGCTATTCACCATCTATGCTGCCTGGGATGGAATATTTAAGTTGTGAGAAGAGGTTGGATAGACGGGTTGTTTTCATTGCACAGGGGGCTGAAGTAAAACTCCCAATCTTTGGTTTCCAATCCCCCTTACAGTAAATAATACAGTAAATGAGGGGGTGACCTGATTGAGGTGTACGAGATTATGAGGGGCGTGGACAGAGCGGATAGGGAGCAGCTGTTCCCTTTATTTGAAGGGTCAGTTACGAGGGGACACAAGTTAAAAGCGAGGGGCAAGAGGTTTGGAGGAGATTTGAGGAAAAATGTTGTTACCTAGAGAGCGGTGAGGGTCTGGAATACGCTGCCTGGGAGGGTGGTGGAGATGGGATGCCTTGTACCTGGATGAGTACTTGGCTCACAAGAACATTCAGGGCTATGGCCAAAGTGCTGGCACGTGGGATTGGGTGGGCAGGTCAAGGCCTTTCATGCACCCGTTCAGACTCGATGGGCCGAAGGGCCTCTTCTGCAATGTAGTAATCTGTGATTCTGTGATGTACAGAGAGACTCTATGGAAGTGCGGAAGGCAATGTGTTCAACCTCCATTGTTGGGAAGTTTAGGAAACAGGAATGTGAGCAAATTTCTCTTATTCTGATTCCAGTGTTGATTGAGGAGGATGTCAGCAACAGATGGATTGCGCTGGGTCAGGAACTGTGGATGATACGGAGAGGTAAGTAGGCAGGTTTTGAGATGGATCGGATAAGGCCTCAGTAACTGAGTTCATGGTTAGCGTAGCATTGAGGTTTCAGGTGGTCTGGGTCAACTGTGGCACTTTACCTGTCACATCCTACCAACCAGAAAAAGACCCATTTATGCCAACTCTCTGTTTCCTGTTAGCTAACCAATCTTCTATCCAGCTGGTTTGTTACCCCCTACACCAGGGGTGGGACTTTACCACCTCACTCATTCTGAAACTGTAAAATCACATACGAGATCAATGGACCTTTCTATGCTCCGCCCCTGTCCGCTCCGACTCACGTGATGGGCGCGACGGTAAAATTCCAAGCTAGGAGTTTTTATTTTGCACTTAATTCCTTCAAGCAAGATCTAAGCCTGATTCTGGATCAGGACATTTGATTTGATTTGGTTTACTATTGGTTTAGAGTGAGAAGTATTGTTTGTTGCACGCTATACAAGCAAAACATACCGTTCATAGAGTATATAGAGAAGGAAAGGAGATAGTGCAGGATACAGTGTTTACACTCATTGCTAACATATAGAGAAAGATCAGCTTAATGTAAGTCCATTCAAAAGTCTGACGGCAGCAGGGAAGAAACTGTTGTTGAGTCGGTTGGTACGTGATCTGAGACTTTTGTATTTTTTATTGATGGAAAAGGTGGAAGAGAGAATGTCTGGCCTGCATCCTTAATTATGCCGGCTGCTTTGCTGAGGCAGTGGCAAGTGTAGACAGAGTCAATGGATGGGAAGCAGGTTTGCATGATGGATTGGACTACATTTACAATTTTTGTAGTTCCTTGCAGTCTTAGACAGAGCAGGAGCCCATACCAAGCTGTGATACAACCAGAAAGAATGCTTCCTGTGGTGCATCAGTAAAAGTCTGTAAAAGCGGCACATAATCAGGAAAGCTAATAGAATGTTATCATTTACTGTAAGGGGGATTGAAAACCAAAGATTGGGAGTTTTATTTCAGTTGTACAGCACACTGGTGAGAGCACAGGTATTGGTTACCGGATTTAAGGAAGGATCCAAGCCGGAATTCTCTGACCTCGTCCGCGGCTGGGATTCCCTGCTCCCACTGCAGTGAATGGAGATTTGACTGAGTGCCAAATTCTCTGTCCTCGCTAGCAGTGGGGGTGGTACGAGACGGAGAATTTTAAATGCATTAAAAATGGTTCAGAGAAGATTTACTAGGCTAATATCAGCAGTGAGAAGTTTGTCTTTTGAGGGAAGGTTGCAGACTTTCGTATTGTATCCAGTAAAGCTTGGAAGAGTGAGAGGTAACTTGATTGAAACCTTTGAGATCCTGAGGGGTATTGACAGATGGATGTGGAGACAATCTAGAATTGGGGGGTCACTGTTTAAAAATAAGGGGTCACCCATTTAAAACAGATGGGGAGAATATTTTCCTCTGAGCGCTGTGAACTCTGTTCCTCAAAAGGCAGTGGAAGCAGAGTTTTTGAATATCGTTAAGGCTGAGCTGGATAGATTCCTGATTAACAAGGGGGTGAAAAGGCAGGCGGGGGTTAAGTTGACAAACAGATCAGCCACGATCACATTGAATGGCAGAGCAAGCTCAAAGGGCCTACTCCCAATTCTTACGTTCATATGCATGTATGTAGAACCTGTTGGTGAGGATTAAAGTTGGATGCTAGCACTGTTCTATCCAACCTGGATAGCTGCTCCAGGCTCACATTGGTATCACTTTCCTAGTTGCATTAATCATCTAATCTGATCTAATGTTATTATCGCTAGACTTTTGGGGCAGCACGGTGACACGTCGGTTAACACTGCTGCCCCATAGCGGCAGGGATCTGGGTCTGATTTCTAACTTGGGTCACTGTCTGTGTGGAGTTTGCACGTTCTCCCCGTGTCTGCCTGAGTTTCTCCGGTTTCCCCCACAGTCCGAAAGACGTACTGGTTAGTGGCCATGCTAAATTCTCCTTCAGTGTACCCCAACAGGCACCTGAGTGTGGCAGCTAGAGGATTTTCATTGCAGTCTGAAGGTAAAAGCCTGCTTGTGACACTAATAAATACACTTTTTATTAATCCAGAAATTCAGATAATGTTCTGGGGACCTAAGTTTGTATCCCACCATGGCAAATGGTGGAATTTGAATTCAATAAGAAATGTCTGGAATTAAGAATCTACTTTGACCATGAAACCATTGTCAGAAAAACCCATCTGGTTTCCTAATGACCTTTAGGGAAGGAAATCTGCCGTCCTTACCCAGTCTGGCTTACATGGGACTCCAAAGCCACAGCAATGTGGTTGATTCTCAACTACCCTCTGGGCAATAAGGGATGGGCAATAAATATTGTCCAGGCGGTGACACCCATGTCCCGCAAATGAATAAAAAAATCTATTGGTGTAAAATGTTTCTTTCTTCACAAGAATGGGTGACTACACCTTCAGAATAAACTAGCTTTATTGAAATGTCTTGGACCCAGAAGGAACATTCCAGAAACAATCACTAATGACGGGTTGGTCAACATTGCAAAACTCAGCAGAGGTGACGTTGACCTTCTGATTCTTTTATCTTGAGACAAATTTGAGTCCTTATTGTTTCACCGGCTTAAATTATTATCATTTTGAACTAATTCTATCCCTCAATTGGACAAGGATAGAATAGGCTTTGGAAGTGATTGAGATCCTGGTTCCGTTAACATTTGCTTTTCCAATCATAGGATTTAAAAACCTTGCTAAATAATTTCTCCAAATCACAGAATAAGAGGAAAACAACTCAATTTTCCAACAGCTGGGATCTTCTGTTATTACAGCTTCCCAGTATATCTTCCCAAGGGATTAAATAGGGTGGGCTAGACGGGGGGGGCATTATTCTGAGAGACTGGTTGAGGGACCTCTCATTAAAGGGCAACCTAAGGCAGAGGGATTTAGATAGATAGAGTGAGGCAGATTTTAAACATTCTGTCACGGGGCACGGGCATGGCTGGCTGGGCCAGCATTTATTGCCCATCCCTAATTGCCCTTGAGAAGATGGTGGTGAGCTGCCTTTTTGAATTGCTGGAAATCATAGAAACCCCACAGTATGGAAAGAGACCATTTTCCCATCGAGTCTGCACATCCACAATCCCATCCAGGCCCTACCCCTATATCCCGAAATATTTACCCACTAATCCCTCTAACCTACACATGTCAGGAATCTAAGGGGCAATTTTAGCTTGGCCAATCAACTTAATCCACTCAGCTTTGGACTGTGGAAGGAAACCCACTCAGACATGAGGAGAATGTGCAAACTCCACATAGACAGTGACCAAACCAGCAATTGAACTCAGATTCCTAGAGCTGTGAAGCAGCAGTGCTAACCACTGTGCTACCGTGCCACTGTAGTGTACGCACCGGCTCCTGGACTGAGATTTCGCAGGGCCTCGGGTGTGCCACGGTGGCACAGTGGTTAGCACAGTTGCCTCAAAGTGATTCCAGCCTTGGGTAATTGTGGGGAGTTTGCATATTCTCCCCTTGTCTGTAGGGGTTTTCTCCAGGTCCTCCCACAGTCCAAAGGTGCCTGGGTTGGGGAATTCGCCATTCTGAATTGCCCCTTAGTGTCCAAAAGTGTGTCAGTTAGTTGGATTGACCATGCTAAATACATGGGGTTATAGGGTAGGGCTTGGGTAAGATGCTCTGTTAGAGGGTCAATGCAAACTCAATGGATCGGATGGCTTTATCTGCACTGTTGTGATTCTATGACTCTGTGATCTGCTATGATTCTCTCCAATTTTTATAGATCTACCATAGAAAGCTTTCTGTCTGGTTGTATCACAGCTTGGTATGGTTCTTGCTCTGCCCAAGACCACAAGAAACTACAATGGGTAGTGAATGAAGCCCAGTCCATCATTCAAAACAGCCTCCCATCTACTGACTCTGCCAACACTTTCTGCTGCCTTGGAAAAGCAACTAACATAATTAAAAATCCC
Organism: Sphyrna mokarran; assembly: GCA_024679065.1. Lineage (NCBI taxonomy): Eukaryota > Metazoa > Chordata > Chondrichthyes > Carcharhiniformes > Carcharhinidae > Sphyrna > Sphyrna mokarran. The sequence continues at coordinate 4,377,267 of JAGIQG010000032.1, forward strand.
ACACACCTCAGACATTCTCTTCCACCTTCTTACGGGTACTTTTATGTACCTCAGTACTTTTATATAAAGATATAAAAGTCTGAGGTCATGTACCATCCAACTCAAGAACAGCTTCTTCCCTGCTGCCTTCACTTTTGAATGCATCTACCTTATATGAAGTTGATGTTTTTTCTCTGCACCCTAGCTGTGACTGTAACACTACATTCTGCACTCTCTCCTCTCCTATGTACTCTATAAATGATATGTTCTGTTTGTACCATGCACAAGAACAATACTTATCACTGCATCCCAATAAAGGTGACTATAATAAATCAAATGAAACTATAGCATGTTAATGTCTTATTAATTATATTGTTCAGGTTTAATCTCAATGATATTGATAAACAGGTGATGAGTAACTGGAAACTACAGAATGAGATGTCTCTCAATGGCTAAAAGAAAAAATTGTGAAGCAATTTAGTGCCTCTTTAGATGTTGCTTCTTTTGCTTTTCTCTTGGGTTTAGTGCAGATAATGCCTTTCCTTTACTCTGCTCTGCAGATATACTCTCACATTTCGAGTCCTGCTGAATCACGTTCTCTTTGTTTCTGTTCATTTGTTCCTCTCTGGGCCAATTCCTCTCTAAGTTATTGATATTATTGTCCTTAAGTAGGAGTATTTTTTCTCTCTCAATTAAGCTTGTATGCAAAATGTTCTCTTTTTCCTGCTATATTTTCCAAAATCAGGATTACCTTTGTTCCTTTTGTGTTCGGCCTACTTTCTATCTATATCTATTTTCCACTTCATCCTCAGTTGCAATCTTCCTCTCAACAGTTGGTGTATTTAATTCATACTCCTTGCATTTGATACTTTCAAAGACTATTTCATTGTTTTCTTTCATCAAATGTTAATGAGTGGCACAGTGACATAGTGGTTAGCACTGCTGCCGCACAGCGACAAGGACCAGGGTTCAATTCCCAGCTTGGGTCACTGTCTGTCTGTGTGGGGTCTCCACGTTCTCCCCATGTCTGCATGGGTTTTCCTCTGGGTGCTCCAGTTTAACATCACAGTCTGACAGACGTGCCGGTTAGCTGCACTGGTCATGTTAAATTCTCCCTCGGTGCACCCGAACAGGTGCCAGAGTGTGGTGACTAAGGAATTTTCACAGTAACTTCATTGCAGTGTTAATGTAACCCTACTTGTGACACTAATAAATACACTTTAAGAAAAAGAGGCCATTTGTTTAAGTTTATTTATTAATTAACACTGCAATGAAATTACTGTGAAAATCTCCTAGTCGCCACACTTCACTGATATGACTTGATTTGACATCACATGTATTTATAATAGTGAAATTATTTCTTGTGCATTATACAGACAGAGCATACCGTTCATAAGGAAGGAGAGGAGAGTGCAGAATGTAATGTTACAGTTATAGGTAGAGTATAGAGAAAAATCAACTTAATGTGAGGTAAGTCCATTCAAAAGTCTGATGACAGCAGGGAAGAAAGTGTTCTTGAATCAATTGGTACGTGTCCTCAGACTTTTGTATCTTTTCCCCAATGGAAGACGGTGGAAGAGAGAATGTCTGGGATGTGTGGGGTCCTTAATTATGCTGTTGCTTTGCCGCAGCAGCAGGAAGTGTAGACAGAGTCAATAGATGGGAGGCTGGTTTGCGTGATGGATTAGGCTACATTCATGATCCTTTGTTGTTCCTTGCAATCTTGGACAGAGCAGGAGCCATACCAAGCTTTGATACAAGCAGAAAAGATGCTTTCTATGCAGCATCTGTCAAAGTTGACGGGACTCACAGCAGACTTGCCAAATTTCTTTAGTCTTCTGACTAAGTAGAGGCATTGATGGACTTTCTTAACTAGAGCATCGGTGTGAACGGACCAAGACAGGCTATTAGTGATCTCAACACCTAAAGACTCGAAGCTCTTGACCATTTCCACTGAGGAAAAATTTAGTGTGACCAATGCAACTAACCAGCAAGTGTTTCGGACTGTGGGAGGAAACCAGAGCACCCGGAGGAAACCCATGCAGATATGACAAGAATGTGCAGACTCCACACAGACAGTGACCCCAGCTGGGAATCGAACCTAGGTCCCTGGTGTGGTGAGGCAGCAGTGTTAACCACTGTACTACTGTGCTGCCCATTTGACTGAGTGTGACCCTGCCGTTGGTTGCTTCTCCAGCGCTACAATAATGCAATCTACTATATATCTCTGTTCTTTTTCTTGTACACTTTGATGTTTTCTCTTCTTCCAGCAGTGAACTCAATCCTTTCTACACACTGGGGATAGTTTGGCTTTAAGTGTCAGTAGCCACAATATATTCCACATTCTAATTCTCTTTGCTAGTAAAGCTGCTTTCCTTTGGACAAAATTCAAGTTTATGATTCCTTTTTCCCAGTTTGGCATCCAGTGAAAATAGTCTTTCAATATTTCCACCAGATTTCATGTCATTTAATATCTTCCAGTCAATTTCTTGGTTTCACTTTTGTTCTGTCTCTTCGGATTTCACTCGTCTCAATTTTTTTCCATCTTTCCTTCCGTTCCTGTGAGGATTGCTCCCAGCCTTTCCTGTCCCATGCCTTTCAGTCATTGATTTTTGCAATCATAGAATCTCTGCTGCGCAGGAGGCAGCCATTTGGCCCATTAGAGCTGCCCCTACAACAATCCCACCCAGAGCCTATCCCTGCAAACCTGCATTTTTACCATGCTAATTCCCCCTGTTTCTAAGGGACTGCAATTGGACAGGAACTGCAATTCAGTCAGAGTAGAGAAGGAGGTAGAAGGGGGGAGGAGTGGCATTATTAGTCAAAGACTGTATCACAGTGACAGAGAAGAAGTTTGATGAGGACTTGTCTGTTGAGGTAGTATGGGCTGAGATTAGAAAAAGGAAAGGAGAAGTCACCCTGTTGGGAGTCTTTTATAGACCTCCTAAAAGTTCTAGAGAGGTAGAGGAAAGGATTGCAAAGTTGATCCTGGACAGGAGTGGAAGTAATAGGGTAATTGTTATGGGGGACTTTAACTTTACTAATATTGATTGGAATAGCTATAGCTCTAGCTCGTTAGAGGGGTCAGTTTTTGTACAAAGTGCGCAGGAAGGTTTTTTGACTCAGTATGTAGATAGGCCAACTAGAGGTGAGGCTACATTGATTTGGTGCTGGGCAATGAGCCAGACCAGGTGTTAGGCTTGGAAGTTAGTGAACATTTTGGTGATAGTGACCACAATTCGGTTATGTTCACCTTAGTGATGGATAGGGATAGGCATGAAGCTGGGGGCAGTAGTTATAGTTGGGGGAAGGGTAATTATGAGGCCATCAGGAGAGAATTAGGGTGCATAGGTTGGACTAGGAAACTACAGGGACTGGGAACATCTGAAATGTGGAGCTTATTCAAGGAGCAGCTACTGCGAGTCCTTGATAAGTACGTCCCTGTCAGGCAAGGAGGAAATGGTCGAGTAACGGAACCATGGTGTACTAAAAAAGTTAATTTGCTGGTTAAAAGGAAAAAGGAGGCTTATGTCAGGATGAGGCTTGAAGGCTCAGTTAGTGCACTGGAAAGTTATAGATTATGATGTAAAGATGCCGGCGTTGGATTGGGGTGGTAAGAACTCAGTAAGAATTTAGCAACACCAATTTTTAATCCAACCGATTTTATTTGATAGTAAAATTGCGAGCTTTCAACACTCTTGTGTCTTCCTCAGGCAAATGCAGTGTTCTCTGCAACACTGCATTTGCCTGAGGAAGACACAAGAGTGCTGAAAGCTCGCAATTTTACTATCAAATAAATCGGTTGGATTAAAAATTGGTGTTGCTAAATTCTTACTAAGTTATAGATTAGCCAGGAGGGAGCTAAAGAGTGAGTTGAGAAGAGCTAAAAGAGGACACGAGAAGACTTTGGCTGATAGCTTTAGGATTCTCCTTGATCCTTTCTTTCGATATGTTAAGAATAGAAGATTGGTTAGGGCAAGATTAGGGCCAGTCATAGACAGCAGTGGGAAGTTGTGCGTGGAGCCTGAAGAGATTGGAGAGGCACTGAACAAATATTTCTCTTCGGTATTCACGCAGGGAGATGTAAATGTAATTGTGGAGAACACTGGGATACAGGGTTGTAAACTGCAAAGTATTGAAGTAGATAAGGAGGATGTGCTAGATATTCTTGAGGGTTTGAAGTTAGATAAGTCCCCTGGGCCGGACGGGATTTAACCTAGGATTCTCTGGGAGGCGAGAGAGGAGATTGCAGAGCCTCTGGCTCTGATCTTCAGGTTGTCGTTGGTTACGGGTATAGTGCCGGAAGACTGGAGGATAGCGAATGTGGTCCCATTGTTCAAGAAGGGGAAGAGAGACTTTCCGGGGAACTATAGACCAGTGAGTCTTACTTCTGTTGTGGGCAAAGTATTGGAGAGAATTATTAGGGATAGGATTTATAGTTATTTAGAGAGAAATGAATTGATTGGGGATAGTCAGCATGGTTTTGTGAAGGATAGGTCGTGCCTTACTAACCTCATTGAGTTTTTTGAAAAAGTGACCAAAGAGGTGGATGGGGGTAAAGCAGTTGATGTGGTATATATGGACTTTAGTAAGGCGTTCGATAAGGTGCCCCATGGAAGGCTTCTGCAGAAAATGCAGATGTATGGGATTGAGGGTGATTTAGCTAATTGGATTAGGAATTGGCTAGCTGATAGAAGACAGAAGGTGGTGGTTGATGGAAATTATTTCATCATGGAGTTCGGTTACAAGTGGTGTACCTCAGGGATCTGTTTTGGGGCCCCTGCTGTTTGTAATTTTTATAAATGATCTGGATGAGGGTATTGAAGGATGTATTAGAACATAGAACATTACAGCACAGAACAGGCCCTTCGGCCTTCGATGTTGCGCCGACCAATATAAAAAGCAATGCCCCTCCAAAACTAAACCATTCCCTTCTCTTCCATATACTTATCAACTAACCTCTTAAACGCCACCAAACTTGGCGCATCTACAACTGCTGCAGGCAGGGCATTCCACTCCCGAACCCCTCTTTGGGTAAAGAACCTACCTCTGATATCCGTCCTATAACTATCACCCCTTAATTTAAAGCTGTGTCCCCTCGTGCTAGCTTTTTCTATCCTAGGAAAAAGGCTATCACTGTCCACCCTATCTAAACCTCTAATCATCTTATATGTTTCGATTAGGTCCCCTCTTAGCCGCCTCCTTTCTAACGAAAACAACCTCAAATCCCTCAGCCTCTCTTCATAAGACCTGCCCTCAATACCAGGCAACATCCTGGTAAACCTCCTCTGTACCCTCTCCAGTGCCTCCACATCTTTCTTATAATGTGGGGACCAGAACTGCACACAATACTCCAAGTGCGGCCGCACTAGAGTTTTGTACAGTTGCACATGACGTTGCGGCTCCGAAATTCAATCCCTCTACCAATAAAAGCCAAGACTCCATATGCCTTCCTAACAACCTTCTCGACCTGACTGCCTACTTTCAGGGATCTATGCACACACACACCAAGATCCCTCTGTTCATCTAGACTACTAAGAATCCTACCATTTGCCCTATACTCTACACATTTATTATTTCTGCCATAGTGCATTACCTCACACTTTCCACATTAAACTCCATTTGCCACCTCTCGGCCCAGCTCTGCAACTTGTCCAAGTCCCTCTGCAAACTATAACACCCCCTCTTCACTATCTACCACTCCACCGACTTTAGTGTCATCTGCAAATTTACTAATCCATCCTTCAATACCCTCATCCAGATCATTTATAAAAATTACAAACAGCCCCAAAGTATTAGTAAATTTGCGGATGACACCAAAGTCGGAGGAGTGGTAGATAGTGAACAGGGGTGTTATAGTTTGCAGAGAGACTTGGACATGTTGCAAAGCTGGGCCGAGAGGTGGCAAATGGAGTTTAATGCGGAAAAGTGTGAGGTAATTCACTTTGGCAGGAATAACAAATGAGCAGAGTATAGGGCTTAATGGTAGAACTCTTAATAGTGTTGATGAACAGAGGGATCTTGGTGTATATGTTGCATAGATCCCTGAAAGTTGGCAATCAAGTCGATAAGGTTGTTAAGAAGGCATACGGAGTCTTAGCTTTTATTGGTGGGGGGATTGAATTTCAGAGCCGCAACGTCATGTTGCAACTGTACAAAACTCTAGTGCAGCCGCACTTGGAGTATTGTGTGCAGTTCTGGTTCCCACATTATAAGAAAGATGTGGCGGCATTGGAGAGGGTACAGAGGAGGTTTACCAGGATGTTGCCTGGTATGGAGGGCAGGTCTTATGAAGAGAGGCTGAGGGATTTGAGGTTGTTTTCTCAAAGAAAGAAGGCGGCTAAGAGGAGAGCTTATTGAAACATATAAGATGATTAGAGGTTTAGATAGGGTGGACAGTGATAGCCTTTTTCCTAGGATGGAGAAAGCAGCACGAGGGGACATAGCTTTAAATTAAGGGGTGGTAGTTATAGGACGGATGTCAGAGGTAGGTTCTTTACCCAGAGGGTGGTAAGGGTATGGAATGCCCTGCCTGCTGCAGTTGTAGATGAGCCAAGTTTGGGAATATTTAAGAGGTTAATAGATAAGTTTATGGATGAAAAGCGAATGGTTTAGGTTAGAGGATCATTGCTTTTACCTAATTGGTCGGCGCAACATCAAAGGCCAAAAAGCCTGTTCTGCACTGTAATGTTCTATGTTCTAGGGCATTGGTGAGGCCACATCTGGAGTATTGTGTGCAGTTTTGGTCTCCTTATCTGAGGAAGGATGTCCTTGTTATAGAGGGAGCACAGCGAAGGTTTACCCGCCTGATTCCTGGGATGACAGGTCCTTCATATAAGGAGAGATTAAGTCAGATAGGATTATATTCATTGGAATTTGGACGAATGAGAGGGCATCTCAAAGAAACTTATAAAATTCTAACAGGGTTAGACAGGATAGGTTCAGAACGAGTGTTCCCGATGGTAGGGGAGTCCAGAACTAGGAGTCATAGTTTGAGGGTAAGGGGTAAACCTTTTAGAACTGAGGTGAGGAGAAATTTCTTCATTCAGAGGGCGGTGAATGTGTGGAATTCACTCCCACAGAAAGTAGTTTAGGTCAAAACATTGTGTGATTTCAAGAAACTCATGGGGCGAAAGGGATCAAGGAATATGGAAGAGAGAGGGATGGGGGAGCAGAAAATCAGGATATTGAATTTGATGATCATAAAGAATGGCAGAGCAGACTCAAAGGGCCGAATAGCCTACTTCTGCTTTAGGTTCTCTGGGACAATTAACGCAAGTAATGGCTATTCAACCTAACTCTTACATCTTTAGATTGTGGAAGAAACCGGAGCACCCAAAGGAAACCCACACAGACACGGGGAAAATGTGCAAACAGACAGTGACCCAAGCCAGGGATTGAACCCGGATCCCTGGCACTGTGAGGGAGCAGTGCTAATCAACTGGTCTCCTTCTGCACTGTAGGGATTGTATGAAAGTTGAATGCAAAAAGAGAACGAACTCATCACTGTCATTTCACCATGGTTTGTGAGGGAGGGAAGGGTGCCTATGAGTCACACTGTGCTCCTTCTGACCTCTCCCAAGTCACTTCTTATTTCCAGCAACTTGCCACTGAAGTGTGGAGAGTGCAGTATCGCTAAAATCTTTATTTCTGCTTTTGGAAGACTTGGGATTCCTTTGCGCTTGCGTCTTTAATTTCACCTGTGTATGTACACACCAAGCTGGAACACAGGCAAATTCTGACCAAGAGAGCCTCCGAAAGAAAAGCAGGCGAATCAAACCAGTCCCCAGTGTAAGCCATCTGATAAAGTGATGACAGAGAAACTGGGCTGAGAGTCCGCAAAGACAAGCCAGAAAATTCACAGCAGCCCCATGGCAGCTGGCAGCCTGGGAAAGAATTCAAACTCCCTTTATTTTGGGAATGGTAGCAGTTCGAATCTGTGCACTCATTCTTCCAAATCCATCTATGATGCCTTCTCCCTACACACGTCACCCCCAATCTCTCCTCACTGAATCCCTATAGTGTAGAAGGCCACTCAGTCCATTGAATCTGCACCAACTCTCCATCAAAATTCTTTACTCTTACTATGCTTATTTAGCCTGCAAATTCCTCTAAAACTCTAAGTCCTGGGACACCATGGGTCAATTTAGCATGGTGAATCCATCTACCCTGCACATCTTTGGACACTAAGGGGCAATTTAGCATCGCCAATCCATCTAACCCGGACATCTTTGAACTATGGGAGGAACTATGGGAGGGACACAGCTTTAAATTAAGGGGTATGAGTTATAGGACGGATATCAGAGGTAGGTTCTTTACTCAAAGAGTGATTAGGGAGTGGAATGCCCTGCCTGCAGCTGTTGTAGATGCGCCAAGTTTGGTGGCGTTTTAGAGGTTAATTGATAAGTATATGGAAGAGAAGGGAATGGTTTAGTTTGGAGGGGCATTGCTTTTTTATTTTGGTCGGCACAACATCGAAGGCCGAAGGGCCTGTTCTGTGCTGTAATGTTCTATGTTCTATGTTCTAAATTGGAGCACCCTGAGGAAACCCACGCAGACATGGGGAGAACTCACAAACTCCACCCCGACAGTCACCCAAGACTGGAATCAAACCTGAGTTCCTGTTGCTGTGAGGCCACAGTGCTAACCATTGCACCTCCCCCTTCTCTGGCCTTACAATCTGCTGAAATTTCTATGCCCCTTAAACATTAGCCTTTGAGTATCCTTGATTTTAATCCACTCCACCATGTGCCAGACCTTCAGCTATCAAGTTTCTATGCTCTGGTAAGCCCTTCCAAAATCTCTCCACCTTCCCTTTCCTCACTCCTGTTCCGCCCTAAGCCTACTTGTCTGAGCAAGATTTTGCTCACCTGCTCAATTATATATCTTACAGGGGTCTGTATCAAACAGTTGTTTGTTGCCTTTTTGTACAAGGATGAGACTGTACTTCCAGGTGCAAACAGTGGATCACTCTCATCTTGAAACTCTCTTTGTAACCACAACACAGTCAGTGTTGATATCATTTTTGCGAGTGGGTCTTAATATCAGGAGATCAAGCGGCTTCCATCGATCATTTAGACTGATAGAGATATACAGCGCGCAAACCAGACTCTTTGACCCAAATTTCCTAAATTATTCTAGTCCCATTTACCTGTGTTTGGCCTATACCCCCTAAACCTTTCCCATGTACCTGTCCAACTCCCCCTTCAATCCTCTGACAGCTCATTCCACAGACACACCACTCTGTGTGAAAACACTGCCCCTCAGGTCCTGATTAAACCTTTCCCCTCTCACCTTAAATCTATGTCCTCTAGTCTATGACTCTCCTACCCTGGGGAAAAGACTTTGGCTCTTCACTTTATCTCTGTCCCTCATGATTTATAGCCCTCTGTAAGGTCAGCCCTCATCTTCCAGGGAAAAAAGTCCCAGCCTATCCAGCCTCTCCCTATAATTCAAATCTTCCAAAGTCCCGGTGACATCCTTGTAAATCTTTTTTGCGCCCTTTCCAGTTTAATGGGTCAGTTGTGTCCGGGGCACAGAAATCTCTGTCCCAATCTCACAGTCAGCCTGCGCTAATGTCCCACTGAGTTCCTGTGTGCTCCTTCGCTTTCATGGCCAAAGTTTCCTGGACTCTTTTGTTTATTGTTCTTCATTACACCTGAGCTGCACACAATATTTACCTCAAGGCATGTGTCTTATCTGATCGAGGTCAGCTATTCTCTTGCAGAATTGTCTTTACTCCCTTTTGTTTTTTTGTCCTAGTTTCCCTTAAATCTCATTTCCTTCCAGAAACCTCAGTTACTGCGCTGTTCCCATTCTTGAACTGAGCTGACTGCTCTCGGAGGCATTTCTCAGTTTGGTTCCCATGCTCTATTCTTTGCACTCCTGTGTGTGCACTCCTCCCTGCACCCCGCATCTTTGTCCTCGCTATCTCTCCTAATTCTTCTGGTATCGGCATTCAAAGGTTGGGGATTCAAGTTCCACATTAGAGTCTTAGACTCGATCCAACTAACATGCACATCCTTGGACACCAAACAGCAATTTAGCGTGTCCGATCCACCTAACATCTTTGGATATAAGGTACAATTTCACATGTCCAATTCATCTGCTGTGGGTTGACACAGCAAGACAGGTTCCGAGGACCCGTTGCATTATCAGAGATAGTTCCCCAAATGAAACATTAAATTGTGGCTGTGTATAGATGTGATTGGTGTAACTCGTGGGCCAAAGGGCCTGTTTGTGCTGTAGTGTTCTATGTAACTCTTTCAGATGGAGATAGAATGTTCTAAGGCATTATATAAAATTAGAGTGGAAGCAGGTATGCATACTTCAACCTACATCACCAAAACAGATGATCTGTTATCGTAATTGCATTGTTATCTGATGGTGCTTGGGGTTGTAAATTGGCTATTATAATAGTGCACTATACTTCAATCTTTATGGTTGTATCACAGCTTCGTATGACTCCTGCTCTGACCAAGACTGCAAGATATGACAAAGGGCTGTGAACAAAGCCCAGTCCATCTTGCAAATCATTCTCTCATCCACTGACTCTGTCTATACTTCCTGCTGTCTCAGAAAAGCAACCAACATAACTAAAGACCCACGCTCCCCAGACATTTTCTCTTCCACCTTCTTCTGTCAGGAGAAAGAGACAAAAGTCTGAGGTCCCATACCAACTGACTAAAGAACAGCTTCTTCCCTACTGCTATCAGACTTTTGACTGGACCTACCTTATATTAAGTTGATCTTTCTCTGCACCTTAACTAAGACTGTAACAGTACATTCTGTGCCTTCTCCCCTATGTATTCTATGAATGGTATGCACAAGAAACAATGTTTTTCATTGTATACCAATAAATGTGACAATAATAAATCAAACCAAACCAAAGATACCCATCAAATCTCAGCACTGTCCAAAACAGACATTAAAATGGGAAATGCTGGATATTGAAACAATGGTCAGAATATTATGACTTCACCTGGGTGAGACTCGTAAAATCCTGCCCGAAGCAAATGCAGAATTCTGTTCTGCGAGACTCACCTGCTCTGATTCCAGGATGGGCGGGGCGCTAAAATTCCAACCAACATCTGCCATAGACAGATCTAGCCCAAACTCCATGGAAATGCACAATGGGTTACAATCACTTCAGAGAGACTTCAGCAAAAGAGGCAAGCTGAAAACTCTCTCTGTTTTGGACCAAGTGTTCAGAAGACAACTTTACTTGAAATCTACCAGTGTACTGAGATCTCATAATCACTGCAACATCAACCTCCGAATGCAACAATCTAGTCCAAATTGCTGTAATGTTTAAAAATCTACACCTCAAGGGCCATCAAATGATGCATAACTGTATATTCTTCTGAAATTTTCAATGGATTGTGTATTATCTCCGGTATATGTGCAGGTGCCCAAATAACGGTGTGAGGTTCAAATGCTCACTGTCATACTAGGCTTTCTCAGGGTTAGTAGTTAATAAATTTGTTCTTTCTTTGACTCAAAAAAAAAACCTTGTTTGATTTGCTCCTTATTGCTCACAGTTAGAATAGTGAAATAGGTTTGGATTTGGAAATGGGGTCCCCTCACGGGAAAGAAACCTAAACCTTAGTTGTACTAATCGAAGATGTTAAATAAAGCCAGTCCACCCTTTCTCACCAGGTTATATCACAATCATTCAGACATCATTCTTCCTGTAAAACATGCATCAGGCATTTCAATAAATGGAGAGGCTGGCTGCTTTTCCGAGGCAGCGGGAAGCATAGACAGGGTCAATGGATGGGAGGCTGGTTTGCGTGATGGACTGGGCTTTGTTCACAACTCTTTGTCGTTTCTTGCAGTCTTAGTCAGAGCAGGAGTCATACCAATCTGTGATACAACCAGAAAAGGTAAAGTGTATTCACTATTACAATAGCCAATTTACAACCCCAAGCACCATCAGATAACAGTGCGATTACGATAGCAGATAATCTGTTTTGGTGATGTTTGTTGAAGTATGCATACCCGCTCCCACTTCAATTTTTTTAATGCCTCTATCTCTATCTGAGATTCTACCTCTATCTGAGAAGCTACACAACTACAATTTAATGTTTCCTTTGGGGAACACTTCTGATACAGCAATCTCTACCCCAATCTCACAGTCAGCTTGCGCTAACATTCTGAGTTGTTGCACCCCTGGTCACTTTCATGGCCAAAGTTTCCTGGATTCTTTTGTTTATTGTTCTTCATTACACCTGAGCTGCCCACAATACTTACCTCAGGGCTTGCATCCAAAGTGTGTCTTATCTGATCGAGGTCAGCTATTCTCTTGCAGAATTGTCTTTACTCCCTTTTGTTTTCTTGTCCTAGTTTCTCTTAAATCTCATTTCCTTCCAGAAACCTCAGTTACTGCGCTGTTCCCATTCTTGAACTGAGCTGACTGTTCTCGGAGACATTTCTCAGTTTGGTTCCCATGCTTTATTCTTTGCACTCCTGTGTGTGCACTCCTCCCTGCACCCCGCATCTTTGTCCTCGTTATCTCTCCTAATTCTTCTGGTATCCGCATTTGAAGGTTGGGGATTCAAGTTCCACATTAGAGTCTTGGACACAATCCACTTAACATGCACATCTTTGGATGCTAAGGAGCAATTTAGAATGTCCACTACTTCACATCTTTGGACACCAAAGTGCAATTTAGCATGTCTGATCCATCTAATATGCACATCTTTGGATCCTCAGGAGCAATTTTGCATGTCCTACTATGGATTGACACAGCAGAACAGGTTCCGAGGGCCTGTTGCAGTGTTACCGTAATCATCTTCCACCTTCGTGGAAGGATTATTGTGCTAATTTCTCTAAATAGTAATAGAGAAAAATATAGCATTTCTGTGCACCTCCAAGTATCCCAAATCACTTTAATGTCAGTGAAGTACATTTGATTTATTATTGTCATATGTATTGAGATATAGTGAAAAGTATTGATTCTTGCACATTATACAAAGCATGCCATTCATAGAATACAAAAGGGAGAAAGAAATAAGGGTGCAGGATGTAGTGTTACAGTAATAGCTAGAGCATAGGGAAAGATCAACTTAATATAAGGTAAGTCTATTCAAATGTCTGATGGGAAGAAGCTGTTCTCAAAGAATTGTGATTGCGGTTGTTGAAGCAATAATCTCAGTCCCAGAAAAAACTCTCAGAATTTCCAGGAATGTTGCCAGAGCTGGAAAGATGTGGATACGTGGAGAGATTGGACAGATTGGCGTTATTTTCCTTGGAGCAACGAAGGCTGAGGGGTAACCTGATAGAAGTGTACAAAATTGTGAGGGGAACCAATAGATTGGACAGGGTAATATTATTTCCCTTGGTGTGGAATTCTGACACCAGGGTACTGGGTTCAAGATAAGTGGCAATTAGATGCAGAGGGAACATGAGAAAGAACTTTTCTACACAGAGTGGTGGGTGTCAGGTACTTGCTGCCCAAATTGGTGGTGAAGGCACAGACCCTAATTTTTTTAAACAGGAGCTGGATCTGCATCTTAAATGCTGTGAGCTACATGCCGGGTGCAGGACGGTGGGATTAGAAAGGTGCCCTCGGGCTGGAACGGACAGGATGTGTCGAATGGCCTCCTTCTGCGTTGTAACTTTTCTATGGTTCCTCGGGGTCATGTCCTAGGCCAATCTTCATCTTCAGCTGTTGTTTCATTCACCACCTTCTTCCTAGTAATAGGATCAGAATGGGGATGTTCACTGATGATTGCACAATGTTCCATAATACTCATACCTTCTCAGGCACTGAAGAAATTTCCTTATTATAAAAAGGATATTATTAAACTAGAAAAAAGAGTGCAGAAAAGATTTACTAGGATGCTACCAGGGCTTGATGGATTGAGTTATAAGCAGAGGCTGGATAGACTGGGATTTTTTCCTCTGGAGCATAGCAGGCTGAGGAGTGATCTTACAGAGGTCTATAAACCATTAATATCTTTTTCCAAAGGTAGGGAAGTCTAAAACTAGAGGGTATAGAGGTTTAGGTTTAAGGTGAGAGGAGACAGATACAAAAGTGTCCAGAGCAGCAATTTTTTCAGTGGTAAGTGTCTGGAACAAGCTGCCAGAGGTAGGAATAGAGGCAGATATAGTTTTGTCTTTTAAAAAGCATTTAGATAATTACAGCAAGGGTATGATGGGGTTATAGAGGGATATGGGCCAAATGCTGGCATTGAGATTAGCTTAAGGGGCGTAAAAAGAAATGGGCGGCATAGACAAGTAGGGCCGAAAGGCCTGTTTTCATGCTGTAAATCTCTATGACTCTAAGTCCGTGTCAATAATCAGCAAGGTCTCGACAACATTCAAGTTTGGGCTGACAACTGACAAGCAATGATCATCTCCAACGAGAATCTAACCATCCACCCCTCGACATTCCAATTATCATTGCTGAATACCCCACTATCAACCTCCTGGGTGTTGCCATCAATCAGAAACTGAACTGAACCAGCCATATAAATATTGTGGCTACAAGAGCAGTAAGAAGTCTCACAAAGCCAGGTTAAAGTCCAACCTGTTTATTTGATAGTAAATCCACAAACTTTCAGAAGTAAATCCACAAGGTTTCACAAGCCTTCATCAGTTGTGTGGGAGGTTTGATTAGAAAAGGGCATATAAAGTCATACACAGTTTACAGAATACTGATTAAAACCCCAGCATCTCCACATCATGAGCAGATCAGAGGTTTGGAATTCTGAGGTGAGCAACTCACCTTCAATCTCATCAAAGCTAGTCCACCATCAAGGAACAAGCCAAGAGAGTGAATACTTCCCACTTGCCTGGATGGGTGCAGCTCCTACACCCAAGAAGCTCAACACCATCCAGGACAAAGCAGCCTGTTGGATTGGCACCCACCCCATCCACAAACATTCACTCCGTCCACCACCCTGGCACACAGTGGCAGCAGTGCGTAGCATCGACAAAATGCAAGGGAAATTAATGATGTGCAGCAAGTACTGGCCTTGCCAGCAATGCCCTCCGCACATGAACGAATAAAAAGAAAATTGTTTCTTTTAATGTAGGCAGTTGGCATTCTGACATGGAGATGGCAACTGCACATGTGCAGTAAGTGCTCCCCCTAGTGTTGCAGCACAAGGAGACACCAGTTCGCCAATCTGAAACCAATTAAATCTAAGGAACTGTCCTCATACTTTAACATTCTCATTCCGAATAAAATCGTGTGTGGCGTAAGTACGCTTAAAATGAAACCAGATCTTATTGTTTAAGCTCATGTTCATTTTTTTTTGCACAGACAAGTTGGGGAATAAGATATATTTAAATGTTGTGTTTTAAAGTGAATTCACCTTCCTGAAATCCACCTGATTTCATTCAGGTAGAATAATAGAATCCTCCAATCAGAAGGAGTCCATTCGGCCCATCAAATCTGCACTGACCACAATCCCATCTACACAGCCCATATATTTACCCTAGCTAGTCCCCCTAACACTAAGGGGCAATTTAGTATGGTTAATCCACATAACCTCGCACATCTTTGGACTGTGGAAGGAAGCCAGAGCATCCAGAGACCCACGCAGACATGGGAAGAACATTCAAACTCCGCACAGACAGTACCCAAGCTGGGAATTGAATCCAGATCCCTGTTGCTGTGACGCTGAAGTGCAAATCACTGTGCCACCGTGCCAACTACATTGAACATTAATATTGAAGCGTTAATGAGCTTATTACCTTTTCCTTCCCTTCTGATTTGAGGCAATAAGAATCTTGTCATCTTTAGTTCAGACCGTGTATTGGATTTGTGGGATCACTGAGGAACAATTAGTAGGCCATCAATTGGGGCAGGGTGCAGAACACATGCACCAATCTCCCCATTAACAGACTGGACCAGGCACACTGGCCCACTCAGCATGCTGATTTCAGCCTTTCCAGCAGGATGAGACCCCAGCTCCCTCCACTTACCAGCATGAATTCCTCTAAGGCACTTTTGAAGCACAGAGTATCGGAGATTCCTGAAACTGAGCACATCCAAAAAAAACAGGCAGGAAAATCTCCCATTTTCCCACCTGTTGGGCACTTAGGTACTTTTTGGGAGAATCCCAATCTGTATTTTTAATAGGAGACAGCTGGTTTGGTAGACATGAGATTAATGATGAATTCTTCAATGAGGGAAAACTTCTTGGGAATGCAGCAATTTAAAAAAAAAGGATGGTTAAAGCAGTTTGCAGTTCTAATCTCACCGGTGGTTTTAGTCCATCTACTGGAATATTGAAGAAGTACACTTGACGATGCTTGTGACACATTAGCAAGAAGCCTCACAACACCAGGTTAAAGCCCAACAGGTTTATTTGGTAGCAAAAGCTTTTGAAGCGCTGCTCCCTCGAACAGTGGGAGTTCTGTTCACAAATGGACATATATAGACACAAACTCAATTTACAAAATAATGGTTGGAATGCGAACGCATAAGTTTGTGTCTTTATGTGCCCTGTTTGTGAACAAAACTCCTACTCACCTGATGAAGCAGCAGCGCTCTGAAAGCTTGTGGCTTGTGCTACCAAATAAACCTGTTGGATTTTAACCTGGTGTTATGATACTGCTTATTGTGCTTACCCCAGTCCGACGCCGGTATCTCCACATCATCTGACACATTAATCCAGATCAAAGAATAGTACAACACAGAAACAGGTCCTTTGGCCTACCAAGTCTGAGCCAACACAGATGCCTCCCTAATATTTTCTTGCCTTAACATGGTCCATATCCCTCTATTCCCTGCCTATTTATGTATCTATCCAGATGTCTCTTGAACATTGTTATAGAATCTGTTTCCACCACCTCCTCCAGCAGTGCATTTCAAGCTTTCCCCACTCTCTGTGTGAAAAACTTGCCCCTTACATCTCTTTTAAACTATTCCCCTCTCACTTTCAATCTATGCCCCCAAGTAATTGACCTTTTTGACCCTGGGAAAAAGACTGACTATCCACTCTATTCAAGTCTGTCATAATCTTGTAAACATCTATCAGCTCCCCCCCACCCCCCACAAAGATTTTGGCCAAAGCCATATCCCTCTATTCCTATCCTATTCAGATATTTTTCCAGACGCCCCTTAAAAGGGACACGAGAAGATTTTGGCTGATAGATTCTCCTTGATCCTTTCTTTAGATATGTTAAGAATAGAAGATTGGTTAGGGCAAGATTAGGGCCAGTCAGAGACAGCAGTGGGAAGTTGTGCGTGGAGCCTGAAGAGATTGGAGAGGCACTGAACAAATATTTCTCTTCGGTATTCACGCAGGGAGATGTAAATGTAGTTGTGGAGAACACTGGGATACAGGGTTGCAAACTGGAAAGTATTGAAGTAGATAAGGAGGATGTGCTAGATATTCTTGAGGGTTTGAAGTTAGATAAGTCCCCTGGGCCGGACGGGATTTACCCTAGGATTCTCTGGGAGGTGAGAGAGGCGATTGCGGAGCCTCTGGCTCTGATCTTCAGGTCGTCGTTGGTTACGGGTTTAGTGCCGGAAGACTGGAGGATAGCGAATGTGGTCCCATTGTTCAAGAAGGGGAAGAGAGACCTTCCAGGGAATTATAGGCCAGTGAGTCTTACTTCTGTTGTGGGCAAAGTATTGGAGAGAATTATTAGGGATAGGATTTATAGTTATTTAGAGAGAAATGAATTGATTGGCGATAGTCAGCATGGTTTTGTGAAGGGTAGGTCATGCCTTACTAACCTTATTGAGTTTTTTGAAAAGAAGGTGGATGGGGGTAAGGCGGTTGATGTGGTATATATGGACTTTAGTAAGGCGTTTGATAAGGTGGCCCATGGAAGACTTCTGCAGAAAATGCAGATGTATGGGATAGAGGGTGATTTAGCTAATTGGGTTAGGAATTGGCTAGCAGATAGAAGACAGAGGGTGGTGGTTGATGGGAGATATTCATCGTGGAGTTCGGTGACAAGTGGTGTACCTCAGGGGTCTGTTTTGGGGCCCCTGCTGTTTGTAATTTTTATAAATGATCTGGATGAGGGTATTGAAGGATGGATTAGTAAATTTGCAGATGACACTAAAGTCGGTGGAGTGGTAGATAGTGAAGAGGGGTGTTATAGTTTGCAGAGGGACTTGGACAAGTTGCAGAGCTGGGCCGAGAGGTGGCAAATGGAGTTTAATGTGGAAAAGTGTGAGGTAATGCACTATGGCAGAAATAATAAATGTGTAGAGTATAGGGCAAATGGTAGGATTCTTAGTAGTCTAGATGAACAGAGGGATCTTGGTGTGTATGTGCATAGATCCCTGAAAGTAGGCAGTCAGGTCGAGAAGGTTGTTAGGAAGGCATATGGAGTCCTAGCTTTTATTGGTAGAGGATTGAATTTCGGAGCCGCAACGTCATGTTGCAACTGTACAAAACTCTAGTGCGGCCGCACTTGGAGTATTGTGTGCAGTTCTGGTCCCCACATTATAAGAAAGATGTGGAGGCATTGGAGAGGGTACAGAGGAGGTTTACCAGGATGTTGCCTGGTATGGAGGGCAGGTCTTATGAGGAGAGGCTGAGGGATTTGAGGTTGTTTTCGTTAGAAAGGAGGGGCTAAGAGGGGACCTGATCGAAACATATAAGATGATTAGAGGTTTAGATAGGGTGGACAGTGATAGCCTTTTTCCTAGGATGAAAAAAGCTAGCACGAGGGGACACAGCTTTAAATTAAGGGGTGATAGTTATAGGACGGATATCAGAGGTAGGTTCTTTACCCAAAGGGTGTTCGGGAGTGGAATGCCCTGCCTGCAGCAGTTGTAGATGCGCCAAGTTTGGTGGCGTTTAAGAGGTTAGTTGATAAGTATATGGAAGAGAAGGAATGGTTTAGTTTGGAGGGGCATTGCTTTTTATATTGGTCGGCAAACATCGAAGGCCGAAGGGCCTGTTCTGTGCTGTAATGTTCTATGTTCTATGTAATTCACTTTGGCAGGAATAACAAATGTGTAGAGTATAGGGCTAATGGTAGAACTCTTAATAGTGTTGAAGAACAGAGGGATCTTGGTGTATATGTGCATAGATCCCTGAAAGTTGGCAATCAAGTCGATAAGGTTGTTAAGAAGGCATATGGACTCTTAGCTTTTATTGGTAGGGGGATTGAATTTCGGAGCCGCAACGTCATGTTGCAACTGTACAAAGCTCTAGTGCGGCCGCACTTGGAGTATTGTGTGCAGTTCTGGTCCCCACGTTATAAGGAAGATGTGGAGACATTGGAGAGGGTACAGAGGAGGTTTACCAGGATGTTGCCTGGTATGGAAGGCAGGTCTTTTGAAGAAAGGCTGGTCTTTTGAAGAAAGGCTGAGGGATTTGAGGTTGTTTTCGTTAGAAAGGCGGCGGCTAAGAGGAGACCTTATTGAAGCATATAAGATGATTAGAGGTTTAGATAGGGTGGACAGTGATAGCCTTTTTCCTAGGATGGAGAAAGCTAGCACGAGGGGACACAGCTTTAAATTAAGGGGTGATAGTTATAGGACGGATATCAGAGGTAGGTTCTTTACCCAAAGGGTGGTTAGGGAATGGAATGCCCTGCCTGCGGCAGTTGTAGATGCGCCAAGTTTGGTGGCGTTTAAGAGGTTAGTAGATAAGTTTATGGATGAAAAGGGAATGGTTTAGGTTGGAGGGTCATTGCTTTTTCCTAATTGGTCGGCGCAACATCGAGGGCCGAAGGGCCTGTTCTGCGCTGTAATGTTCTATGTTCTAAAAGTCAAGTTTCCTCCTACACACCAAAGATGTGCAGGTTAGGTTGAATGGCTCTACTATATTATGATGTAGAGATGCCGGCGTTGGATTGGGGTAGTAAGAACTCAGTAAGAATCTAGCAACACCAACTTTAAATCCAACTGATTTATTTGATAGTAAATCGAAAGCTCGCAGATTTACTATCAAATAAATCGGTTGGATATAAAGTTGGTGTTGCTAGATTCTTACTGAGTTCTTTCTACTATACTATCACAGCGGCCAACAGGGTAAGTACGTGGAATTATAGGATAGGGTCTGGGTCAGTACAGGCTCAATAAGCCAGACAGCTTCCCTCTGCACTGCAGGGATTCTATCCTATAGCACAACTTAAAGTAATTACCATTAGTTTATTTCTTCTGGCCATTACTGCAGTTCCTCCCTCCACTCCCACACACCTTCCCCTCCACAATCCCATCCCCACCCACTCTCCCTCCCGCCCTCACACCCCCCCCCTCCCCCACATCCACCTCCCCTCCCCCACCCCCCCCATCATCCCCCACACCTCCCCTCTCCACCCTCCCCCCATCCACACACTCCCCCACCAACCATCTCCCCAGCCCTCCCCCCATACGCACCCCTCCACTCCCTCCCCCAAACACCCCCAGCCCACACACACCCTCCAGCCCTCCCATCTCCCCCACAAACACCCCCCCACCTACAATCCCCCATAGCTCTCACCCAGCCCCCTATTACCCCACCCAACACACCCCTCTCCCCAACCCATCCCATCATCCCCCACCACCTCCCCCCCACCATCCCCCACCACCTCCTCTCTCCACCTCCCCCCATACATTCCATCCAACCCCGCCCCCAAATCCACCCCCTCCCCCCCATCCCCCAACCACCCACCACCAACCCCCATACCCAGCCCTCCCCCACCTTCCATCCCCCAATCCAACAGCCCTCCCACCAAACCCACCACCCCCCCCCCAATACCAACCCCCTTCCCCCCCAATCCCCTTCCCCCCACCCTACTCCTCCCCCCTTGCCCGCACCCACCCCTCCCCCACCCAACACACCCTCCCCCCGCCTCCCCCCCTCTCCCGGCCCCCCAACCCACCACCCCCCGACACCCCCTCCCTCCCCGACTCCCCTCCCCCCGACACCCCCCTCCCCGGACACACCCCTCCCCCCTCCTCTCTCTCTCCCCCCTCCATCCTGTATACCAACCTACTCCTTATAAAACCCTCCTGTACTATCTCAACGACAACTAAATATAGAAATAAAAAAATGAAGGCATCGAAAACTAAACCACTCTAGACAACATAAAATATCAAAATCTATAAAACAGGAGAAAAATAGAGTAACCCTCCAAAACCAACTCCAATCCCTGAGAGAACAACCTGAAACAGACACCCCCATCCAAAACCAATATACAACCAATCAAACAATCACTTCAAATAAACACCCTAACTGATAAAACTATCAACAAAAATACCAAACATCTATATCCCTCCCCCCCCGCCATCATAAACACTCTGATATACCATCAACCAATACCTCTCCCCCCCAGCCCTCTCCACCTCCGCTCCAAACGCCTAGAGAAAATACAACCCTATCTACCCTCCCCACTCGTCTCCCCCACTCTATCCCAATCAAAACCGATCTCCAATACCCACATCTCTCACCAAAATCAACACTTCTATCCCCCCCTCATATCCCATACCACTAAAATATTTACAAAACTCCTCATCTTCATCACCCCTCCCACTCTCCTCCTCTTCATCCCACCCCTCCCCTCCTCCCCCCTCGCATGCTCCTACCCCACGCCCTCTCACCTCTCTCCCCCTCTATTACAAACCTAGCACATCCGAAAACCCCTCCCCGACCCCCTCCCCTCCCCTCCTCTTCCCCTCTCCCCCATCTATCCCTCCCCTCCTCTCCCTCCCTACCCCCTCCTCTTCCCCCCTCTCCCCCCCCATCCTTCAATCTTCCCCCCCCTCTCACCACCCCCCGTCTCTCCCCCTCCCCTCCATCCCCCCCTCCCCCTCCTCCCCCCCGCTCCCTCTCACCCCCCTCCCCTCCTCCCCCTCTCCCCTCTCCGCCCCCCTCCCTCCTCCTCCCCCCCCCTCTCCCTCCCTCCCCCCCCTCTACCCTCCTCCTCCCCCCCCCCTCCCCTCTCTCCCCCCCCCTCTCCCCTCCTCCTCTCCCTCCTCTCCCCCCCCTCTCTCCTCTCCTCCCCGCCCCCCCTTCCCTCCTCCTCCTCGCCCCCCTCTCCCTCCCCTCCTCCCGTCCCCCCTGCTCCCCTCTCCTCTCCGCCCCCCCTCTCCCCCTCCTCTCCCGCCCCCTCTCCCTCCTCTCCCCCCCCTCTACCCTCTCTCCCCCCCCCTCTCCCCCTCCTCCCCCCCCCCTCCCCTCCTCCCCCCGCCCCTCCCTCCTCCTCCCCCCATCTCCCTCCTCCTCCCCCCCCTCCCTCCTCTCCCCCCCTCCCCCCTCCTCCTCCCCCCTCCTCCTCCTCCCCCCTCTCCTCCTCCCCCCCCTCTCCCCTCCTCCTTCTCCCCCCCCTCCCCTCCTCCTCCTCCCGCCCCCTTCCCTCTCTCTCCCGCCCCCCCCTCTCCCTCCTCCTCCTCCGCCCCCCCTCTCCCCTCTCCTCCTCCCGCCCCCCCCTCTCCCCCTCCTCCTCCTCCCCTCTCCCCTCCCTCTCCCGCCCCCCTCCCTCCTCTTCCTCCGCCCCCCCTCTCCCTCCTCCTCCCTCCCGCCCCCCCTCCCCCCTCTCCTCCCGCCCCCCCTCTCCCCTCCTCCTCCTCCCGCCCCCCTCTCCCTCCTCCTCCTCTCCCCCCCCTCTCCTCTCTCCTCGCCCCCCCCTCTCCCCTCTCCTCCTCCGCCCCCCTCTCCCTCTCCTCCTCCGCCCCCCCTCTACCCTCCTCCTCCTCCCGCCCCTCTCCCTCCTCCTCCTCCCCCCCTCTCCCCTCCTCCTCCTCCGCCCCCCCTCTCTCCTCCTCCGCCCCCCTCTCCCTTCCTCCTCCGCCCCCCCCTCTCCCCTCTCCCCCTCACGCCCCCCATCTCCCTCTCCTCCTCCCGCCCCCCCTTCTCCCGCTCCTCCTCCCGCCCCCTCTCCCTCCTCCTCCTCCCGCCCCACCTCATCCCTCCCTCCCTCTCCCGCCCCCCCTCTCCCCTCTCCTCCTCCCGCCCCCCCCTTCCCCTCCTCCTCCTCCCGCCCCCCCTCTCCCCTCCTTTCCCCCGCCCCCCCTCTCCCCTCCTCCCTGCCCCCCCCTCACCTCCTCCCGCCCCCCCCCTCTCCCTCCTCCCGCCCCCCTCCCTTCCTCCTCGCCCCCTCTCCCTCTCCTCCCGCCCCCCCCTCTCCCTCCTCCTCTCCTCCCGCCCCCCTCTCCCTCCTCCTCTCCGCCCCCTCTCCCCTCCTCTCCCGCCCCCCTCTCCTCCCCTCCCCTCCGCCCCCCTCTCCCCTCTCCTCCTCCTCCCGCCCCCCCCTCTCCCCTCTCCTCCCGCCCCCCCCTCTCCCCTCCTCCTCCCGCCCCCCCTCTCCCTCCTCCTCCGCCCCCATCTCCTCTCCTCCCGCCCCCCTCTCCCCCCCTCCTCCCCCGCCCCCTCCTCCTTCCGCCCCCCCTCTCCTCCTCCGGGCCCCCTCTCCCCCCCTCCTCCTCCGCCCCCCCTCTCTCCTCGCCCCCCCCCTCTCCCCCTCCTCCTCCCGCCCCCCTCCCCCTCTCTCCCGCCCCCCCTCCTCCTCCCGCCCCCCTCTCCTCCCGCCCCCTCTCCCCCCCCTCCTCCCGCCCCCCCCTCTCCCCCCTCCTTCTGCCCCTCTCCCCCTCCTCCTCCCGCCCCCCCCTCTCCTCCGCCCCCTCTGCCCCCCTCTCCTCCCGCCCCTCCCTCTCCCCCCTCCCTCCCGCCCCCCTCCCCCCCCCTCATCCTCCGCCCCCCTCTCCCCCCCTCCTCCCTCCCGCCCCCCTCTCCTCCCGCCCCCCCCTCTCCCCCCCCGCCCCCCTCTGCCCCTCCTCCTCCCGCCCCCCCCCTCTCCCCCCGCCCCCCCCTCTCCCCCCCTCCTCCTACCCGCCCCCCCTCTCCTCCCGCCCCCCCCTCCCCCCCTCCTCCTCCCACCCCCCTCTCCCCGTCCTCCTCCCGCCCCCCTCTCCCCCCTCCTCCTCCGCCCCCTCTCCCCCCCCGCCCCCCCCTCCTCCTCCGCCCCCTCTCCCCCCCGCCCCCCCTCTCCTCCCGCCCCCCCTCCCCCCCCTCCTCCTCCGCCCCCTTCCCCTCCTCACTCCCCCGCCCCCCTCTCCCCTCCTCCCTCCTCCGCCCCCCCCTCCCATCCTCCTCCTCCCGCCCCCCCTCCCTCTCCTCTTCGCCCCCCTCTCCCCGCCCCCCTCTCCCTCCCCGCCCCCCCCTCCCCTCCTCCGCCCCCCCCTCTCCCCCCCTCCCTCCCTCCCGCCCCCTCTCCCCACTCCTCCTCCGCCCCCCCCTCCTCCTCCAGCCCCCCCTCCTCCTCCAGCCCCCCTCCCCCCTCCTCCTCCGCCCCTCTCCCCCTCACCCCCTCCCCCTCCTCCTCCTCGCCCCCCCCTCCCCCCCTCCTCCTCCCGCCCCCCCTCTCCCCTCCTCCTCTCCACCCCCTACTCCTCCTCCTCAGCCCCCCTCTCCTCTCCTCCTCCCGCCCCCCCTCTCCTCCCCCTCCTCCCACCCCCCTCCCCTCCCACTCCCGTCCCCCCCCTCCTCTCCCCCCCCCTCCTCTCCGCCCCCCCCTCCCCCCCCCCCCCTCCCCCCCCCGCCCCCCCTCTCCCCCCCTCCTCTCCGCCCCCCCCCTCCTCCGCCCCCCCCTCCTCACCCGCCCCCCTCCACTCCTCCCGCCCCCCCCCTCCACTCCCTACGCCCCCCCTCTCCCCTCTCCTCTCCAGCACCCCGCCCCTCCCATAAACTCCCCCCCCCTCCACTCCACTCCCGCCCCCCTCCTCTCCACAACCCGCCCCCCCCTCCACACCCGCCCCCCCCTCCCACCCCCGCCCCTCCTCTCCCCCCTCCCCTCCTCCCGCCCCCCCCTCCCCCACCCCGCCCGCCCCCCTCCAGCCCCCCGCCCCCCCTCACCCCCTCTCCTCCTCCCGCCCCCCCCTCCACACACGCCCCCCCCTCTCCCCACCCCCGCCCCCCTCTCCCCCCCCCTCCACTCCCGCCCCCCTCCACTCCGCCCCTCCTCTCCGACCCCTCCCCCCCTCTCCCCCGCCCCCCTCCTCCAGCCCCCCCTCCCCCTCATCCTCCAGCCCCCCCTCCTCCCAAGCCCCCCCGCCCCCCCTTCTCCCACCCCCCCCCGCCCCTCCTCTCCCCCCCTCCTACTCCGCCCCCCTCTCCCCCCCGCCCCCCCCTCCCCCCCCCTCCTCCCGCCCCCCCTCTCCCCCCCTCCTCATCCCGCCCCCCCTCTCCCTCCTCCTCCTCCGCCCCCCCTCTCCCTCCTCCTCCTCCCGCCCCCTCTCCCTCCTCCTCCTCCCGCCCCCCCTCCCCTCCTCCTCCTCCGCCCCCCCTTCCTCCGTCTCCTCCCGCCCCCCCCTCTCCCTCCTCCTTCCTCCGCCCCCCCTCTCCCCTCCTCCCGCCCCCCCCCTCTCCCCTGCCCCGCCCCCCTCCCCTCTCTCTCCCGCCCCCCCTCTCCCCCCTCCTGTCCTCCCGCCCCCCCTCTCCCCCCCTCCTCCTCCCGCCCCCCCTCCTCTCCCGCCCCCCCTCTCCCCCCTCCTCTCGCCCCCCTCTCCCCCCGCACCCCGTCTCCCACCTCCTCCTCCCCCCCCTCCTCCTCCCGCCCCCCCCTCCCGCCCCCCCTCTCCCCCCTCCTCCTCGCCCCCCCTCTCCCCCCTCCCCTCCTGCCCCCCCTCTCCCCCCCTCTCCTCCCGCCCCCCTCCTCCTTCCCGCACCCCACTCCTCCTCCTCCCGCCCCCCTCTCCCTCTCCGCCCCCCCTTCCCCTCCTCCTCCTCCCGCCCCCCCTCTCCCCTCCTCCTCCTCCGCCCCCCCTCTCCCCTCCTATCCTCCTCCCGCCCCCCCAATATATCCCCTCCTCCTCCCGACCCCCCCCTCTCCCCTCTCCTCCCGCCCCCCTCTCCCCTCTCCTCCCGCCCCCCCCTCTCCCCTCCTCCTCCCGCCACCCCCTCTCCCCTCATCCTCCTGCCCCCCCTCTCCATCCTCCTCCCCTCCCGCCCCCCCCCTCCCTCCTCCTCCCGCCCCCCCTCTCTCCTCCTCCTCCTCCCGCCCCCCCCTCTCCCTCCTCCTCCTCCCGCCCCCCCTCTCCCCTCCTCCTCTCCCGCCACCCCTCCCCTCCTCCTGCCCCCCCCTCTCCCCTCCTCCTCCCGCCCCCCCGCTCCCCTCCTCCGCCCCCCCCTCCCTCCTCCTCCCGCCCCCCACCTCTCCCCTCCTCCTCCTCCCGCCCCCCCTCTCCCTCCTCTCCTCCCGCCCCCCCTCTCCCCTCCTCATCCTTCCTCCCGCCCCCCCTCTCCCCCTCCTCCTCCTCCCGCCCCCCCCCTCCCCTCCTCCTCCGCCGCCCCCCCCCCTCTCCCTCCTCCTCCTTCCGCCCCCCCCCCCTTCTCCCCTCCTCCTCTCCGCCCCCCCCCCTCTACCCCTTCCTCCCCCCGCCCCCCCCCTCTCCCCCCTCTCTCCCGCCCCCCCCCCTCCCCCCGCCCCCCCCCCCTTCTCCCCACCGCCCCCCCCCTCTCCCCCCATTCCCCCCATCTCCCCCCTCTCCCCCCCTCCTCCCCCCCCCTCCTCTCCCCCCTCCCCCCTCCCCCCTCCCCCCTCCCGGTGTTGAAGGGGAGGTCAGTATCAGGAGGGGAACATTGGAAAGTGGAAATGAAAGTAGAATGCTGCTGCTGTAGGCTGGGCCAGGCAATACTGGAGAATCTCAGCAGGACGGTGGGGATGCTGCTCCAGGCCCCGGTCAATAAGAAAACATCGGGTTACAGTCCTGCGAGAATTCTCACCGCGTTTACCCGACTCAGGCGCCACCATCTCCACATCGGGAAGGCCCGGTTGCCAAGGTAACCGGGTTTGGTGGCCGGGGATACTGGGTGTCGTTTCCCATGGTGCACCAATCAGGATGGAGCTACCCCTCCCCCCGCCCCGGGGCAGGCTGGGAATTGTTGTGTCGGGCCGGCGGCAGCGCATGGGCAGTGGGAGCCGGGGAACATTCCGGAAAGAGCGGCGGGAGAGAGAGAGAGAGAGACGGAGCGGTGAGTGACAGACCCCCACCCCCTGGGGGAGAGAGAGAGACCCCCACCCCCTGGGGGAGAGGGAGAGAGACCCCCACCCCTGGGGGAGGGAGGAGAGACCCCCACCCCCGGGGAGAGGGAGAGAGAGAGAGAGAGAGACGGAGCGGTGAGTGATAGGACCCCACTCCTGGGGAGAGAGAGAGACCCCCACCCCTGGGGGAGGAGAGAGACCCCCACCACTGGGGAGAGGGAGAGAACCCCCCCCCACCCCACCCCCTGGGGGAGAGGGAGAGAGACCCCCACCCCCGGGGGGAGAGGGAAGAGAGAGAGAGAGAGACGGAGCGGGGCAGTGATAGACCCCCACCCCCTGGGGGGGAGGGAGAGAGAAACCCCCACCCCCCAACCCCACCCCACCCCCACCCCCATCCCACCCCCTGGGGGAGAGAGAGAGAGAGAGAGACGGAGCGGTGAGTGATAGACCCCCCCACCCCCTGGGGGGGAGGGAGAGAGAAACCCCACCCACCCCACCCCTGGGGGAGAGAGAGAGAGAACCCCCACCCCCTGGGGAGAGAGAGAGACCCCCACCCCACCCCCTGGGGGGGAGAGAGAGACCGACCCCCACCTCCACGGGTGGGGGGAGAGGGACCGACCCCCACCTCCACGGAGCGGGGGGAGAGGACCGACTTTCACGGAGCGGGGGGGGAGAGACCGACCCCCACCTCCACGGAGCGGGGGGGGAGAGACCGACTCCACGGGGAGAGAGACACACCCCACCTCACAGAGCGGGGGAGAGAGAGACCGACCCCCACCTCCACGGAGCGGGGGGAGAGAGACCGACCCCCACCTCCACGGAGCGGGGGGAGAGAGACCGACCCCCACCTCCACGGAGCGGGGGAGAGAGACCGACCCCCACCCCCACGGAGCGGGGGGAGAGAGACCGACCCCCACCTCCACGGAGCGGGGGGAGAGAGGACCGACCACCCACCTCCACGGAGCGGGGGGAGAGAGACCCACCTCCACGGAGCGGGGGGAGAGAGACTGAGACCCCCACTCCTGAGGGAGAAGGAAGGAGACTGCCAACCCTCCCCCCTCCCAAGAGTGGAGACAGAGATCCCCCCCACCCCCGAGAGAGAGAGATCCCCACCCCCTGGGGGGAGAGAGACTGAGAGACTGACCCTCACCCCCAAGTGGGGAGGAGGAAGGGAGAGAGAGAAAGAGAGAGAGACCCTCAATTCCCCCCCCCTTCCCCAAGAGGGGGGATAGAGACCCCCACCTCCACGGGAGAGAGAGAGACCTTCACCCCTGGGGAAGAAAAAGACAGAGACCCCCATCCCCAGAGGGGGCTTCAGTGGTTTTGAGGCCCCGCACCCACCCCAGCTGAACGATTCTCACTCTCAGCCCCTGCTGACCCCTCTCCCGTAGCAGGAGCTGGCCATTCGGCCCATCGTGCCTGTACTGGCTCTCTGATCGAGCAGCTCCCCTTCCCTTTGTAACCCACACAGCCTCACTTTTCAATTAACAGCTTTATTTTCGCCCCCTTTTATAAGTGTCCTTCCCTGCAACACCAGAGAGTTGGCGGGGGGGGTGGTGATGAGTTGTTTCTAACATTTGCTGTCTCTAAGGGTGCACTCTCTGATGGTTTAATACTTGTATTGCTCATTAATATTTACCCAGTAATTTCAAGGCAATAGAATTGCGGGGGTGGGAGGTTTTGGGTTGGGGTTTGTAGGCTGGGAGTTGGAGGATAGGGGATATGGGGAGTTGAGGCGTTGGGTGCGTTACCTTAAAGGTACTATATAAATATTAATGGGCCATGCAAATATTAAACCAACAGAATGCACCTTTAAAGAGAGTAAATGTATCTCTCTCTGTCACACACACACACAGTCTCTCAGGCCTTGAAGAGAAGAACATTATAAGAAGAGTATGAGACTGTCAATTAGAAAGGAAAAATGAAAGCAAATTCCTGTGGATGCTGGAATCTGAAATAGAAAATGCTGGGGAATCTCAGCAGGCTGGGGTGGTTGTCTCTCCCTAGTGGCTGGGGTAGGCTGTCTCTGTGTGTGTCTCCTGGAATGACAAGATTGTATTTGTGTGAAGCAGTTGGCTGCAACATTGTGTTGCATCATGTGTTTGTTGTTCGGGCGCTAATAACACGAGCTGTCTCTTCAATCAATTTTTTGTTGTTCAGATCACCATGACTTGGCCATGGAAGCTGAAATACCTTAAATTTCTCCTTCTGAGATGGCTGCATCCAAGTTATTTTATCAGTGAATTTTGTAAGATTGATAATTTTTTAAACAATATTTGCATCAATGTCTAATATTCAATTTACCAGAACAATATTTTGCTGTGTTACAACTTGGAAGGCTAGTAAGCATTGTAGTCATTCAGTGCCATAGGGACACCTCATGAGCACAGATTGCTCTACAGATTGGTGCTCTGAGTTGACCAGAATTGCGAGAAGCACAAGTTGTTTTCGATGTAGACATTCATTTTATTAATAATTTACTGAACGCTTGTTAGTTGTCATCCTATTCATCGTAGATTTTCTAACATGGGGATTTTGAGGAGTTACTAGCTCACGGAAGATCACCATTATAAAGTGACTACAATCTCTGCAGCATCCTAACAAACTGCCTTTGCATTTGTTTTTGCAGTTACCATTAGGTTTTGGACATCATGTTGGTGGCAAGGTTCACTTGTCTGAGGAATTTGCCAGCCCTGAACCTGCGGCCTGTCCTCACCCAGGGGAGCCTAGCATGGAGGAACTGCAACCTGAAAACTACTCAATGGCTCCTGCAACCCAAACAGGTGATTCAATAATAACTATTAATCTGTGTCACCTTTAATAGGTGTCCACCTCAGGACAATGTGCACTTTTGAGGCCATTTGCAGAAGGTGGTTCCCATAGCATTGATGCTTTTGTCTAGTCTTATTCATTCTGTCATAGCCAGAGATTCCCCTGCATTCCCATCCCACCCCATTGCTATCCAACAGGGGGATACTTGGTCCCATTTATATTTTCTCATGTATGCTTACAATACCAAGCTGTAACCTCGCTGTTTGTCTCGGCAACTGCACTGGTATAAGACTGAAGCTACTGCCTTCAGCCCTTTATGAAAGTTCTGTTCCCACTCCCGCCTTGCAATTCATCCACCTGCCCAGTGCTTAGTGCTAAATCAGTCTATTCCCAGTTATTGTGCTTCACACCTGTGTTTTCTCATTCACAAAGACTGTCCAGCTCCAACTCAGTAACCTTGCCTGTCTCCTGCCTCACATGATGTCTAAATTTCCATCGTGCTTTTATAACCTCCAACTGTTCCTGTGGCCTCCCGTTTTCCACCTGCCGTAACTGTAAACTCTTTTCAAACGCTGCTGTGCTTCTCTCATACTTGTACTAAGTCCTATTCACCCCTCAGTTTCTACAGATATGGAAAGAGAACAAGATTGACAAAAACAATGTAGTTCCTTACAATCAGAAATGGGAGAATTCATAACAGGAACTGAGAAAAAGGCTGAGAAACTGTATCTGTACTTTGCTTCACAAAGGAAGATATGAATAATGTACCAGAAGTGTTGAGAGAAACATGTTTTACTGAGGGGCGGAAGGAAATCAGCATTAGTAGAAAAATAGTTTGGGGGAAATTGATGGGTTTAAAGATGCATACATCTCCAGGTCCTGTGATTCTTCACTCCAGAGTATTTAAGGAAGTGGCCCTGGAAATAGATCGATTGGTGGTTATTTTCCAAATACTTTGGAATCCAGTTCCTTCAAATTAAAGGGTAATTTATGTAAGCCCAGTGTTCAACAAAGGAGATAAAGAAAAAACAGGGAACTATAGGTAGTGAGCCTGACATCGGTACTGAGGAGGTTGTTGGAGTCCGTTATCAAGGATTTCATAACTCGGCATTTGGAAGGCAGTGGTATAACCAAAGTTAGCATGGATTTACAAAAGAGAAATAATGCTTGATGAATGTATTGGAATTCTTTGAGGATGTAACTAGCAGAGTTGACCAAGGAGAACCAATGGATGTGGATTATTAAAAGTCCAGAAGGCTTTTGACAAGGTCTCAATAACAATCTACAATACAAAGTTAAAGCACATAGGATTGCAGGTAATGTTTTTAGATGGATTGAAAGCTGCTTAGCAGATAGGAAGCAAAGAAACATAGAAAAACTACAGCAAAATTCAGGCCCTTCAGCCCACAAAATTGTGCCGAACATCTCCCTACCTTAGAGTTTACTAGGCATATCTTACTAAGTTCCATGTACTTATCAAAAAGTCTCTTAAAAGAGTTGGCAAAAATTAGTCTTTTCTGATTGGCAGTCAGTGACCAGTGGAGTTCCGCAGGCATCTGTGCTGGGACTCCAACTGTTCACAGGTATTAATGATTTGGAAGAGTGAACTGAATGTATTATATCCAAATTTACAAATGATACAAAGGTGGGTGGGAGAATGTGCTGTGAGGAGGATGCAGGGTTGTTTCAACATGATTTGGACAGGTTGAGTGTGGGTACTACATGGCAGATGCAGTATCATATGGATTCTTTACAGCAGGCAGTAAGAAAGGCAAATGATATGAGAGGATTTGAGGGTAGGGATGTTTTGCTGCAATTGAATATAGCATTGGTGAGGCCACGTTATTTTGCAAAGTTTTGGTGTCCTTATCTGAGGAACGATGTCCTTGTTATAGAGGGAGTGCAGCAAAGGTTTACCAAGCTGATTCCTGGGATGGCGGGTGTGTCATATGAGGACAAACTAAGTCAGTTAGGATTGTATTTATTGGAGTTCAGGAGAGTGAGAGGGATCTCATAGAAACTTATAAAATTCTAATTGGTTTAGACAGGGTAAATTCAGGAAGAATATTCTGAGTAGTGGGAGAGTCCAGAACTGAGGGTCATAGTTTGAGGATAAAGAGTGAACTTTTTAGAACTGAGATGAGAAATTTTTTTCATTTACAAGATGAGGAATGCATGGGATTCATTACCACCAAACTGTAGTTGAGGCCAAGACGTTGTATGATTTCTTCTTGAAATTAGATATAGCTCTTGGGGCTAAAGGGATCGAGGGATATGGATGGAAGGGGGAAATCAGGATATTGAATTTGACGATCAGCCATGATTAAGATGAATGGTGGAGCAGACTCAAAGAGCCAAATGGCCTACTCTTGCTTCCAGTTTCTATGTTTCTCATGCATAGAACATTACAGCACAGAACAGGCCCT
The DNA here is from genome assembly GCA_024679065.1 of Sphyrna mokarran. Classification (NCBI taxonomy): domain Eukaryota; kingdom Metazoa; phylum Chordata; class Chondrichthyes; order Carcharhiniformes; family Carcharhinidae; genus Sphyrna; species Sphyrna mokarran. Next base: position 4,409,330 of record JAGIQG010000032.1, read on the forward strand.
TCGGCCTTCGATGTTGTGCCGACCAATATAAAAAGCAATGCCCCTCCAAACTAAACCATTCCCTTCTCTTCCATATACTTATCAATTAACCTCTTAAACGCCACCAAACTTGGCGCATCTACAACAGCTGCAGGCAGGGCATTCCACTCCCTAATCACTCTTTGAGTAAAGAACCTACCTCTGATATCCGTCCTATAACTCATACCCCTTAATTTAAAGCTGTGTCCCCTCGTGCTAGCTTTCTCCATCCTAGGAAAAAGGCTATCACTGTCCACCCTATCTAAACCTCTAATCATCTTATATGCTTCAATAAGATCCCCTCTTAGCCGCCTCCTTTCTAACGAAAACAACCTCAAATCCTTCAACCTCTCTTCATAGGACCTGCCCTCCATACCAGGCAACATCCTGGTAAACCTCCTCTGTACCCTCTCCAATGCCTCCACATCTTTCTTATAATGTGGCGACCAGAACTGCACACAATACTCCAAGTGCGGCCGCACTAGAGTTTTGTACAGTTGCAACATGATGCTGCGGCTCCTAAATTCAATCCCCCTACCAATAAAAGCTAAGACTCCATATGCCTTCTTAACAACTTTATCCACTTGACTGCCTACTTTCAGGGATCTATTGACACATACACCAAGATCCTTCTGTTCCTCAACACTATTAAGAGCCTACCATTAGCCCTATACTCTACACATTTATTGTTCCTGCCAAAGTGCATTACCTCACACTTTTCCACATTAAACTCCATTTGCCACCTCTCGGCCCAGCTCTGCAACTTGTCCAAGTCACTCTGTAAACTATAACACCCCTCTTCACTATCTACCACTCCACCAACTTTAGTGTCATCTGCAAATTTACTGATCCATCCCTCAATACCCTCATCCAGATCATTTATAAAAATTACAAACAGCAGGGGCCCCAAAACAGACCCCTGAGGCACACCACTCGTCACCGAACTCCACGATGAATATCTCCCATCAACCACCACCTCTGTCTTCTATCTGCCAGCCAATTCCTAATCCAATTAGCTAAATCACCCTCTATTCCACACATCTGCATTTTCTGTAGAAGTCTTCCATGGGCCACCTTATCAAACGCCTTACTAAAGTCCATATATACTACATCAACCGCCTTACCCCCATCCACCTCTCTGGTCACTTTCTCAAAAAACTCAATGAGGTTAGTAAGGCATGACCTACCCTTCACGAAACCATGCTGACTATCCCCAATCAATTCATTTCTCTCTAAATAACTATAAATCCTATCCCTAATAATTCTCTCCAACACCTTGCCCACAACAGAAGTAAGACTCACTGGCCTATAATTCCCTGGAAGGTCTCTCTTCCCCTTCTTAAACAATGGGACCACATTCGCTATCCTCCAGTCCTCCGGAACCACACCCGTAACCAACGAGGACCTGAAGATCAGAGCCAGAGGCTCTGCAATCTCCTCTCTTGCCTCCCAGAGAATCCTAGGGTAAATCCCGTCCGGCCCAGGGGACTTATCCAACTTCAAACCCTCGAGAATTTCTAACACATCCTCCCTATCTACTACAATACTTCCCAATTTGCAACCCTGTACCTCAGTGTTCTCCATAGCTACATTTCCAGCACTCTGCGTGAATACCGAAGAGAAATATTTATTCAGTGCCTCACCAATCTCTTCAGGCTCCACGCACAACTTCCCACTGCTGTCTATGACTGGCCCTAATCTTGCCCTAACCAATCTTCTATTCTTAACATATCGAAAGAAAGCTTTAGGATTCTCCTTAATCCTATCAGCCAACATCTTCTCGTGTCCCCTCTTAGCTCTCCTCAATTCACTTTTTACCTCCTTCCTTGCTAATCTATAGCTATCCATTGCACTAACTGAGCCTTCAAGCCTCATCCTGAGGTAAGCCTCCTTTTTCTTCTTAACCAGCAAATCAACTTTTTTCGTACACCAAGGCTCTCTTACTCGACCATTTCCTCCCTGCCTGACAGGGACAGGGAGGAAATGCCTGCCTCAGCAGAGACAGGGCATGTCTCTGCTGATTGATATAACTTGACTTCCTGGTTTACCAACCTATCTATTTCTCGTCCTTATCACAGTCGCACAGTGGTTAGCACTGCTGCCTCTCAGTGTCAGGATTCCAGCCTTGGGTCGTTGTCTGTGTCGAGTTTGCATATTCTCCCCGTATTAGCATGGGTTTCCTCCAGATGCTCCAGTTTCCTCCCACAATCTAAAAATGTGCAAGTTAGGTGGATTGGTCTTGCTAAATTGTCACTTAGTGTCCCAGGATACGTGGGTTAGGGGGAGATTACTAGAGTTCGTGGGTTATAGGGATAGGGCCTGTCTAAGATGCTCTGTTAGAGAGTTGGTGTTGACTTGATGGATCGAATGGCTGCCTTATACTCTGTGGGAATTCTATAATTCATATTGAATTCCTTCCACGGTCCTGTTTCCCTGTCTCGCCCTATAGCTTTCCTTGCTCTATGTTCATCCAGCTTTGGGCCTTATCCATTCTTCAACCCAGTCATTAGCACCAATGCCTTCTGGCTCCAAATTCTAAAATTCCCTATCTAAATATCAGTGGATGGCAGATTGGCTGGCACTGAGTTACCGTGAGGATTGCTGTTTGGACCTTCACAATTTACAGTCTTCAGGCTAAAATGATCTAATGTGATTATATAGTGAAATAATTTGTGAGGAGGAGACAAGGCTGCAGAAGAATACAGACTTGATCAGCAAGAATGTGGCACAGTGTGAGGAAGTATAACATTATCCATTTTGGCTTTTCTTACCAATTTCTTTATAAATGTCAAGACAGAAATGTTAATATTTGCAAGGACCTGAGTGCCTTTGAGTCACAGCATTGGAAATCATATTGCAGATTGACCTATATTGCCAAGAGTAATTAAATCTTATTGCATCAATTATACAGGACCTTTGTGAAACCAAATCAGGGTAGTGGGTACACATCTGGTCTCCCCATCTACTGAAGGGTGCAGTAAAGCTGGATGGCTAGGTCTCTTCCCATGTTTCCATGCAAGAGCTCATCAGAATAGCTTTCGATAGACTAATGGTCAACAAGCTTCGTGGTGATGCAGATAATGTGTACGCTGGTTCTAGTTATCCACTGCATTCATGCTGGCTGTAAAATTAAGAATTGCAAATCCAGAAAAGACAGTTTCTAATATTGGATTGCATGCTAATTGTTAGCTGATAGAGCTGGGCTATGTTTGGAGGGGTTCCCCCTGCTCTTCACCCCCCTCTCAAGCTCCCCCCATCCACCCCTCCACTCTTTCTCCCCAGAATCAGTAATAACTATCACATTTTCCTGTTGCAGAATTATGCCAGCAAAACACGTATTCAGGTGCGACGAGGAAAAACAATGAGTGAAAAGATGAAGGAAGCTGTTTCGAGGCCATCACTGGAAACTGCAGTCAAATGTAAGATCATGCCTCAGGAGATTAACCTTGTGTAAAAAATATGTTTAAAAATGAGAGTGCTTGGTACAGTTAGAAATCATCACATTGTAAAAGAAATGTACTTAAGACAACTTGATACTAAAGCACACAACAATATTAGATGCTGAGAAATGGAACACGCATTGTCCACTCAGTGTTTTAAATATAATTCTGACTTCCTCACCTACCGCAGCCTTTCCTAGCTCCTCCTGCTTTTCTTACACTCTCTTGGCTCTGTTAAGAACAGAACACAAGAAATAGAAGCAGGGATAGGCCCTTCAAACCTGTTGTAATATTCACCAATATCTCATCTGACTTGACATCTCAACACCAGTATCCTCCTCCTCCCTAATTTCCAAAAATCTGAAACCTCTCTTGAATATAATCAATGATTGAGAGCCCATGGCTCTCTGGGGTAAAGAATCTTAAAGATTTACAGTTCTTTGTGTGAAGAAATTCCTCTTTGTTTCAGTCTGAAATGGTTGACCTCTTATTCTGAGATCATAGAGTGAGAATCCTACAGTACAGAAGGAGGCTATTCGGCCCATTGAGTCTGCACCACCCACAATCCCAACCCCATGCATTACTCTAGCTAAACTCCCTGACATTAAGGGGCAATTTAGCATGGCCAATCAATCTAACATACACAGCTTTGGAGTGAGAGAGGAAACTGAAGCATCCAGAGGAAACCCACCCCAACGAGGGAAAACGTGCAGACTCCACACAGACAGTAACCCAAGTTCAGAATTGAACCAAGATCCCTGATGCTGTGAACTAGCAGTGTTAACCATTGTGTCAACCCAAATGGTGGTGCCATAGCCAGGAGGAACATCTCATCAAGCCCCTTAAGAATTTGATGTCATTCTTGTCAATACAGTAAGAAGTCTCACAACATCAGGTTAAAGTGCAACAGGTTTATTTGGCAGCACAAACTTTTGGAGTGTCACTGCATCAGGTAATGAGGACTTGTGTTCACAAATGGGGCATATGTCGCCACAATCCCAATTTACAAGATAATGGTTGGAGTGCGAGTCTTTACAGGTAATCAAGTCTTAAAGACAGGAGAGAGAGCCAAGCACAGGTTAAAGATCTGTATTGTCTCCAGCCAGAGATTTTGCAAGCCCAGGCAAGTCGTGGGGGTTACAAATACTGTGACATGAATTCAAGATCCCGGTTGAGGCTGTCCTCGTGTGTGGAACTTGGCTGTAAGTCTCTGCTCAACGATTCTGCATTGTCGTGTATCATGAAGGCTGCCTTGGAAAACGTTTACCCAAAGATCAGAGGCTGGAGTATTCTCCAACAGAGAACTCTCTGCATTCTTGTCAATGGCAGGAACCCACTCTACCATCCAAACTGATGTTAACAGATTTAACAATTAATTTCTGGAGCTAGGTGACTCATTTCACTTCAGCGTCCATGCAGCATGGAAACTTATTTCTCACAAACTACTTTTCTTCTTGCCAGTTCACCATTAAATGGCCACCCGTACATTAGATCCATCCTTACCTATTTTGGTCAGGCTTGGTAAGTATGGAGAAGATTATAACCTGTCTCAGTTTTGTCTCTTTATTTTCAGTGGAGCCATCACAACATTGGTATATTAAGGTAGCATGGCCTGCATGTTAGTTGGTTCTCCTGCCAAAATATTTTTTGTCTTGTACATAACTTGCTGAGCTCTTCCACTATGTCAACACCATGTGTTCCTAAACAGGATAAACAAGCTCGTCAGTAGCTAAATAATCCTCTTATTCCAATCTCTCTCATCCATTATAATCTCTCTACCTATTCCTTACGACTGTGACCATTTGCTCTTCTTCACCTTTCTTCTCCCCCTCTTCCTAAGCTGCAAATTCAATCCTGCCCTTCCTCCTCTACATATCCTTACCGGAAAGCAAAATGTATCATCGACTCCTGACTCATTCTCCTGAAGATGTCATATTTGTAGAGTTCTTACTTGATCAGATGCTACTTAGTCTACAGCCTTATAGAGTCAGACTTTACCATAGAATCCCTACAGTGCAGAAGGACGCCATTCAGCCCATTGAGTCTGCACCGCCTTCTTCTATCCCCATAATCCTGTGCACTTTACTGTGGCCAATCCACCTAACCAGCACATCCTTGGACGATGGGAGAACATGCAAACTCTACATAGATGATCATCAAATCAGGGTCTCTGGCGCTGTGAGGCAGCAGGGCTATCCACTGTGCCACCATGCCGTCCTACTTTATCTGTTCACCAGTCAGTTCTTCCTGATTTACCCCGTCTCTCTCCTTGTGGCAACGCTTTTTTTGTGATGTCCTGCATTCAGGTTTTTTTTAAAACTGAGATATCTTCATTTTCTTTTCAATTATTGTCAATACAGGGTCAGGTAGAGCATGGTTAAATGAAGATCCAGAATCTGTCTACCATATGAAGCACACTCAGATTAGATGGCCCATAAAGCTTTCTGTGACGTATTATAGCTCATCTGACTTCAGTAATATTTACTGTATTGGTGTCCCTTGAAAAGATTGCCTGTTAAATCCATATTATGCAGCGTGCATTAGTTTCTGTACAGACACTGCAGTCTGGTTATCAGGCTGGTCTCAAATCTACATTTATAAGTGTGAAAGACTCTTAGGTGAAACACGGTTGCCTGATGTGTGTGCCAGGCTTTTGATTTTACCTGTACTCAGTTCACTTGCACGCAGTATGTTCTGACAAATCTGAACTGTTTGTTGTTTTTCAGTTGACATCACGGGAAGATTGATAGTTGCTGGAGGAGCAGCTGTTGGTCTTGGAGCACTTTGTTACTATGGATTGGGAATGTCCAATGAGATTGGAGCGATTGAGAAAGCTGCGTACGTATGTATAAAACTATTTGCGTGCGGAATAACTGAACAAACTATTAGAAACTTAGATCGAACTTCTCAAGAGTATTAACTTTAAACCATGCAGTTGTTTACTTACATGTTCAAGGTCTGGCATTGACTTTAGGTACACATTCCATGACCTGCTCTCTTTCAGCCTGTAGTTTACCTTAAGCCAGTGGAAATTAATATTTGAATATAGTGTTAATTGTAGAGATTACTGGTTGAATGATCAGTAGTAGAATATTTAGCTTTTTTGCACCATCCAAGTCAGAGGCATTGGGGCTGATGAATGTGCTTAGAATCACGGATTTCTACACTGCAGAAGGAGGCCATTTGGCTTTTCAACTCTGCACCAACCACAATCTCAGCCAGAGAGTGATGAATCTGTTGGACTCTTTGCCGCAGAAGGCTGTGCAGGTCAAGTCGTTGAGTGTCTTTAAGACAAAGATGGATTCTTGATTAATAAGGAGACCAGGGATTATGGGGAAAAGGCAGGAGAATGGGGATGAGAAAAAAATATCAGCCATGATTGAATTCTGCTCCTATGTCTTATGATCTTATGACTGTGGGAGGAAACCGGAGCACCCGGAAGCAACCCACGCAGATACAGGGAGAATGTGCATATACAGTGACCCAAACAAGAATTGAACTTGCGTCCCTGGCGCTGTGAGGTAGCAATGCTAACCCTGTGCCACTGTGGTCCACTAATCCCCTTGGCTGTGATCAGCATGGGAAATGGACCTGGTTCATTTTAGAGTGAACAGGTATTTAGTTTACAGACTTGCAGCTTCCTTGTATTTTCAAAAATAGTTACATCCTCCCAAAATGTTTGAATTCTTAGTCGGCACAATAAACTTTTGACAGCTTCAGTATGCAAAACTTGGGGCTTTTGAATTAATTAACATGTTTAGACAAAATAAATATTAATATTTTGCACATATTTCTTCTGCAAGAGGACAAAGTCTCAACGTTAAGTTTTTTTAAGTTTATTAATGTTATAAGTAGGCTTTCATTAACACTGCAATGAAGTTATTGTGAAAATCTCCTAGTCCTCACATTCCGCTGCCTATTTGGGGATACTCTGAGGGAGAATTTAGCGTGGCCAGTGCACCCTAACCAGCAAGTTATTTGGACTGTAGAAGAAAACCAGGACACTTGGAGGAAACCCATGCAGATACAGGGAGAATGCAGAGTCAACACAGACAGTCATCCAAACCAGGAATTGAACCCTAATCACTGGCGCTATGAGGCAGCAGTTCTGACCATGACTGAAAAGGCAGTTTAGATTGAGTTAATTTGTTTGAACCGGGCTGTCAAAGAATTGTACCTGCAAATTCAAAAAAGGTGGGAGCAAAATTCTACACAGTAGTTAGCACTGCTACCTCTCGGCTCTAGGGATCCAGGTTCAATTCTGGTCTCGGGGCACTGTCTGTGTGGAGTTTGCACATTCTTCCTGTGTCTGCATGGGTTTCCTCCGGGTGCCCTGGTTTCCTCCCATAATCCAAAGATGTATGGATTGGTTTGATTAGCCATGCTAAATTGACCTTGGGGTCAGGGGGATTTGCAGAGTAAATATGTGGGGTTATGGAACTAGGACCTGGGTGAGATTGTGATCAGTGCAGATTCGATGGGCCAAATAGCCTCCTCCTGCACTGTCAGGATTTTGTGATTCTAAGTGAAAATCATATATGTGGGATATTGTTAGTTGATGCCTCCTGATTCTGGGACCAGACATATGGAATAAAATGGTCTCTTCCTGTGTAAGCATGGTGAATTATTGTCGGCAAAGTTGATGAACCATGTTTAAAGAGTTGTGTGCAGTGAGAAGCAACAATTCAAATCTACTAAGTAACGAGGCTACCACACCACAATCCGCATTATTTGCAGAGATTTGGATTTTTAAGCATGAATAGCATCTTAAAAATCCCAGAATTATGGCCATTCTTCATTGGTGACCCCCTTCTTTGATATGGGTGTGATAGTGACCCATAGCAGGCTTAATCCTATTCTCATTCAGGATCTGCATGGTGCAAACTGTGACAATTCTTGCATTACTTCAAAGATGACTGTTAGAATTACAAGTCTTTAAAAATTCTCACTGAGAATCGCCTTTGGAGTAAAAGGGTGCGGCTGAAACTAATGTGTTCTCTCTCTAAAGCCAGATTACACAGTAGTCGACAAGCTTTGGAACAGGAGGTTGTAACCCTGAAGCAGATGAATATAGTTTATTATTTAAATTTAAGGTTATTTCACCTGGTCCTGGGCTACCTGAGATGAGCAAAAAAAAGACATTTTCCAAAAAAAATTCTTAAAAAGACTGGAGTAAAAACATGAAAAGCAAAGTGAAATCTGCTTTTCTTTTCAAAATATGGGAATGGGAGACTGGAGTGAAATTAGCACCATATTTCCTGTCCAATAGCTAGAATTTGATGAAAATCCACAGTAGAGATTAATATAAAATTCAAACTCTTCTTTTCTATAGTTATACAATGGTTCTCTAGTATCAGTTACTTGGTAACCATTAGTTATTTGGTTCATGGCTGTTGGTTCACGTCCTCACTAACTAGGGTGCCTAGAACACTTGTTGTCTTCAACTATTACTGTGGCTAAAATCAGGCTAACTGGGTTTTGAAATTGGCCCTTGCTTTGGCCAAGCGTTGACTCATTGAGGATTTATTGGTGGTGAGGGGAAGAGATGGGGAAATGTATGCATCTCCAGTCTGATTTATGAAATGCCACTAACCTGATGATCTGTCTTGCAGCATCTGGCCAGAGTACGTGAAGGAGAGGATCCGTTCCACATACATGTACTTTTCAGGGGGTATTGGGCTGACTGCACTGTCTGCTGTAGCAATCAGCAGATCACCAGCAATCATGAATCTCATGATGAAGAATTCCCTGCTGGTAAGCTGTTAAAAGTAATCAAGCATTTACTTCCTATTTATTCAGAGTGAAGTTATTTTAGTTTTATTTATTTACAAGTTACAAGTAGGCTTACATTAACACTGCAATGAAATTGCTATAAAAATCCCCAAGCTGCCACACTCCAGCACCTGTTCAGGTACACTGAGGGAGAATTTAGCATAGCCAATGCACCTAACCAGCATGTCTTTCGGACTGCGGAAGGCAACCGGAACACTCGGAGGCAACCCTTGCAGACATGGGGAGAACACGCAGATTCTGCACATACTGATCCGAGTAAGAAGTCTCACAACACCAGGTTAGAGTCCAATCAGTTTATTTGATAGTAACCTCAGAAGCTTTCGAAAACGGCGTTCCTTCATCAGGTGTGTGGAAGGTTCCCTCACCTGACGGAGGAACACTGTTTTCGAAAATTTGAGATAACTATCAAATAAACTGGTTGGACTATAACCTAGTGTTGTAAGACAACTTACTGTTTTTACCCCAGTCCAACGCTAGCATCTCTACATAAGTGACGCGAGTCAGAAATCAAACCTGGATCTCTAGCATTGATGATGTAGAGATGCTGGCGTTGGACTGGGGTAGTAAGAATTTAGCAACACCAATTTTAAATCCAACCGATTTATTTGATAGTAAATTTGCAAGCTTTTGACACTCTGTGTCTTTGTCAGGCAAATGCAGTGTTCTCTAGCATTGAGGCACCAGTGCTAACCGCTGTGCCGATTCTGTAATAATGTCCTGAAGCTTGATGCCTAAATCCAAAAATGTGCAGGCTACATTGATTGCCCGTGTTAAATTGATTCCAGTGACAGGGGAATTAGCAGGATAAGTAAACATGGTTATGGGAATAGTTCCTGGGTGGGATTGTGGTCGGTGCAGACTCGATGGGTTGAATGGCCTCCTGCACTGTAGGATTCTTTGCTATGGCTGTATGAATGCTTTTGAGGGTGATATATTCAATCATCTCAAAAATGTTAAGGAATATCTTGTCTCTAAGAAAGCACATCAATTTTTAATTATTATTTGCACATTGTACAGGATTTTATTGAGGCAGCCAATTCTGATTGGTTTGTAAATGCTTCCCTAGTTTTGCTTCATGCCAAGACTTTACCTGACGGTGTAACCTGTCCAGAATCCGAGTAAACCCTTCTCACAATGGGAAGCGTCCTGAGCTTGTCGGGTTTCTATATCCAATGTGTAAATAATGCCATCTGATCTTGCTCCAGCTGACACGAATCAAGCACTTTGACCTGAACTGCCCAAATAGACTTCACATTTCAGACCATGGATATGTAACACGTGACCCTGCCATCCATATATTTGCATATTGGCACCAGAGATTATAGGGAAAGAAACAGGTGGCGGTACTTAACTATTTAGAATCTCTACAGTGCAGAAAGAGACCATTCAGCCCATCGAGTCTGTAGCAACCACAATCCCACCCAGGCCCCATCCTCGTAACCCCATTTATTCACTCTGCTAATCCTCCTGACACTAAGCTCAATTTAGAATGGCCAGTCCACCTAACCTGCACATATTTGGACTGGTGATGTGTTACTACTTTGTTACTGCAACTATGTTGTATTTTTTTGAGCCAAGGGTTCTGTCTCGGTCTGGTAAATAGATACCTGCAGTGCTGTATCTGCCGCTATATAGAGAATCCTAGGAATTGTTTCAAGTCCTCGTATTGCTGTGTGATTGACATTGAATCCATCACACCAGATCACTACTTTCAATGATTACCTCACTGGTACATCATAATGATTTAACCTGATTGCCCTGTTTATCACCAGCGCAGTGTAAATCCAATGATTTAAGCTAACCACAACAATTGTTGAAGTAACTTTTGATTAACCTGTGCATTTGTGTTTAAAGGTGCATGCTAGCAAATTTCAGTTTGCATCAAGGAGTTCATTGGGAAATGTTTTGATTATGTTTAAAAGTTATTTCTGAGCTATTTTCTTATCAAGTTGTCTACATTTTGATTTGGCAGCAACTCTAAATAAGACTTTAAACTGCCCACCAGCAAGCTTTATGCTGGTTTGTTTATAAGGATTATAGTGAAAAGATTATTATCCATTTCCCAGATCTGGTCAGTGTGTGTGCTGATTGGTTTTTGTTCTTGTCTCAATCTCTGGAATTGATTAGATTCTTTTTCTAACAGGTAATAGGAGCGACATTTGCAGCGATGATAGGGGCTACTATGCTGGTGAGGTCTATACCCTATGAGGAAGGTTTAAATGCTAAACACCTTGCCTGGATGTTGCACTCCGGTAAGAAATGTTTCAGGCTGTTTGGCTTCAAGTCAAATGGTTAAAATCTGCTAAAATGTCAAAGGAATTTTATAGCAAAATTAGATTAATATTCGCACACCGCTGTTTCCAGGATCATTCTGTTCATTTAAAGCAAATTACTGCAGATGCTGGAATCTGAAACAAAAACAGAAAATGCTGGAAAACCTCAGTGGGTCTGACAGCGTCTGTGCGGAGAGAACTGTGTTAGCAATGGGTGAATTGTAACCTTCCACTTTAGACCTAATTGTTAATTTTTAATCGTATTCACTGGAATATGTAAACAGGATAGGGGTAGCACTGGGTATTAACGTGCATGTGTGAAGTTATAAAATAAAATCGAGTGAATTTGTGAAGAAGCTGGACTTGATGCAAATTTTTATTACTGGGCTTAACAGAGCCAGTGTTTCAAGTCTGGATGAGGACTTGCAGTAGGGGCACCCAGACTCCAAACGTTGGCTTTATTCTCTCTTCACAGATGCTGTGTTTATTTCAGTGTTTGAGCATTCAAGTCTAATTTTAAAGGGAAAGCACGGGCTGCTGAGTTTCAGCAGCATTGGAACTTATCAAAGCCGTGGTTTTATTTTTATTCAGGTGTGATGGGAGCTGTCGTCGCTCCGCTGACCCTCCTCGGTGGCCCCCTCCTGATGAGAGCCGCGTGGTACACACTCGGGATTGTGGGCGGTCTCTCTACTGTGGCGATGTGTGCTCCAAGTGAGAAGTTCCTGAACATTGGTGGGCCACTGGCTGTTGGGCTGGGACTGGTTTTTGCTTCCTCCGTGGGTAGGTGACTTTGAGGATATGTGCATCTTTTGACGGTTTAATTTATTAGTGTGAACTCATTGGTAAATTTGTGTATTCTTTCAGGATCCATGTTCTTGCCTCCAACTTCTGCATTTGGTGCTGGTCTCTATTCTGTGGCTGTCTATGGAGGCCTGGTGCTTTTTGGCATTTTCCTGTTGCATGACACCCAATATGTGATTAAGCGAGCAGAAGTCTACCCAATTTATGGAGTTCAGAAATTTGATCCCATTAATGCGTAAGTATTAGATTTTTTTCCCTTTGGTTTTTCATTTAAAGAATAAAAGAATTTGCAATTGTACGGTGTAGATGCCAAGTACTATTTTGAAGATCCCCTGCTTTTACCTAAAAGCATTTCACGTTTTTGCAGTTACCTCAGATGAGTAACTATTGAGTTTCTGCATGAATGATTGGCCTCACAGAATCTAGCAGAAAGAGGATGTTCGACCCATCACTGACAGCAGTCCCACCCAGGCTCTATTCCCATGATTCCACATTTTTACCCTGCTGATGCCCCTGATACTAAGGGATAATTTATCAAGGCCAATCAATATAACCTATAAATCTTTGGATTGTGGGAGGAAGTGGCAGCATGCAGACATGAGGAGAATGTGCCAACTCCACACAGACAGTGACCTGAGGCCGGAATTGAACCAGTTGGTGTCCAATCTATATGGTTGAAGCTATTCTTTCTCTCTCTGTGTCTCTCTCTTTCTCCCTGTCTTTCCCCCTCTGTCCCAAATATGAGTCAGACAACTAGCCACGCCAGTTTTACCGTTTCACCTTGTCAAGGGACTGGCTGTTGTCCAATTCTGCTGTAAACTGCCTGGAGTTTGATTATATACTGAGTCATAGCTGCACAATACGAAACTCTCAATCTAATCGTCATTACCAATACTGTATGGCTGGAAATCTCACAAGCAGAGATCACAGCTGCCACAGGGATTTACATCATCTTTTGAACCTTTAGTCCACTGGGTTCCACTTGCTCCTAAAGAGAAATGGACAGTTGGAAATGGCATTTTTCTGTATTCAGCACTGACACGCTTTCGGATAACACACACAGCCTTCACAGTCCAGCCTCTCTCAAGGAACTTTGTTGCTGAGCAGATTGATTCTAGTTTTTCCAAAACAACCCCTAATTGTGCACTTCAGATTTTAGGCATTTGAGTTGCTTACTAATCACGATTCTTGGATGACAGTCAATGCTTGTAATCATACAGAGTGAATTCCTGTACAGTCTCTGAGCAGAGCGTTTGTGATTGCAGCCAAGTCAAGAATATTGATGCATAGATTAGCCTAATAACTGCATGTACCATCCATGGCACTGATAAATGACCTTAACAACAGAGAATAATGCAAGTTTAGGTCCAAGTAGCTGTATTGCACATTCGTATAAATTTATAGCACAGAGAATGCCATTCAGCCCATTGATTCTGTGCCAGCTGGCAAATAGTCATCCATGTTAGTCCCACTTTTCAATTCTTGGTCCACAGCCTTATAGCTTACGAGACTTCAAATATATTTCCAGTTACTTTATGAGGTTTTCTGATTCAGTCACCCTTTCGAGTAGTACCTTCCAGATTTTCTGCACTGTCTTGATGCAGTGATTTGCTCTTGATTCACCTCTTCCATCTATTATCCCCAGGTATGAATCCCTCAACAATGCCTTTCTACCCATGCTATCTAGACCCTTCATAACTTTATACACTTCAGTTAAATCTCCCCTTAGCCCCCATTATTCAAAAGCAAACATGCCAACCTATGCAATCTTTTTTGAGACTAAAATTCTCCAGTCCAGATAGCATCCTCGAAAATCTCTTCCATATTCTAGTGCGCTCACATCTTTCCCGCCGCATTATAAGATGTGGAAGCATTGGAAAGGATGCAGAGGACGTTTACCAGGATGTTGCCTGGTATGGTGGGAAGGCCTTATGAGGAAAGGCTGAGGGACCTGAGGTTATTTTCATTAGAGAGAAGAAGGTTACGCGGTGACCTAATTGAGGCATATAAGATGATCAAGGGATTGGATAGGGTGGATAGTGAGAGCCTTTTTCCTCGGATGGTGATGACCAACACGAGGGGACATAACTTTAAATTAAGAGGTGGTAGTTATAGGACGGATGTCAGAGGCAGGTTCTTTACACAGAGGGTGGTGAGGGCGTGGAATGCCCTGCCTGCAGCAGTTGTGGACTCGCCTACTTTGGGAGCATTCAAATGTTCGGTGGATAGGCATATGGATGATATTGGAATAGTTTAGGTTAGAGGGTCCACTGGCCGGCGCAACATCGAGGGCCGAAGGGCCTGCACTGCACTGTAATGTTCTATGTTCTATAATGTGGTGAACAGAGCTACACAATAGCACTCTCTTGCCTGACATGTGCTCCAGAGTCTTTCTGTTCCTCTCCAATTCAGTGTCCAGCTATTCATTGTTAACCTTTCCAAAATATATTACCTCAAACATCACTAGATTCAATTTCATTCGCCATTGTTCAAGTCACCTGACTAGTGCACTGATCAACACCTTCCCAAGTCTACAGTTTTCTTCTTATCATCTGTATAACCAATTCTGCATCACACAAAATAAAATGTTGCCCCAGTCCCCCAGGACAGAGCTGACTGCTGGTGATTTAACCTGAAAGTTACTACACCTCAGGTGAGAGGCAGAGTTGAGAACGTAGAACATTACAGCGCAGAACAGGCCCTTCGGCCTTCGATGTTGCGCCGACCAATTAGGAACAAGCAGTGACCCTCCAACCTAAACCATTCCCCTTTCATCCATAAACTTATCTACTAACCTCTTAAACGCCACCAAACTTGGCGCATCTACAACTGACGCAGACAAGGCATTCCATACCCTAACCACCCTCTGGGTAAAGAACCTACCTCTGACATCTGTCCTATAACCACCACCCCTTAATTTAAAGCTATGTCCCCTCATGCTAGCTTTCTCCATCCTAGGAAAAAGGCTATCACTGTCCACTGGAATGTGGCAACATTTTATTTTGTGTGATGCAGAATTGGTTATACAGATGATAAGAAGAAAGCTGTAGACTTGGGAAGGTGTTGATCAGTGCACTAGTCAGGTGACTTGAACAATGGCAAATGAAATTGAATCCAGTGATGTTTGAGGTAATATATTTTGGAAAGGTTAACAATGAATAGCTGGACACGGAATTGGAGGGGAACAGAGAGACTCTGGAGCACATGTCAGGCAAGATGGAGAAGAAGACAACAGAGATCAAGAGAAGATTAGCAAATAGTGCAAGTTTCCTTATCAAACATGGTGGAGGATTGCAATAACTAATGGTTGAGAACACAATTCATTTTTAGCAGCCGGGGGCTGTGGAGATCATGAATAGCCTCAGGTGGTAAAGAAATTGAACCCATGCTGTTGCCAACTCTCTGCATCCCAAACCAACTGTTCAGTCACTTGAGCTACCATCCACAAACATCTTAAACCTGCATGTCTCTGGCTGAAAACTATTTCCTTATCTCAGTCTTTCAACCTGTGTTGAATTGTGGCTCAGGGCATTAAAGCTAGGCTTGATCATGTCCTTGAAGTAACTGGGGCAACGTAATAGTTTGTTTGGGCTGATATCTGGTGCTGCAGCTGTTTATCAACTATTGCAGTTTGTGAACCTCTCCCTCGCTGGGCTGCTGTAAATGAAATGTGTGAGAAGTATTTTCTCAGCCATTAGTTCTCAGTTCTCCATTGTATTCACTCAGGCAGCTTACACCGTTTGCTAATCTTTCCTAGATCTTTGACTCTAAGACAAACAGCTGTAACTCTCCTGTACTACAGTTCCACTGGTGCACAAATCCTCTTGAGTACCAGTGTTATTAGTTGTATTTGTAGGTATTCTCTTCAGATATGTTAAACTCAGCTATTCTTGCTCCTAACTTGGGCCTGTTTTCTTCGCAGAATTTATTCTGCCGCTCCTCCATGAATTAAATTGCACTGCCTTGGTTTCTGGGGAGGCTCGATAAGGTCTTACCAATATTTAGACAGGCCAGCAACACTTGTTTGTTGAGTCCAGTACTGGAGAGCTTTGACAAAGGATCACTCAGATTCAGTGTTAGCTCTGTTCTCCCTCCATCGATGCTGTCAGACCTGCTGAGATTTTCCAGCACTTTCAATCTTGGTACTAGAGAGGTGTGTTGGGATCAGACATATAAAAACTGGTCCAGTGTTGCTGCACAGCGTCACCCAGCAAACTTGGGGCCAGATCCTCCAGCCTGCCAGCCACATGACCCACTGGTCGGAAGTGGCATGCTGTTTGCTAGCGGCAGGATTCTCTAATCCCGCACTGTTAATGGGAATTCCCACTGATGCCACACTGTGCCAGCGAGGAACCAGTGAGTGGAGGTGCACTGCCAGCAGGACTGGAGAATTCCAGCCTTAGTCTTGCAGCACGTTGGATGCCACCAGTAGGTGTGGGAGATGTGCGACCAATCCAAGTGACACTCTTTACAGCTAAGACCAAACAGCTAGGATATTCAACTTGATTCAAGATCATCCTCTGTGATCATTTGACATAAAATGTGTAGAATCCTGCAGTGCAGAAAGAGGCCATTCAGCCCATCATGTCTGCACCTACCACAGTCCCACCCAGGCCCTAACCCCATAACCCCATGCATTTACCGTCGCTAGTCCCCCTGACACTAAGGGGCAATTTAGCGTGGCCAGTCCACCTAACCCCCACACCTTTGGACTGTGGGAGGAAACTGGAGTACCTGGAGGAAACCCACACAGATGTGGGGAGAATGTACAAATTCCACACAGACAGTGACTCAAACTGGGAATCGAACCTGGGTCCCTGGCATGTGAGGCAGCAGTAGTAACCACTGTGCTACCGTGCCACGCCATGCACGGTGCAGAAACATGCACACATGCGGTCCCACTTTCAAGCTGGTGTCAGTGGTTGTTATTCAAGGATATTCTGGTTTACCATTCTCCCCCTGGCTGGGTTAATCACAAACTTCGACCCGACTGGAATTAAGACGTAAACTTGTGCTTTAGTCGAGTATGATGGCACTTTGGGCTGTTAGCATTGATCTGTGTGCTTCTTTGTTCTAGATGCATGGGGATTTATATGGATACATTAAACATCTTCATTCGAGTAGCAGTTATGCTGTCGAGCAGTAGCTCCACCAAGAGGAGATGAGGTGGGGGCGACCATTCTGTGAATCTGCTTCCCAAAGTGTATCAACTGATTGTTGCTGGGCTTTAGCTGCTAATTGGAGTCAAGCATAAAATCTCTGCCAAAACAGCAAACAATAAAGAGACAGTGGATTTACCTGGAGCTTCTTTGCACTTCCTTTGTTTCCTTGAGATTAAAAATCAAAATTATAATCAGGTATATTGTGTTCTATATACAATAGATGTTTCTATATACACCAGAGAGAGAGAATATTATTTTAAAGATCAGAAAGCCAATTTTCTGCAATTTCAAAAGTAACTTGTGTTTGATCTGCTATTTAATAAAGTCTTATCACTTGGAATTGGAATTAATGGTTATAATATTGCATCAAGGTGAAAGAGATTTCCAAGTTCTGGTAAGTACAGTTCGTGCATTGATGTGGGAGAAGAGATATTGAATGTAGATGCTTTGAGCTGAAAAATGCAGGACCAGACTGAGTTTTGAGTGCACCTACCGCTTATATCCCATGTTCAGATGTTTATGTCCTGTATCCACACTTGAGACATTCGCCACAGAGGCATTGGAAATGGAAGTAGGAATCCTCACTGCCCTGACTTTCCGTAAGAGCTGTCTCAGGTCACAATCCCATCTCCTCTTCCTATCATTTGATTAACACAGTAAGAAGCCTGACAACACCAGATTAAGCGCTCTGATAGCTCGTGCTACCAAATAAACCTGTTGGTCTTTAACCTGATGCTGTGAGGCTTCTTACTGTGTCACTCCTGTCTCATGCCGGCATCTCCACTCTTGTTTAACACAAAGGAATCAATCTACCAATCCCAGACACAGTACACTCACCAACTCATCTACAACTTCCTGTCCTGACGGACTCCAAAAATTCTGAAGAAATTTCTCCTCATCGCACTCCCAAATGGCTGGCCCATTATTCTGATGTTGTGACCCCAGGTTCTAGACTGAAGTAACTGTCTATACTAAATTCCATTGGTTATAGATGAAATATTTGGGCTTTAAGAGATCTTACACTGTCATTCCTGGATAATATTTGCCCATGCCACTACAGAGATTGGCTTGCGAAGCATTTCACAGCTGGTTCAAAAAACGTGAACAATTTTCTCCCTAGTATTGATGCTGCTATGGGTGCAGACTGTCAGATACTGCTCGAGTTCCATTTGGACTGCAAAACCTCGACAGTTCTTCAGATGGGTCAACTGGGCCCTGTCTAACCTGTTTGAATATGCACTCCCTCCCCAACCCTGAAGCCTGGCTAGTGTGCCATAACGAAGGGAGTTCAGAGCAAGGCTCTTTTAGTGTATTTCCAAAGCCTTCCTCACAAAGATCAGATCACTGCAGATGAGTTTGTTGCTTCCAGTTTGCCAAAAGAGTTTGATTGCCACATTTATTGGATACAGTGAAAGGTGTTGTGTACCATACAGACAAAGCATAACAGTTATAGATAAGGAGAGAGTGCAGAATGTAGTGTTACAGTCACAACCAGGTTAAGTGGACCTTTCTCTATAATGCGAGGTAGGTCCATTCAAAAGTCTGACGGCAGCAGGGAAGAAGCTGTTCTTGAGTTGGTTAATATGTGATCTCAGACTTTTTTTAATTTTTCCCAACGGAAGAAGGTAACAGAGAAAATATTCGGGTTGCGTGGTGTCAATTATGCTGGCTGTGTTTCTGAGGCAGTAGGAAGTGTAGACAGAGTCAATGGATGGGAGGCTGGTTTGTGTGATGGACTGGGCTGTGTACACAATCATTTGCAGCTTCTTGAGGTCTCGGGCAGAGCAGGAGCCACATCAAGCTATGATACTACCAGAAAGAATGCTTTCTATGGGGTTTCTGTAAAAGTTGGCGAGAGTCGTAGTCTACATGTCAAATATCTTTAGAGTTCTGAGAAAGTTGTCTACTCCCACAGGAGCACCAAAACTCTGTTACGTGAATGTCTACCATATTTAAAGAAAGACACCTCTTAGAGAGCCCTTGGTTCATTAGGTGGGGCAGGATGGTAAAGACATTTTGATTTTTATTTCCCCAAAAAAAGTACTTCATTCAAATAATCTGTAAAGTGTAAAATTATTAAGGCAGAGCTACAGCTCAAGTGGTTTAAGATTCTCAGCAGCTCTTGCACGCCACACCAATGGCCACAGTGATGAGAACTCACACTACCAACACCTCACTTCTTCCTGTGTATGGGTCATACCAATATATAGATGAAAACACATTCTTCCCCATTTCAGTTGGGATTATCCATACTTGCCTGCCAAGAACAATGTTAAATTCAGAGCAGAGCATTGACTATTTAGATTCCACTGAGCATTAGCTTCAGCCATACGACCTGGTACAAATCCCAAGTGTGTCCCTTTTCTCTCTCTCTCTTGCTCCTAATCCCCACTTTAAAAAAGCAGCTGAATAAGTACATAGCCCTCAAGCTTGCAGTTTGCTCTGTGCAGACAAGTTTACTAGTCACAGGTAGGCTTACATTAACACTGCAACGAAGCTACTGTGAAAATCCCCTAGTTGCCACACTCCGGCGCCTGTTCGGGTACACTGAGGGAGGATTTAGCATGGACAATGCACCCAGCCAGCACATCTTTCAGACTGTGAGGAAATCGGAGCATCTGGAGGACACCCATGCAGACACAGGGAGAATGTGCAGACTCCACACAGACAGTGATCCATGCCAGGAATCAAACCCAGGTCCCTGGTGCTGTGAGGCTGTAGCGCTAACCACTGTGCTGCCCTGACCTATATAAAAACAGAATGGCATCCTTGGACTTGCACTGAATGGTTCTATTGATACAATCCAATATCCGGTTTGTTTTGCTTTAGCGTCTCTCCATCAATGAGGAACCTTGAATGATCTGTTACACAATAACGGTGACATCCCTTTATCCATCATCCACTTTCAGTATTGCTCCCTGTGTTCATCTGGCCTACGTGCGCCATACTCCATCTCAAGTTCAATGCTATCTGCCAATTTTTGGCAATTGATAAGTGCTGTGTACATCGTTAAACAGAATGCTGGCTGATGGACTGAATGGTTTCTTGTGTCCCCTTCTGAAGGGTATAAGGTTATAAATGGGGATGTTATTGCTCATCGCTGTGTTACATTTTTACAACAGCTTCCTCTCCACAAGATGGCAACGGGACACAGCAATGTGCCAATTCAGTTCAGTATCTTTAACGTTTCCAGAGATGGACCCAGTCTTGCAATCGCTGGGTGGGTAGAATTCTTTGTCTTGTTTAATTCCTGGGCCAGTGAAAACATTGCAAGTGAGGGTGACAGCAGCCTCAGCTCTTTATTCGCTGGGAAAGACTGTTCTTTCCGTCAGAGTTAAAAAGTCTCGCAACACCAGGTTAAAGACAAACAGGTTTGTTTGGTAGCAAACGTACTCGCTTTTGGGGCTGTTCCCCTTCGTCAGGTGAGTAGGGAGTTCTTGGTGTTGTGAGACTTCTTACTGTGTTTACCCCAGATGAAAAATGGGTCTGCCCTGAATCCTCAGACTGTGACCCCTCGTTCTGAATTCTGACACCCCGTCCCTCCCCCAACCATCGGGAACATCCTCCCTACCATTAGTGTGAAGGTGATGGAACCAGCCCTCTCCAAGCGACCGTTCAGGCTTTTCGAATGTATCAGCATTCTTTATAGTTACGTGGATTCTATATCCCAGCTCACTAAGTGTATTGCTGTCCACGGAATATCTGACAGCTTTCCAAGTTTGGGAAAGAGAAGTAGAAACTGTACCCGTGTATATCTATCTATACAGTAAAACGAGAGGCCCTTCAGCCCATCGTGACAGCACCAGCCAGTGAATAACTATTCTAATCCCACCTTCCGCACTTGGCCCATAGCCTTGTATCGAATGGAATCCCGACATTGCAGAAGGAGGCCATTCGGCCCATCGAGCCGCACCAACAACAATCCCATCCAGGCCCTAGCCCCATATTCTCACACATTTACCCCGTTAATTGCCCTGACATTAAGGGTCAATTTATGCTCTGGCGTTTCAAGTCCTCATCTAAATGCTGTGAGGGTTCCTGCATCTACCATCCTTTCAGGCAGCGAGTTCCAGATTCCCACCATCCTCTGGGACGCTTTTCCTCAAATCCGCTCTAAATCTCCTGCCCCTTTCCTTAAATCTTTGACCCCTAGGACAAGTTTCTTTTTCCCCATCTCCCCTTTCCATGCCCCTCATAATTTTGTGTACCTTCATCAGGTTCCATCCTGCCTCAGTCTCCTCTGCTCTAAGGAGAGCAGCACGGTGGCACAGTGGTTAGAACTGCTGCGTCAGAGTGCCAGGGACCTGAGTGCAATTCCTGGCTTGGGTGACTGTGCACAGTTTGCACATTCCGGGTTTCTTCGATGTGCTCCGGTTTCCTCCAAAGGTGTACAGTTTAGGTGGGTTAAATTGTCCCTTAGTATCCAAAGATGTGTAGGTTGGGTAGATTGGCCCCCTAACCACTGTGCCCCCATGTGGGTTAGGGGGATTGCTGTGCTAAATTCCCCTTTAGTATTTAAAGATGTGCAGGTGAGATGGATTGGCCATGCTAAATTGCTCCTGTGTGTCCAAAGACGCATAGGTTACGCTTTGCCCTATGTTCACACCTCACCGCTACTCTAAGCGAGGTTGGAGAATTTGATGCTCAGCTGCATCTCTGTCCACTGCAACGGGACTGGTGTAAACAGCTGGAAAATTCCCACCTTACACCTTTGACCTCAGGAAGTGGCCGCGTGTGTACAGGGTTGTGATATAATTGGGAAACTTTTTTTTTTATATCAGGTGTCCTTCAGTGTAGAATAATATTTTGTTTGGTTCATTCAGATTATTTCAAAAAAAGTTAGTTAATTGCCCCAAAAGAACTCAACTTAAACACAAACATCCATGTATCCTGGAACTACAGAGTTGATTTTCCTGCCATTTGCCCCTACTCGCTTTCACATGCGTAAAGGACAGAAAAATAGGGGGAATAAAAGCACAAATCCAGCTCTGTCCTCGTACGTATTAGGATTCCTGGAGTTTCTTAAATCGAGTGCATCAATGTGGGAGAAGGGCTGTAGAGGGCAGTGTCAATGAAGTATAATTAACATGTTCCCAATTCTCTTGTGTTTAATCTAAAATAAATAGCAAATGAAACTTAAAATATTAAGTTAAAATTAAGAGAATAAAGTATTTTAGAATTGGAATTCAACCGACTGCTGTGGTAAGATTCAAGTTTATGTTTATTAGTATCGCAAGTAGACTTACATTAATGAAATGATGTGAAAATCCCCAAGTTGCCATATTCCAGCGCCTGTTCAGGTACACTGAGGGAGAATTTACCATGGCCAATGCATCTAATCAGCATGTCTTTTGGACTGTAGGAGGAAATCAGAGCATCCAGAGGAAACCCATGCAGACATGGGAAGAATGTGCAGAGTCTGCACAGACAGTGACCCAACCTAGGAGTTGAACCCAGGTCTCTGGTGCTGCCCCAAATTTAGAAGCTCAGAGGTTTGCAGTCTACGTGTTCAGTGACCTATGCCACTACGTCACAGGACGAACCAAGAATGTTCCCAACATCCTCAGCCGTCTCCCTTATTAGTGGGAGACCCTTTTTGAGAGGCACCCAACAGAAGTGTATCTGGGGCCATTTACTCAGAGCAGTATTTCAGCTTTGAAGAGTTATTGAATGTTAGAAGGTTATTAAAATTAACGTGTAGGCTTTTTTTGCACAAGCACAATGAAACAGCCACGTATTTTGTAAACCATGTCTGGGCGATACCTTAGAGAAAAGAGGGAAAGAATAAGGGACAGTGTATTCTTTGCAACTGATTCAGGGTGCTGTGAGCCAAGAAATTAGGCGCAGATGAGGTGTCGAAGAAGCAGCAGCAAGAAAGAGAGAGAGGCAGCCATTCTCAGCTCAGTTAGAGATGGAGGGCAGGAATTTCTGGCTGCACTCACCTCAAGTTTGGGAAATCCTGCCTCAAGTCAATGGATCTTTACATGGGTCAAATTTTAGACACTGAAGAGACACAGTACAAGGAAGAGACAGAGAATCTGGTGCAATGACAATAATCTCTCCCTCAATGTCAACAAAATGAAGGAGCTATTAATCGACTTCAGGAAGCATAGTGGAGATAATGCCCCTGTCTACATCAATAGGGATGAAGTAGAAATGGTTGAGAGTTTCCAAATTTTTAGGTGTCCAGATCACCAACAACCTGTCCTGGTTCCACGATGCCAAAGTTATAGTTACAAAAACCCATCAATGTCTCTACTTTCTAGAAGACTAAGGAAATTTGGGATGTCTCCCACAGCTTTTACAAATGCACTATAGAAAGCATTTTTTCTGGTTGTATCATAGAACAAAGAACAAAACAGCACAGGAAACAGGCCCAACGAGCCTACGCTGCCACCTCTATATGTTCCCACCTCTACCCGTGATCCCTGTTTATGTTTATGGTTCCTGCAATGTCAAGACTGCAAGGATCTACAAAGAGTTGTGAACGAAGCCCAGTCCATTACTCAAATCCATTAACGCTGTCTACACTTCCCATTGCCTTGGAAAAGCAGCCAGCATAATTAAGGACTACGGTTGTTGTTTGGAAAGCAGAGTCTCAGCAGAGTTTAGAATTATGAGGTAAACAGATGTTTCTGGGATTTTAGTCTCTGTAGGGCCAAGTATTTACGGTTAATTTGCCAAAGTAAAAGATTCTTTTCATTATCTTTCTTCTGCTTAATATATGCGTGTATCTGATCATCATTGGGTGGGTGGAGGTTGGAGTTCTCACTGTTTCTGTAAACATTTCTCAACAATATCCATAAAAACAATATGGCACAGAACCCGTATTTCATGTTGGAACCGAACATCAGTGGAATTTCATAACCCCAGTTGGACTGTTTTCCTTGGAGCAGAGGTGGCTGAGAGGGGCCCTGATTGAGATGTACAAAATTATGAGCGGCAGAGATAGGGTAGACAGAAAGAATCTTTTCCCCTTAGCAGAGAGGTCATTAACCAGGCGGCATTGATTAAAGTTTATTTATTAGTGTCACAAGTCAGACTACATTAATGTTACCGTGAAAAACCCCTAGTCGCCACATTCTGGTGCCTGTTCGGGTACACTGAGGGAGAATTTAGCACGGCCAAAACCCCCTAACCAGCACGTCTTTTGGACTGCGGGAGGAAACCAGAGCACCCGGAGGGAACCCACGCAGACACGAGGAGAACACGCAGACAGTGACCCAAGCTGGGAATCAAATCCAGGTTCCCAGCGCTGTGAGGCTACAATGCTGACTACTGTGCCACCCAAGGGAAGGGGCAGGGGGTGTTGAGAGGATGTGAGAAAAGTATTTATACCCAGAGGGTGGTGGGAATCAGGAACTCACTGCCTGAAAGGGTGGTGGAAGCGGGAAACCCTCGTAACGTTTAAGAAGCGTTTAGATGCACACTTGAAATGTCATAACATACAAGGCTAGGATCAAGTGCTGGAAAATGGGATAGGTGCTTGAGACACAAACAAGTTGGGCTGAAGGGCCACTTTCTGTGATGTAAAGCTCTTAAGACGTGTACCAGGCAACAGCTTGTGTTAACTTGCGGGAAAAAGAACACATGGGGGAAAAGCCCTCTTCTGTGTCACAGAAGCTAGACAAATAATTCTGAATTTTTTTTTAATGTTAAAAACCTTCCCGTTCTTGCCACAACAATAACTTGCATTGACGTAGCACCATTAAAATGGCAGTTCACAGGTGTGTCATTGCAGCAGAACATTGAGCCCCTTGAGATTGGAAACCATCTGATTAGTTTGTCTGCATCCAAACTTCAATGGTTCATTTACATTATTCTCAATGTCCTCGCCTCTGCCTTCTCAGGAGACTAAGGAAATTTGGCTTACGTCCGCTACCCCTCTCACCAACTTTTACAGATGCACTATAGAAAGCATTCTTTCTGGTTGTATCACAACTTGGTTTGGGCTCCTGCTCTGCCCAAGACCGCAAGAAATTACAAAAGATCATGAATGTAACCCAGTCCATCACACAAACCAGCCTCCCACCCATTGATTCTACACTTCCCACTGCTTCTGCAAAGCAGCCAGCATAATCAAGGAGCCCCCACACCCCTGGACATTCTCTCTTCCACCTTCTTCTGTTGGGAAAAAGATAAGGTCTGAAGTCACGTACCAACCGACTCAAGAACAGCTTCTTCCCTGCTGTCCTCAGACTTTTGAACGGACCTATCTTGCATCAGGTTGATCTTTCTCTACACCGCAGCTAACGCTAGATTCTGCACCCTAGCGTGCAGAATCCTTCTCCTCTAAGTACTCTACGAACAGTCTGCTGTCTGATGAACATTTCATCACTCTCAGCTCAGTAATTGTCAAACTACCACCAACCCAACGATGATTAGATTTGATTTGATTTATTATTATCATGTATATTATCATACAATGAAAAATATTGCTTCTTGCACACTATACAAACAGATAATTAGAGAAGGAAAAGAGAGAGTGCAGAACATAGTGTTACTGTCATAGCTAGGGTGTAGAAAAAGATCAGCTTCTTGTGTTCTTATCTTCCCCATCCCTGATGAGACTTTGCTTCTCCTGGAGTGTGAAATTAACAGCACAAGAACTGAGAAGAAAATGTGAATTTCCATCAGTTAGAGAAAGGGAAATAAAGAGAAGGAAAATTAACGCACTGAATCCCTACCATGCAGAAAGAGATAGTTCAACTCTTCAATCCTGCATTGATTCTCTGTCCCGCCCAGACCCTGTCCTCCACACTATCCCTGTAATTGCACATGTTTACCATAGCCAATCCATCTAAAGGACAATTTACCTTGACCAATCTACCTAACCTTTTGGACTCCGAGGGGCAATTTAGCATAGCCAATCCACCTAACCTGCACGTCTTTGGACACTAAGGGACAATTTAGCATGGCCAATCCATCTAACGTACACATTTTTGGATATTAGGGACAATTTAGCATGGCCAATCCATCTAACGTACACATCTTTGGACACTAAGGGACAATTTAGCATGGCCAATTCGCTTAACTTACACATCTTTGGGCACTAAGGAGCAATTTAGCATGATCAATCTACCTAACCTGCACATCTTTGGTGTGTGGGAGAGGAAAATGGAGCACTGGGAGGAACCCCATGCAGACAGGAGGAGTATGTGCAAACTCTCCACAGACAGTGACCCGAGGCCAGAATCGAACCTGGGTTTCTTGGCACTGTGAGACAACAGTGTTAACACTGTGCAACGCTTAAACAACATGAATAAAATAAAATAAGATCTCCAATAACAATTGAAAGGTGATGGAATGAGACTCCACACTTGACCTTGGTTTCCAGAATGAGGATCGATTTCCTTGGTGACACTGAGCCTTTGGCATGACTTACAAAAGTTGGGATTGGGGGCAGACGTTCGCTTTTATTTAAACACAGCTCTGGAAATCTGAAATGAAACCAGAAAAAACTCAGCTGGTCTGGCTGCATCGTAGACTCTGGTTCAGGGTGGTACGGCGGCCCAGTGGTTACCATCGCTGCCTCACAGCGCCAGAGATCAGGGTTCGATTCCTGGCTTGGCTGTGTGGAACTTGCATGTTCTCTCCATGTCAGCATGGGTTTCCTCCAGTTTCCTCCCACAGTCCAAAGATAGGTGGATTGGCCGAGCTAAAATTGACCCTTTGTCTGAGGGAGATTGCAGGGTCAGTACGTGGGGTTATGGGAGTAGGGTGCAATCGTGGTTGGTGCAGACTTGATGGGCTGAGTGGCCTCCTCCTACAGTGCAGAAGAGGCTATTCGGTGCATTGCGTGGGTTTGGAAGGATTTTACAGGTTGACACTCAACCTGTTTGGCCGTGTTATTTCTTGGCCATCAAATCCCCGGATGGGACTTGAACTTCTGGCTCAACGGCAGCGATGTTAACCCCATTGTGCCACAAGACCCCCACTACATGTCTGTCACTTTTGGCTTTCATGCCAAGATTCCTCTTAATTAATGAATGGATCTTCCACTTGTTAGCGAAGGTTAAATAGTTTACTTGAACTCAAATACACTCCTTAATCTCCATTACAGCTCAGAACTCATGTGAAATGGTCTAATTTCATGTAGAAAATATTAACATTCATAAATTGGACATCGTTAGCTACTTGTCTGGATGGGCACAACTCCAACAACACTCAAAAAACCCAACACCATCCAGGACAAAGCAGCCCTGTTTGGTTAGCACCACATCCACAAACACTCACTCCCTCCACACCAGTGAACCCACCCGGTTCGCTGAAGTCCTTTAAGGAAGGAAATCTGCCAACTTTACCCAGTCTGGCTCACGTGTGACTCCAGGTCCATAGTAGCTCAATTAATTCTTAATACCCCTCTGAAACGGGACATAAAGCCACATTGGGCAATATTAGACCAGGTGACCAAGAGCCTAGTGAAAGAAGAAGGTTTGAGCCAATGTCTTAATAGTAATGGGAGGTAGAGATGCAGTGAGATTTAGCGAAGGAGCGATCGAGCTCAGGTACCAGGCAGCTGTTGGTAAGACAATGGAGAGATGATAATCGGGGACACAGGAAAGGTTTGGTTCCATTTGATTTATTATTATCGCATGCATTGATATACAATGAAAAGTATTGTTTCTTGCGCGCTAGACAGACAAAACATTGTTCATAGGAGAAAAGGAAAGGAGAGAGTGTAGAATATAGTGTTACAGTCATAGCTGGGGTGTAGAGAAAGATCAACTTAATATGAGATAGGTCCATTCAAAAGTCTGATGGCTGCAGGGAAGAAGCTTTTCTTGAGTTGGTTGGTACATGACATTAATGTAATAAATCCTCAGAGGCAAAAGTCTCTTCACCAAACTTCCTTTGTTTACAAAATCCAACAACATTACACAAAGTGCTCTCGGAATGCAGTCTATGTAGGGAGTGCCAGAGGAACTGCCACTCCTGCGTAAGTACAGAGTGTGGGGCCAAACTTTTGAACCCAAAATTTGGCCTTTAATCAAGGAGTTCATAGTCAAACAGGCCAATCTCAATTGCCTGATTAAAATCATTTCACTTTTGTATCTTTTTCCTGTCGGCAGAAGGTGGAAGAGAGAGTGTCCAGGGTGCGTGGGGTCCTTGATGATGCTGGCTGGCGTTCTGAGGCAGTGGGAAGTGTCGCAGAGGGGAGGGGGTTTTCTTGCCATGCCTACCACGGAAATCGGAGTGGGTGGCAGAGGGGGCAAAGGTCCGTTGACCTCAGGCGGAATTTTCTGCTTTTGGGAACGAGTGCATCTAGAAATTCCCACTGGGAGACAATGGATGGGAGGTTGGTTCGCAGGATGGATTGCAAGAATTGAAAGGTATTGGAGGGTTGTACGCTGGAGGGAGGTGGGGTTTATCGAGGGGCGCGGCAGGGAGGGGATTGGACCAAGTTAGTCCCTTACACAACTTGGCTCCCAGGTAAACACTCGAAGCCCATTCCGTGCACATCTCCTGTACCAGTTATTTCCAGTCTGCTGACGCAGTGTTGTGAGCAGCTGGACCCCAGCGTACGTTCATTGGCCTGAAGATGGAACCTTGTTTTCATCAGGCCAACTTTCAGGTCAAACAAGTAGACAAATATTGCCGAGCCCAGAAGCGACGTCAATGCGAGGAGGTCAGGTCAATGACCTGGAGGGAAAGAGCAAAGCTTGCTCAGAATGTGCTTCAATCCAATGGCCTAAAGAACACACAGGGGTCCCTCAACACCCTGGGACTCACAGCGGAGGACATGCACACTGACCCAGCACCATGGTGACCCAGTAAAACCTGGATATAACCATTGTCTAACCAGAATAAGGTACACAAGACCAGCTCAGACCAGTGCTCAGTCATAGAAATTTACAGCTCAGAAACAGGTCTTTTGGCCTTTCTTGTCTGTGCCAAACCATTTTTTGCCTGACCTGCTCTTGAACCATATCCCTCCACACCCCTCTCATCCACAAACCTGTCCAAGTTTTTCTTAAATGTTAAAAGTGACCCCGCATTTATCCAGCAGCTCATTGCACATTCCCACCACTCTCTGCGTGAAAAATCCCCCCTAATATTCCTTTTAAACTTTTCTCCTTTCACTCTTAACCCATGCCCTCTGGTTTTTTCTCCCCTAGCCTCAGTGGAAAAAGCCTGCTTGCATTCGCTCTATCTATACCCATCAAAATCTTATACACCTCTATCAAATCTCCCCTCGTTCTTCTATGCTCCAGGGAATAAAGTCCTAACCTCTTCAATCTCTTTCTGTAACTCAGCTTCTCAAGTCCCGGCAACATCCTTGTGAACCTTCTCTACACTCTTTCAACCTTATTTACATCCTTCCTGTAACGAGGTGACCAAAACTGTACACAATACTCGAAATTCGGCCTCACCAATGCCTTATATAACCTTACCATAACACTCCAACTTTTATACTCGATACTCCGATTTATAAAGGCCAATGTACCAAAATCATTTCCTGTTCCCTCTTTAAAGTTTATTTATTAGTATCACAAGTAGGCTTACATTAACACTGCAATGAAGTCACTGTGAAAACCCCCACACTCCGGTGCCTGATCGGGTACACTGAGGGAGAATTTAGCATGGCTGATGCCTCCTAACCAGCACGTCTTTCTGACTGTGGGAGGAAACTAGAGGAGACCCACGCAGACACGGGGAGAATGTGTAGACTCCACACAGACAGTGACCCGAGCCAGGAATCGAACCCGGATCTCTAGCGCTGTGAGGCAGCAGCGCTAACCATTGCGTCATCATGTTTTCCTCAACTCTGGGCAACTTGAGATGGTGCTTTGGTCTTGTGGGTCACATTAACACTGCAATGAAGTTACCTTGAAAATCCCCTAGTCGCCACACTCCGACGCCTGTTTGGGGTACACAGAGGCAGAATTTAGCACGGCCAATGCACCCTAACCAGCACGTCTCTTGGACTAAAGGAGGAAACCCACGCAGACACGGGGAGAATGTGCAGACTCCACACAGACAGCGACCCGAGCCGGGAATTGAACCCGGGTCCCTGGCGCTGTGAGGCAGCAGCGCTAACCAGTGTGCCATCATGTTTCCCCAATTCTGGGCAACTTGCGATGGTGCTTTGGTCTTGAGGATACTTGATATCAGAGTTGCCACACCCTGAGTGCCCATGCAAGGAGCTCAGAGCAATTAATTCTGAACATTCGATCGTTGCCGTGTGGGTTTGGAACCCAGGAAAGAAAGAAAGAAAGCAACTTTGAACAAATTGAATTGAATAAGTAACATTTCTGTCCAAAACTGAAGATGACGGGAGGGGGAACATTTTATTCTCAAACATGCACCATAATTGCCACCAATGTCGCTGTTCCATCCTGCGGGATACCGTGAATGACAGAATCTGAAACAAAACTCTGATGAAGGGGCCATCCAGACTTGAAACACTGGCTCTATTCTCTCCCCACGGAGGGTGCCAGTCTCCAGCATTTTCTGTTTCTGACTCGCTGCTCTGACTCCCTGGGCTGGAGTCTCCAAGGGAGGCGAGCTGTCACCAGTGAGGGGAAATTGTTTTGGACTTGACACTTCTGTCAGGAAATTGCTGACGAGCTCCATTTTTCATTGCGCATGTTCCAATTTGGCCCGAGCTGTGCTTGTGCCCAGACTGCATGTAACTGGCTGTGAGGATGACACCCAGTTTAGAGCTACGTGTTTGCTTTTGCCCGTGGCTGCTAACTCTGTGGCATTTGATGCTCCACCAATAGCCGCCAGTCAAAGAGTGGTGTGGAATCTGACCGCTTGCTCAGACGTAAACACTGACCTACAAACAAGACCCACGCTAGACACTGGCTCTGAACACATTGTTTTCCTACCTGAAGGATATTCAGGAAGTATTAGTGGTAGACCGCACTCAGCACTGCCTGGGGCTTTCTGTAAAGTTTAATAGCATCCAGGATTATGATGAGAAAATGGGGATATGGCGTGGGATCGAGGAGCAGCCATGATCATAGATTATACTGACTCCCTTCAGCTATTCGGCCCATCTAGCCTGTGTTAACTCTCTAAAAGAACACCCCACCCAGACCCAACTCCCACTCCCTTTCCCCATAACCCTTCACGGCCAATCCCCCCCACCAACCTAAACATGTCTGGATACTAAAGGGCATTTTGGAATGAACAATTCACCTAACCAACACATCTTTGGACACGATGGGGCAATTTAGCATGGCCAATCCACCTAACCTACACATCTTTGGACACTAAGGGGCAATTTAGCATGGCCAATCCATCTAACCTACACATCTTTGGACACTAAGGGGCAATTTAGCATGGCCAATCCACCTAACCTACACATCTTTGGACACTAAGGGGCAATTTAGCATGGCCAATCCACCTAACCTACACATCTTTGGACACTAAGGGGCAATTTAGCATGGCCAATCCACCTAACCTGTACATCTTTGGACACTAAGGGGCAATTTAGCATGGCCAATCCATCTAACCTACACATCTTTGGACACTAAGGGGCAATTTAGCATGGCCAATCCACCTAACCTGCACATCTTTGGACACTAAGGAGCAATTTAGCATGGCCAATCCACCTAACCTGTACATCTTTGGACACTAAGGGGCAATTTAGCATGGCCAATCCACCTAACCTGCACATCTTTGGACACTAAGGAGCAATTTAGCATGGCCAATCCATCTAACCTACACATCTTTGGACACTAAGGGGCAATTTAGCATGGCCAATCCACCTAACCTGTACATCTTTGGATACTAAGGAGCAATTTAGCATGGCCAATCCACCTAACCTGCACATCTTTCAGACTGTGGAAGGACTCGGAGGAAACCCACACGGATGTTTAGAATCGTAGGCCGCGGTTTTCCCAAAAGTGCTAAATTGGCAGGAAATCTGTTTTGTCAGTTCAGCTTCTCACCTGAACTTCCGCACTCTGTGCATTGAAGAGGTGAATATCATTAAAACCCTTATCTTCAACCGGGTTTGATAGTCCTGGGAGTCTGCGCATGCACAGTGGTCCCAATCTATCAGATTCCCTGTTCGCTGCCCAGTCCGAGACCCCCACAGCGCTGCCCCTTCAGCATCCCCTGCTCCCATGGCCCAATCGCAGACCCCACAGCATTTCCCCAAGCCAGCCCTGACACACACAACCCCCCCATCTCAGAGTACCCCACTCTCGCAACACCCCCTCCCCCTGCTGACCCCCTCCGGGGTCAGACCCACACGGAGGCAGTCCCTCCACTCCTCCAGCCCACCCCCAATCGTTTCCCTCCCTCCATCCCAAACCAATCCCGAATGCAGAGTTTTACGGAACATCCTCCCCACCAATTATCCCACCCACAATAGATCCTGCCCCCTTGGCACTGCCCAATGACTGATGAGCAGTGCTAGGATACTCCCCCTGGGCACTGTGCCCCTGAGATAGTGTCAGGTGGCAGAGGCTGGCACGGGAAGAGGGACCCATTCCCCGGGGGTGCCTCCGCCGCTGCCCAACCACCTGGGGGACCCTGATTGCCCCTACCTCATTCTGGCATGGTCTCCTGCTAGTTCCCCAAACCGTGGGGAGCTAACCTGAACCCCACCAGAATGAACTACTTTTGGTGGGGGGTGGGAAAATCAATCGAAACCTTTTGCATCCCAAAAATTAACTAGTACACATATTTCAAATACATGCAAAAAACATTTAAATGACTCGCCTACCTTCCCGCCGATATCCAGTGTGGTGTGACCAGCAACTGTTCACCGGCTCTGGGAGAGATGCACATGTGTTCCTGGCACCAATCCCAGTCCAAGGTCGGGGACGGGAATCTCTCACCGTGAAAAGTTGCGGCTCGCGATGGGAGAATTGCGGCCATAGATTCCTTACAGAAGGAGACCATTCGGCCCATTGAACCTGCACCAGTAACAATCCCACCCAGGCCCCCATCCCCACCACATTTACCCTGCTAATCCCTCGCACCTACACACCTTTGGACGTCAAGGGTCAATTTAGCACGGCCAAGCACTCTCGAGTGTGGGAGGAAACTGGAGCATCCCGGATGAAACCCTCGCAGATATGGGGAGAAGGTGCAAACTCCATGCAGGCAGTCACCCAAGCTGGGAATCGAATCCTGGCGCTGTGAGGCAGCAGTGCCAACTGCTGTGCCACCCCATTTATTTTAAGAAAATGATCGAAAATGATTATGGTTGGGATTTTACTGCTCACTTGACCTGAGACTGGAAAATCTTGTCCGCCCCTCGCCCACTCTGAATCCCATGGCAGGATGGTCGAATTCAGGTCTCTTCGCTACAGAGAGTCAGCATAGTTCATTATTGCAAAGGTCAGTACCAAACTCATTCTAACAGCAGACAACTTAGAAAGTAGAACAGTTTCCAGCTGTGCTCAACACCTGGCAAAAACTGCTCAACTGAGTTCCTTTAGCAATAACCAAGTCCTGTAGTAAAAGCAATTATCTTCGTACCAGTTGGGGATAGGGTTATTTACTTAATTATTAGTCACAAGTAAGGCTTACATTAACACTGCAATGAAGTTACTGTGAAAAACACCCCCGTCGTCACACTCCTGTGCCTGTTTGGGTAAGAATTTAGCATGGCCAATGCATCCTTAGCAGCACGTCTTTTGGACTGTGGGAGGAAACCCACGCAGACACAGGGAGAATGTGCAGACTCTGCACAGATAGTGACCCAAGCTGGGAATCGAACCCGGGTTCCCAGTGCTGTGAGACAGCAGTGCTAACCCACTGTGCTACCGTGCAATCCACGGGACAGGGGTTAGCCACACCAAAATAATGGGAGTCTCTGCAGTGATGTAAGGGTTGATACATGGCGAGGGGAAAATGGAGTTATTGGGGTAACATTTGCCTGTAACATTAGAGGGAAGTTTAAGCAATCACAGAAACCCTACAGTGCAGAAAGAGGCCCTTCAGCCCATCGAGTCTGCGCCCAACACAATCCCACCCAGGCCCTACTCCCATATCCCTACATATTATACCCACTAATCCCTTTAACCTCCACATCTCTGGGCACTAAGGGACAATTTCTCAGTACAGCCAATCAACCTAATCCAAACATCTTTGGGCTGTGGGAGGAAACTGGAGGAAACCCATGAAGACATGGGGAGAATGTGCAAACTCCAGTGACCCGAGCGGGGAATCGAACCCAGGACCCCAGAGCTATGAAGCAGCAGTGCTAACCCACTGTGCCACCCTCAACGGCTGTGATTTGCAGACCGTTTGGACCCCCCTGCCGCCGCCAGGATGGAAAATTTGGCGTTCGGTTCACTGCAGCGGGACTGGATTATCCCGCCCGGTGTGTTTAGCTGGAAAATCCAGGCCAATGCCTGTGCAGGAGCGAAATATAATGTAACTACGTGCGGTTTCTCTGTACCCGTCAGAGTTGAGATCAGCTAATTATGGAGCAAACTCTCCCTGCACATTCTTGAAAAACGGGTGTAACCTGCTCTGAGCTTTAGCTTCTGAGGGAGTCAGCGGTTATACAATAAGTGGAAGAATTGCGTTAAAAACTTCCGCAGGCAGACTGTGAGCAAACAGCAAGAGCAATTCTTGGAGCTAACACAAGAATTTTCCTTCAATATTTCTCCCCAGCATTGTGACCCAGAACTTTGTAACCGCACTGATAGCAAGTCAAGTGCAATCAGGGGAAGCAATGGCCTATGTATTATCACTCGATTACCAATCCAGAAACTCAGCTAATCTTCAGAGGATTCGGGTTCGAATCCTGCCATGGGTGGAATTTGAATTCCATAAAATATCTGGAATTAAGAATCTACCGTGAAACTATTGTTAACAAAGAGCAAAGAACGATCCCTGTCCATGCTTATAGATCTATGGATTAAAAACCAAATTTGAGTCAATTTTGAATGGAAAAATTCAACTGGTTGATTAATGTCCTTTAGGGAAGGAAATCTGCCGTCCTTACCCTATCTGGCCTACATGTGACTCCAGAGCCACAGCAATGTGGTTGACTCTGAATTGCCCTCTAAGGGTCTATATAAGAGTCTAATGTTCAAAATAGTTTAGATAAGAGGGCCATTAGTTTGGTTCCACAGGTCGGCGCAACATCGAGGGCTGTAGGGCCTGTACTGTGCTTGTAATGTTCTATATTCTAAGGGTGGAGATACTGGGTGGGCACAGTTAGAAGCCTCACAAGCACCAGGTTAAAGTCCAACAGGTTTATTTGGTGTCAAAAGCTTTCAGAGCACTGGAGACAAGAAGGTGACCCAACAGAGGTGAATAAGGTGTTGAGAAGTATATGATCGAGTGGATTCTCAAAGGCTGGATTCCCAGGGCTGAAATGGTTGCCACAAGAGGACAGAGGTTGAGGGTGCTGGGGAGGAGATGTCAGGAGTACATTTTTCACCCAGAAGGTGATGGGTGCGTGGAATGGGCTGCCGGCAATGGTGGTGGGAGGTGGATTCGATAGGGTCTTTTAAGAGACTTTTAGATAAGTACATGGAACTTAGTAAAATAGGGGTAGGCCTAGTAATCTCTCAGGTAGGGACATGTTTGGCACAGTTTTGTGGGCTGAAGGGCCCGTATTGTGCTGTAGTTTCTCTTTTTTCCGAGCACTGCTTCCTCATCAGCTGAGTGAGGAGGGAAAACTCACCTGATGAAGGAACAGCACTCTGAAATTCCCAATAAGGCTCTTGGACTTTAACCTGGTGTTGTGGGACTTCTTACTGTGTCCTCTAGGGGTAACTGGAGATGGACACTAAATTCCAGTGAGCCAGCGATGCCCATGTCCCATGAATGAATTCAAAAAAAAAATTATCTCCAGGCAGAGATTATTCCCACGTGGCCAAATATCAGACGGAAAAGATTGGGACATTTTCAAAAACAAGAAGCAAGATGAAGTGGTGGCACAGGGGGTTAGCGCTGCTGCTTCACAGCTCCAGGATCCTGGGTTCGATTCCCAGCTCGGGTCACTGTCTGTGTGGAGCTTGCACATTCTCCTCGTGTCTGCATGGGTTTCCTCTGGATACTTGGGTTTCCTCCCATAGTCCAAAGATATGCGGGTTAGGTTGAATACTAAGAAATTGCCTCTTAGTGTCCTTGGATGTGTAGGTTAGCCGGATTAGTGGGTATAATGTGTAAGGATATGGGGGTAGGGCCTGGGTGGGATTGTGTTCGGTGCCGACTCAATGGGCCAAAGGGCCTCTTTCTGCATTGTAGGGTTCTGTGATTCCACGGCCAAACGTGTAGCTACACCGTGGTCCTATGGAAAATTGCTCTCGATCTTGTTCTTTGTCTCCATGTCAGGAAGTGTATCAGTGAAAGGTTGGAGGTGTATGGTGAGCTACAAAACCAATATTTTTATTCTCTTCAAGTGAAAATAAACAAGTACATGTTATCGACGAACGCCTGTAGCCTTGAGCTTGGGATTTGAACGGATGCCAGCTGTCTGTTTGCCCATCGCAGTGTTGGGTAACAGGCAATGTTGCTGCACGTTGTGTAAGAGAAAGAAACCATCTGGCTCACAACCTTCTTACAGTTCAGCTTTCCTACAATCATGGAATTTCTACAGTGCAGAAAGAGGCCATTCGGCCCATTGAGTTTGCAGCTGCTTTCCGAAAGAGCATCTTATCCAAGCACACCCTATTCCCGTTATTCCTAATCCACCTAACCTGCATGTCTTTGGGCACTAAGGGGCAATTTAGCATGGCCAATCCACCTAACCTGCACATCTTTTGGAGTTTAATGTGGAAAAGTGTGAGGTAATGCACTTTGGCAGGAACAATAAATGTGTAGAGTATAGGGCTAATGGTAGGGCTCTTAATAGTGTTGAGGAACAGAAGGATCTTGGTGTATGTGTCAATAGATCCCTGAAAGTAGGCAGTCAAGTGGATAAAGTTGTTAAGAAGGCATATGGAGTCTTAGCTTTTATTGGTAGGGGGATTGAATTTAGGAGCCGCAGCATCATGTTGCAACTGTACAAAACTCTAGTGCGGCCGCACTTGGAGTATTGTGTGCAGTTCTGGTCCCCACATTATAAGAAAGATGTGGAGGCATTGGAGAGGGTACAGAGGAGGTTTACCAGGATGTTGCCTGGTATGGAGGGCAGGTCCTATGAAGAGAGGTTGAAGGATTTGAGGTTGTTTTCGTTAGAAAGGAGGCGGCTAAGAGGGGATCTTATTGAAGCATATAAGATGATTAGAGGTTTAGATAGGGTGGACAGTGATAGCCTTTTTCCTAGGATGGAGAAAGCTAGCACGAGGGGACACAGCTTTAAATTAAGGGGTATGAGTTATAGGACGGATATCAGAGGTAGGTTCTTTACTCAAAGAGTGATTAGGGAGTGGAATGCCCTGCCTGCAGCTGTGTAGATGCGCCAAGTTTGGTGGCGTTTAAGAGGTTAATTGATAAGTATATGGAAGAGAAGGGAATGGTTTAGTTTGGAGAGGCATTGCTTTTTATTTTGGTCGGCACATCGAAGGCCGAAGGGCCTGTTCTGTGCTGTAATGTTCTATGTTCTATGTTCTATGTTCTATCTTTGGGCACTAAGGGGCAATTTAGCATGGCCAATCCATCTAACCTGCACATCTTTGGACACTAAGGGACAATTTAGCACGGCCAATCCACCTAATCTGCACATCTTCGGACACTAAGTGGCAATTTAGCATGGCCAATCCACCTAACCTGCATATCCATGGGCACTAAGGGGCAATTTAGCATGGCCAATCCACCTAATGCACATCTTTGGACACTAAGGGGCAATTTAGCATGGCCAATCCACCTAACCTGCATATCCATGGGCACTAAGGGGCAATTTAGCATGGCCAATCCACCTAATGCACATCTTTGGACTGTGGGCAGAAACCGGAGCACCCAGAGGAAACCCACGGAGAACGTGCAGACTCTGCACAGAGGCTGAAATTGAACCCGGGTTCCCGGCACGGTGAGGCAGCAGTGCTAACCACTGTGCTACCCTACCTTTTGAAGAATAGTCACTTGTTGTGCCAATTTGTGCACAGCAAGATCCCAGAAGCAGCAATGTGTTAATGATTGGATGGGTTTTTTTTTGGTGTTTGTGGAAGAATGAATGATGGGTCAGGACTCCACTCCTGGCCCTCTTTGAAGCAGCGCTGTGGGGTCTTTGACAATCGCCAGTGGGTTCTCGGTTTAACATCCAGTGTGAAAAATGGCATCTCTGGTGTGCCATTCTGCTTTGCGCTGATTCTGCAAGTGTGAGTTCAGACTTGAAGCTGAAACCTCTCGAGTGAAATTTGACCTTGAATCTTTAGGCACCGAGGCAGAAATTTTAGCCTCTATTGAGTCTGGAGAATGAGAATCATTTAGAACGTAGAACATAGAACACTACTCACAAACAGGCCCTTCAGCCCGCAAGTTGCGCTGGTCAATCCCTATCTCTATAAACCTCTATTAGGTCGCCTCTCAACCTTCGTTTCTCCAGGGAGAAGAGTCTCAGCTCCCTCAACCTATCTTCATTAGGCATGCCCCCCAATCCAGGCAACATCCTTGTAAATCTCCTCTGCACCTTCTCAATAGCTTCCACATCCTTCCTATAGTGAGGCGACCAGAACTGCTCACAATATTCCAAGTGGGGTCTGACTAGGGTCTTATAAAGCTGCAGTTACTAACATTCTCCACCCCACCCCCTCCCACACCGTCTGTGGATTTTCACTAACCTGGAATAACATTTGATTCCCAGTCAGTGTTGACCAGTTGGAGAGATGGGAAGAGGGAAACAGGTGGAGAGTTTCCTGTTGGGGGGGTTTTCAGCAGCTGATGTTACTAATGGCTGCTTTCCCAGAAAGAGTCCGGCCTTTCCAAGCCAAGGCAAACACTAACCTCCCCGATTCAGCTACAGCAAGGTCAAGCCGGGGGCACTGATCCCAATTTCAGGCTTGTCGGAATGTCACCTGCCAGTTCAGCATCTGAGGATTCGATGCCTGTTTGTCCTGCAGTAACCATTGGTCAGTCAGCGTCTGGCTTCACGAGCAGCGTGATTCCCGGGAAACAGGAGCAAGGGAAGCTCTTCGAGCCAGCTTCACGGAATTACAGGATTCATTCAGCGCAGAATAAGGCCGTTTCAGTCCTGGGAAAAAGCCTCTGAGAATCCACCCGATCTATACCTCTCAACATCTTATAAACCTCTATCAGGTCGCCTCTCAATCTTCGTCTCTCCAGGGAGAAAAGACCGAGCTCCCTCAGCCTATCCTCATGAGGCATGCCTCCCAATGCAAACTATGTACACAGAACAGTAGAGCACAGTCCAGGCCCTTCGGCTCTCGATGTTGTGCCGAGCTATGTCCAAATTCGAGATCAAGCTATCCCACTCCCTATCATTCTGCTGTGCTCCATGTGCCTATCCAATAAAGTTCCTATATGTTTATTAACTGCTCTATCCACCTGTCCCTACCACCTTCAACTATCATGGCCGATTGTGCATCCCTGCACATTCTCCCCTTACCCCTTAACACCTCTAGAATCCAACAGTGGAATCTTCCCCTCTCACCCGCCACGGGAATTGTAGTGGGTGGATCATGCAAAGGTCCGTTTGTCTCGGGAGGGATTTTCCTGCCTCAGGAATATCCCGCCCCAGAAATCTGTCCCCTCCTTAGATGTATTCAGTGACTTGGCCATCACAGCTTTCAGTAGGAGAGAATTCCACAGCTCCAGCAGTAACGGATTAACCATTAGGATTAAGCCTAGGGGTTTGGAAGGGAAGAGGGGATCCCCGAGAGCAAAACAAAAATTGGTGTAATCCTTTTAAGGGTGAATAAATTTTCATAACTATACTCTGTGGGTGAACTAATATAAGAAATACCTATAAATAGAGGAGCTTCACACATGCAAATAAATACAAAATAAATGCAGCAAAGAGTTTCTTGTCATGCTGTAACATATGTACATACTGTAACATACACACTGAATGAAACACGCTTCGAGCTGTTGATTTACACGCTATTGTAAACCAAAAAACACGGAAGCTTTTTTAAAGTTCAAATGTAAAGAAAATGAAAATTAAATGAATAAAAGGATGGTGATTGATTTATATAACTTCTTGATATTATGCATGTAGCACATTATACATAGTACTATGATATCTAATGTCACTTTATTCTATTCAACCAAGTGTGGGGCAGGGGTCCTTCAATCCCTGGAACCATTCCCGTAAACCTCTTCTGCACTCTTTCTCCGATACCTTCATATCCGCCCTATAGTGCGGAACCCAGAACCATACACAATATTCCAGCTGTGGTTTAACTAGGATCTCGTATAAGGTCAGCATAACTTCCTTCATCCTGTACTCAATGCTCTTATTAATAAAGCCCAGAATACTACACACATAGAACATAGAATGCCGGCATCTCCACATCGTGCTCAGCTTAGGGCTCCGGGTGGTATCTAGTCCACCGCTCCCTCTGAGTGAAGAAGTTGCTGATGACACGAAGGTCGGTGGTGTTGTGTAAAGTCCAGAGGGATGTCAGAAGTTGCAGCGTGACTTAGATAGGATGCAAGGCTGGGCGGAGAAGTGGCAAATGGAATTCAACCCAGATCAGTGTGTGCTGGTTCATTTTAGCAGGTCAAATGGGATGAAGGAATATAATATTAAGGGTAAGACTCTTAGCAGTGTGGAAGATCAGAAGGATCTTGGGGTCCAGGTTCAAAGGAGTCTCAAATCAGCTTCGCAGGTAAAGGAATGTGGTTAAGAAGGCGTACAGTGTACTGGCCTTTATCAATCCAAGAATTGAGTTTAGAAATTGGGTTAAGAAGTGTTAATAAACTGTTCCAATTAATTTACTCCGGCTTACCTTGTAGACTAATACTCCTCTCAATATCAGACAAGAAACATAATATTTACTGCCTTAAAATCCACTCTGCCTCTTGCCCCAGACTCTGTATTATTGACCTTTCTCATCAGCCTATTGTGGGGCACCTTATCAAAAGCTTTTCAAAAATCCAGATAAATCACATCTACTCCGTCACTATTGTCTACCCTCTCCATTTACCTTCTCAAAAAAGTAAATTCCTTTGGCCAAGCCAAACAGATGAGGAGAAATTTCTTCTGTCAGAAAGTAGTGAATCTGTGGAATTCTTTTCCGCAGGGAGTTGTAGAGGTTGGGTCATTAAATATCTTCAAGACTGAGATAGACAAATCCTGAATCAATAAGGGGATCGAGGATTAAAGTTTTAAAGTCTAAACTTTTAAAGTTAAAGTTTATTTATTAGTGTCGCAAGCAGGCTTACATTAACATTGCAATGAAGTTACTATAAATATTTCCTACTCGCCACGCTGTGTTCAGGTACACTGAGGGAGAACTTAGCATGGCCAATGGACCTAATCAACACATCTTTCAGACTGTGGGAGGAAACCAGAGCACCTGGAGGAAACCCACGCAGACATGGGGACAGTGTGCAGAATTGGTTAATCATTGGATTTACATCACTCTAGTGACAAAAAGGATATTGAGACCAGATCTCAGCTGTCCAAAAGAGCATTTTATTGACAGCCAACATCTGCCCAATGCCCCGTAAACTCCAGCATTTACCATAGCTCATCCAACTAACCGACACATATTGGGGCATTACTGGGCCATTTACCACGGCCAATCCCACCTAACCTGCACATCTGTAAGACACTGGGAGGAAACCGGGGCACCCGGAGAAAACCCAGGCAGACACGGGGAGAAGGTGCAGACTCCACATGGGCGGTGATCCTTATGGAGATAATGGGAAGGTGATTATCTGTTCTTCCGGGTTTTGGAGTTGTTTCAGCACATGGTATCCTAACAAATATCAGAGGAGGGGGTTGTTTGAGAGGGGGAGCTTCATTTCTGCACCCTCCGATAGGGCCTCACTGAGACTTTGGCCGTTACCTACCATTATCTAATGTGGAAATCCCGTAGCCTGTACCAAATCGCTTGCCCTGCCAGGATGCATTCTGGGACAGCCCTCTCCTTGGCAACAGAAGTGGTCGCCAGGTTACTCAGCTCGGAGATGGGGGTGGTGGTTGGGATTCGGGAATTGAGGGATGCCTGATTGGAGTGAGTACATTGCCCCTCACTCCCCAGTGGAAAACAACCCTTGCAAGCATCATGGGAGAATAGGTCCATTTGCAACTCCACGCCAGAAATCTTAATCTTTTTGTTTAAGCAACGGCCTGGTGTTATTATTGTTAGGTTTAATCCAGAAACTCAGTTAATATTCGGGGACGCGGGTTCGAATCCCGCCACGACAGCTGGTGGAATTTGAATTCAATAAAAAATATCTGGAATTAAGAATCTACTGACGGCCATGAAACCATTATTGGAAAAACCCATCTGGTTCACTATAGGGAAGGAAATCTGCCATCCTTACCCCAGTCTGGCCTACACGTGACTCCAGAGCCCCAGCAATGTGGTGGACTCTCAACTGCCCTTCCAAGGGCAACTAGGGATGGGCAATAAATGCTGGCCAGCCAGCGACACCCATGAATGAATAAAAAAGTCTTGCGTTGTTTTGTACAGATTGGTAATGTAAACTATAATATAGGCCCGTACCAACCGACTCAAGAATAGCTTCGTCCCTGCTGTCATCAGACTTTTGAATGGACCTATCCTG
This sequence comes from Sphyrna mokarran, assembly GCA_024679065.1. Taxonomy (NCBI): domain Eukaryota; kingdom Metazoa; phylum Chordata; class Chondrichthyes; order Carcharhiniformes; family Carcharhinidae; genus Sphyrna; species Sphyrna mokarran. The sequence goes on from JAGIQG010000032.1 coordinate 4,452,386, forward strand.
CATTGAGTTGATCTTTCTCTGCACCCTAGCTATGACTGTTACACTACATTCTGCACTCTCTCCTTTCCTTCTCTATGAACAGTATGCTTTGTCTGTATAGGCGCAAGAAATTATACTTTTCACTAATACATGTGAAAATAGTAAATCAAATCAAAATCACCATTTCCAATAATGAGACAGATCTGTTTCACCAATGAGGAAAAGTAACTTGTTTAGAAATGATTTCTGACTGAATATCAGATGCTGTGTCCTTTACATTCTTTTTTCAAGTTTATTTATTCATGCCACAAGTCGGCTTACATTAACACTGCAATGAAGTTACTGTGAAAATCCCCTAGTCACCACACTCCGGAGCCTGTTCGAGTACGCTGAGGGAGAATTTAGCACAGCCAATGCACCCTAACCAGCACGTCTTTCGGACTGTGGGAGGAAACCGGAGCTCCCGGAGGAAACCCACACAGACACAGGGAAAATGTGCAAATTCCACACAGAGAGTGACCCGAGCTGGGAATCGAACCCGGGTCCCTGGTGCTGTGAGGCAGCGGTGCTAACCCGCTGTGCCACCCAGTCACTCCACATTGTGGCAGAGAAGTTCAGGAGCACTGAGCAGTCATCCCTCGAGATTGTGTGACCCGTGTTTCTCAACGGTGTAGTTAATGTCAGTGAATCATGCAGGGCTAATTACAGATAAGAGAAATCTACACCACACTGTGCTCAGCTCATGCTGGCACCTTCAGGAAACAAAAAGGAATAAGTTGTAGATATGAAGTGTCGTAGCGAAGGAAAGTTCTCAAAACACTGCCTGCACAATGAGTGTTATGCCTGTGGAGATAAATATGGAAGCAATTTCCCACATGGAGAATGTAAACTCAGACCAATCCGATGGGCCTTACACCGTAATTAATTTGTTTCAAACCCCCACCCCGATCTCAGCATGGCGGCACAGTGATTAACATTGCTGCCTCACAGTGCCAGGGACCTGGGTTCAAATCCTGGGTCACTGTCTAGGCGGATGCTGCACATTCTCCCCATGTCTGTGTGGGTTCCCTCCGCGTGCTCCAGTTTCCTCCCACAGTCCAAAGATGTGCAATTATGTGGATTGGCCGTGCTAAATTGCCCCTTAGTGTGAGGGGGGTTAGCAGGGTAACTATGTGGGGTTATAGGGCTTGGATGGGATTGTGGTCAGTGCAGACTCGATGGGCCGAATGGCCTCCTTCTGCACTGTAGGGATTCTACGAACCTCTGAATATTTTGCAGTGTCGTTTGAAGAAACCATCGGTCAAAAGACTGACAGAACCGCCTGATTCTCCTTCAAATCAGAGTGCGGGTATCCTTCCCATCCAATGGGATAGAGAGGATCGATGCATTATCCGAGAGATGGCACCTCAGACTGTGCAGCACTCCCTCAGTGTTACCCACAACCTGGAAGAATAGACTAAGAGCATCTGCCTTACAAATGCTCTGCCAATTAATCCTGCCAATGGCTGATTTCTAAAGAAACATTGAAAATAGGTGCAGGAATAGGCCATTTGACCCATCGAGTCTATGCCTGTGTGCTGACAGCACCCCAGATATGACTGCTCAACCTCAACTCTTAACATGAACTATTTGGATGAAGGGGCTGAAGGAGTGGCCACTAAATTTGCTGGCGACACAAAGATGTGATGCGGAGATGCCGGCGTTGGACTGGGGTAAACACAGTAAGAAGTCTCACAACACCTGGTTAAAGTTCAATTTATTTGACGATAAACCCACAAGCTTTCGGAAACGCTGTTCGTTCTTCACACTTCTTCACACTTTCCATACACCTGAGGAAGGGACAGCGTTTCTGAAAGCTTGTGGGATTACTATCAAATAAATTGGTTGGACTTTAATCTGGCTTTCCAATACAAAGGTAGGCAGGACAGCAAGATGTGAAGAGGGCAACAGGAGGCTACAAAAGGATATAGATTGGTTAAGTGAGTGGATAAAATTCTGGCATCTCGGTGTAAAACGTGGGAAAGAGTGACATTGCCCATTTCCCTTCAGGAGAATAGAAAAGAAGCTTATTATTTAAATGGTGAGAGATTGCGAAGATTTCAGGTGCAGTGGGATCTGGGTGTCTGAGTGCACGAATCACAAAAGGTTAGCGTGCAGGTGCAGCGAGTAATTAGGGAAGCGAACAGAATGTTATCTATTGTGAGGGGAGTTGAATACAAAGGTGGGAAGGTTATGCTTCAATTGTACAGGGCTACAAACCATATCTGGAGTATTGTGTAGCGTATTGATCTCCTTATTCAACAGAAATGCACTGGAAGAAGTTCAGAGAATGTTCACCAGAACTAATACCAGGAAGTGGGGGGGTGGGATATTGTCCTATGAGATAAAGCTGGAGAGGTTCGGCTTTTAAGTGCTAGAGGTATAGGAAGCGACTTGATTGAAGAAAGAAGATTCTGAGGGATCTAGACAGAGTGAATGTGGAGAAGATGTTTCCTGTTGTGGGGGAATCTAGATTTAGGGGCTCATGATTTAAAAATAAAGAGTCGCTCGCTTAAGACAGAGGTGAGGAGGAATTATTCCAAAGAGCAAAACACATCACACGAACTGGCCCTTCGCCCCTCCAAGCCTGATGCCTGCCTAATCTCAAACCGTACACATTTACAAAGTCCATATCCTTCCACTCTCATCCTGTTCATGTATTTGTTTAGTTGCTCCTTAAATCGTAGATCCTCCCTCTACCTTCACCAGACATTCACCACTCTCTGTGTAAAGAAACTTGCCTCTCACAACTCCTCTAAACTTCTCCCCACTCACCTCAAACCTACGTCCCCCTCCACAGAGGAGCACCGGAACTCCGTTCCTGAAAAGGCAGTTTTGAAATATTTGAGCTAAATAGATTCTTGATATGCGAGGGGGGTGAAAGGTCGGTACTTGCTCACCATGGGAGGGAGGGGGCTGGGGTCGTTGGATAAGAACATACACAAATCCTCACTTCGGAGAAATGAGCTGTCTTTAGGGTGAGGTATTGGAAGTGATAGAACTGTTGTCTCACAGTAAATCCTTTCTGGATGTAATCTAGAAAGTAAATCCGACCTCTATTATTCAGGCTCTCCCACAAGAGTCTGGACAGTAGAGAAAAAACGTCTCAGCATCTATCCTGAGAAATCCCCTTGACATTCCTACAAGTGTGCTCCTCATACTCTATGTGGAAAACCAGAAATGTTTCCAGTTCCTGGGGCCAGCAGATTGTGCAGTAAGTGTGTGTCCAGCTGCAGATCCCTGAAGCCCAGGTTTCAGAGCAAGAGCGACGTGTGGGGACACCATGGGAGGATACCGGAGGAAACCCATGCAGACACAAGGAGAATGTGCAACCTCCACACAGACAGTGACCTGAGCCAGGAATTGAACCCGGCTCCCTGGGGCTGTGAGGCAGCAGTGCTAACCACTGTGCTATCGTGTTGCCCCATTGTGCGCTATCAGGATAATGGAGGTGAACTCCTGCTGAAGGTAGTGGGGCGGCATTTTAGCTGAGTTCTCAGGGAATTTTGGTCTATGGTGTGACCATCTGCCTGTTTGTGCTATCCACAATATTCTCCCTCCCCGTCGGATGCTCCACAGTGTCTCCAGACACCGCTCTCGATTTAAAATCTGGGCTTTCAAGACCTGAGGCTGGACACACTTTCTGCACATCTGCTGGACCCGGGAACTGGATACATTTCCGGTTTCCCACATAGAGTAGGAGGAGCACACTTACAGGATAGTCAAGGGGATTTGACAGGATAGATGCTGAGAGGTTGATTCCTCATGTGGGAGAGTCTGAGACCAAGAGGGCAAAATCTCAGAGTAAGGGAGTCGCCCGTTTAAGACCGAGATAAGGTAGAATTTCTTCTCTCAGAGGGGAGTGAACCTATGGAATTCTTCAAAGTTTTAAAGTTTAAATTTTAGGGTTTATTTGTTCATATCAAAAGTACAAACTTACATTAACATTGCAATGAAGTTACTGTGAAAATCCCCTAGTTGCCACACTCCGCTGCCTGTTTGGGTACACTGAGGGAGAATTTAGTGCGCACAATGCACCTAACCAGCACATCGTTCTAACTGGCCATTTCGCATTGGCCATGCTAAATCCTCCCTCAGTGTACCTGAACAGGCGCCGGAGTGTGACAACTAGGGGATTTTCACAGTAACTTCATTGCTGTGTTAATGTGAGCCTACTCTGACACTAATCCTGTGAGAGGAAACCGGAGCACCCAGAGGAAACCCACACAGACACGAGGAGGACATGCAGATTCTGCACAGACCACGCTGGGAATCGAATCCAGGTTCCTGGTGTTGTGAGGTAGCTGTGCTAACCACTGTGCCACCATACCACAGAGGGGTGTAGAGGCTGGGTCGATAAGTATGATCAAGGCTGAGATAGACAGATTTTTAATCAGTAAGAAAATCGAGGGTTAAGACGGAATGTGGAGTTGAGAATTATCGCTTTAGATCGGATATGATCTCATTGAATGGCGGAGCAGATGGGCTGAATGGCCTACCTCTGCTTATATATCATGAGGCCTGATGGCTCTTTTGAACTCAGATGCACATAGAACATAGAATATAGAACATTACAGCACAGTACAGGCCCTTCGGCCCTCGATGTTGCGCCGGCCAGTGGACCCTCTAACCTAAACTATTCCAATATCATCTATATGCCTATCCACCGAACATTTGAATGCCCCCAAAGTAGGCGAGTCCACAACTGCTGCAGGCAGGGCATTCCACGCCCTCACCACCCTCTGTGTAAAGAACCTGCCTCTGACATACGTCCTATAACTACCACCTCTTAATTTAAAGTTATGTCCCCTCGTGTTGGTCATCACCATCCGAGGAGAAAGGCTCTCACTATCCACCCTATCCAGTCCTTTGATCATCTTATACGCCTCAATTAGGTCACCATGTAACCTTCTTCTCTCTAATGAAAATAGAACATAGAACACTACAGCACAAACAGGCCCTTCGGCCCACAAGTTGTGCCAAACACATCAAAACCTACCCAGCCATAGACCTATCTATAGCCCCCAATCCCATTGGATCCCATATACTCATCCAGAAGTCTTTTAAAAGACCCCAGCGAGTTCGCCTCGACCACCACCGATGGCAGCCGATTCCATTCACTCACCACCCTCTGAGTGAAAAGCTTTCCCCTAGCATCCCCTCTGTACTTGCTTCCCTGCACCTTAAATCTGTGCCCTCTCGTCGCGACTATTTCAGCCCTGGGAAATAGTCTCTGAGAGTCCACCCTATCTATTCCTCTCAACATCTTGTAAACCTCTATCAGGTCGCCTCTCAACCTTCATCTCTCCAGGGAGAACAGTCCCAGCTCCCTCAGCCTGTCTTCATAAGGCATGCCTCCCAATCCAGGCAACATCCTTGTAAATCTCCTCTGCACCCTTTCAATAGCTTCCACGTCCTTCTTATAGTGAGGCGACCAGAACTGCGCACAGTACTCCAAGTGTGGTCTGACAAGGGTCCTATAAAGCTGCAGCATTACCTCCTGAATCCTGAACTCAATCCCTCGATGAATGAAGGCCAGTACACCGTAAGCTTTCTTAACCACATCCTCCACCTGGGAGGCCAATTTGAGAGTCTTATGGACCCGGACCCCAGGATCCCTCTGCTCTTCCACACAGCTAAGACTCCTACCTTTGATAGTGTACTCATTCATCCCGTTGGATCTGCCAAAATGGACCACAACACATTTACCCGCGTTGAAGTCCATCTGCCACTTCTCCGCCCAGTCTTGCATCCTGTCGATGTCATGCTGCAACTTCTGACGTCCCTCCAGACCATCCACAACACCACCGACCTTCGTGTCATTGGCGAACTTACTCACCCATCCCTCCACTTCCTCATCCAGGTCATTTATGAAAATGACAAACAGCAAGGGTCCTAGAACAGATCCCTAGGGCACTCCACTGGTGACCGATAATGAAAATAACCTTAGGTCCTTCAGCCTTTCCTCATAAGGCCTTCCCACCATACCAGGCAACATCCTGGTAAACGTCCTCTGCATCCTTTCCAATGCTTCCACATCTTTCCTATAATGCGGCGACCAGAACTGTACGCAATACTCCAAGTGCGGCCGCACCAGAGTTTTGTACAGTTGTAACATAACCTCACGGCTCCTAAATTCAATCCCTCTACCAATAAAAGCTAACACACCGTACGCCTTCTTAACAACTTTATCAACCTGGGTGCCAACTTTCAAAGAGCTATGTACTTGTACCTCAAGATCCCTCTGCTCGACAACACTATTAAGGGTCCTTCCATTAGCCCTATATTTCATATGCCTGTTATTCCTACCAAAGTGAATCACCTCACACTTATCCGTATTGATTCCATTTGCCACCTCACGGCCCAGCTCTGCAACCTATCTATGTCCCTCTGCAAACTGTAACATCCATCCTCGCTGTCTGCAACTCCCCCCACTTTGGTATCGTCAGCAAATTTACTAATCCAACCCTCTACACCCTCATCTAGGTCATTTATAAAAATGACAAACAGCAGTGGCCCTAAAACAGATCCTTGATGTACACCACTTGTAACTGCACTCCAGTTTGAATATTTCCCATCAACCACCATCCTCTGTCTTCTATCAGCTAGCCAATTCCTAATCCAAACTGCTAAATCACCTTCAATCCCATGCATCTGCACTTTCTGCATTAGCGTACCATGGGGAATGTTATCAAACGCTTTGCTAAAATCCATATACGGAGTGCGCACATTCTCCCAGTGTCTGCGTGGATTCCTTCCAGGCACTCCGGTTTCCTCCCACAGTTCGAAAGATGTGCGGCTTAGGCGCTAAATTCTCCCTCGGTGTACCCAAACAGGCGCCGGAGCGTGGCGACGGGGGGATTTTCACAGTAACTTCACTGCAGCATTACTTTTCCTAGTAACCAACCCATTCCAATTTTGTTTTCCTGTACATTTTGATTTTAATTTGACTCAAATTAAAGACGGTTGACCCTAACCTTCTAAAATTAACATTTTTTTTGAAAAAGCATTCTGATTTCTCCTTTCTTTTTCGGAGGCTGGAAGCCGAGATAGAGTCACCTGAATTAAACCGGGAGCTGGAGAAAATAGATATTTCGCGCACGCTGAAACCCAGCTGAGTGACAGGGATAGCTGAAGGAGAAAGAGACAGAGAGAGCTATATGTTCTCTCGTTAGAATTCCTAAGCTCATGCCCTGGGGAAAAGCTGGTGGGGACGAACTTGTTAAAGGGTGTGACAGGTGTACGGTGAAATTCGGAGGGGAGGTTGAGGGGGGGGGTCACCGACCTCAGAGCAAAGAAAGGAGAGCAACTTTCTCCAACGCTCCTGCGACTTCAAAGACGGCAAAGCTTCTGAAGGAGATACCATGTGGAAAAGTGCTAGTGCAGTCCAAACAAGCTTTGCACAATCACTATTTGCCCATTGCATCATCTTGCCAAAGCCTGCGTCCAAAAAAAACTATCCACCCCCCCCCCCCCCCCCCACCCCCCACCCCCCACCTCCACCTCACTCCCGGAGCTGGACACTCCCCTCTGCATCCATCAATCAGATTCAATCCTCGGAGCGGACATTCCAAAACCAAAATAGTGAAGGGGGAGGGGGGAGGTCCAGGCCAAGGTATTGCAAAGCAATTAGCAATAATTAAGAAACGCGGGCTGCCAATTAAGTGGTGTTGGGGTAGGGCACAGACAGGTGCCACCTGTGTGGTTACAGTAATAGCCCCCCCCCCCTCCCCCTCCCCAGATGTGTAGTAAATTTGCCTCTGCACCCTCCCCTCCCTCGATAGTAACCCCCCCCCAACCCACCCCCGGCTCATTTAGAATCCCACATGATGTTACTCTCAGCCTTATATAGGAGACCCGACAGTCTACCCTGCTATAATACTGGTCTCAGGGCACCAGGGTTCTCTCTTGTCAGTTCCCTGTCCCCGTTACTCCGTTCCCCCTGCCCCCCCCGCAGCGCCCCCCCCCCTCCCCCCCCCCCCCCCCCGCCAAAACCCCTCGCCTTCCTCCCGATCGAAAGGAACAAGTTACCAGGGGAACCCCCCCCCCCCTCTCCCGGCTGAACGCCCGCTCCCGGTCTCCCCAACCCTCGACCATGAGTCGTCCAGTGAACGGTATCCATGGCAATACGGCCTACGATGAGGGCACCTTCATGTTCACTTCCGAGTCCGTGGGCGAGGGGCATCCGGGTAAGTGAAGACGGGGGGGGGGGAGGGGAAAAGAGCGCCAAGTTTCGCCTTTCTTCCCGCGACACGCCAGAGGAGCGCCCTCCCATCGCCAGGTTGGCAGCCGATGTGCGCACAGCAAGATCCCACCAAACGACCAAATCGTCTTGTCTCGTGAGAGGGTTGGGGTCGTGCGGCGAATGCGTCGGGGAACGGCGTGGGGTGTCCTTCTTGCGCTGAAGCCTTGGGACTCGAACCTGCAAATCTCTGGCGAAAATCATGACGCCATTACGGGGCAGTTGGGCAAACCCGGCCCAAGAATTCAATCTTCCAGACCCTCCCCGTACCCAGCCCCTACGCCCTCCCTCCCCACTCCCCCCAGCTACTCAGAGGCCACTCCCTATTGGCCATTGATGGGACCTTCTGGTCCCACCAAAGGTTGGCATGGTGAACCCGTCCCCACTGGCAGGGAATCCCCAGTGAGGCTCGGTATCGGCGGGGCTGGAATACGATGGTGGTGGAAAGGGCTGTAAAACTTTCCCCCACAGGCAATGGTAGTTTTGCTTCAGATATTGATAAAGGGGATGGGGGAGAGATACCTCGATTGACAGGGGCCGGGGTGGGGGGGGGAGGAGGGATTGAGGGAAGGAGGGGGCAATTGCAAATGCAGTGTTCAAATACAATGGACGGGATTGTCCATCCTCTCTCGCCGCCAAGCCGGAACATCCTGCCTGAGGTTCGCATGCTCCTATCCTGTCCGCTACGCTTCCCGTGGCCAGTAGGATGGGAAAGTTTGTCCCATCCAACAGGATAAACTCAACAGGCCTGGCAGCATCCGTAGAGAGAAAAGCAGAGTTAACATTTCAAGTCTGTTCACAGGAACAATATTCAATCAGTGTCACTGTCATACAGAGCAGAAACAGGCCCTTCAGCCCATCACGTCTGTGCTGACCATCATATACCGATAGAACATCCATAGAACGCTGTACAGGCCCTTCGGCCCTCAATGTTGCACCGACCTGTGAAACCAATCTAAAGCCCCTCTAACCAACACTATTCCAATATCATCCATATGTTTATCCAATGACCATTTAAATGCCCTTAAAGTTGGAGAAACCACTACTGTTGTAGGCAGGGCATTCCACACCCTCGGAATAAAGAATCTCCCTCTGACACCCTATATCTATTACCCTTCAATTTAAAGCTGTGTTCCCTCATGTTAACCATCTCCATTTGATGAAAAACGCTCTCGCTGTCCACCCTATCTAATCCTTTGATCATCTTATATGTCTCTATTAAATCACCTCCTTCCCTCTAACAAAAACAGCCTCAGGTCCCTCAGGTTTCCCTGAGGAGACCTTCCCACTATTCCAGGCAATATCCCGGTAAATCTCCTCTTTCTAATGCTTCCCTATGACTAATCCCAATTATTTATTTGATAGTAAACTCACAAGCTTTCGAGATCTTCCTCTTTGTCAGGTGAATGGAGTGTTCTGGTCTCAGACGGAGCATATAACAGCCCAGAGAGTTTACAGGTTAGCGACTAGAATGTGAATCTTTCCACCTAACCTGCTATTCAAGTCTTAAAGTGGCTAACAATGTGAGTGGATGGAGCATTGAGCGCAGGTTAAAGAGATGTGTATTGTCTCCAGACAGCACAGTAAGTGAGGTTTTACAAACCCAGGCAAGTCATGGGGATTACAGATAGTGTGTCATGAAGCCAAGGTCCCTGTTAAGACCGTCCTCATGTGTGCGGAACTTGGCTATCAGTCTCTGCTCAGCGACCCTGCGCTGTCGTGTGTCGTGAAGGCCGCCTTGTATAATACTTACTGTAATATCTGGAGACAATACACATCTCTTTAACCTGTGCTCAGTGCTCCTTCTACTCACATTGTTAGCCACTTTAAGACCTGAATAGCAGGTTAGGTGTAAAGATTCACATTCTAATCGCTAATCTGTAAACTGTTGTGTTGATATATGCTCTGTCTGAGGCCAGAACTCTCCATTCACCTGACAAAGGGGCAAACCCCGAAAACTTGCGAGTTTACTATCAAATAAATTGGTTGGACTTAAACCTGATGTTGTCAGACTTCTTATTGTGTTTACCCCAGTCCAACGGCAGCATCTTCAAATCATAATCCCACTTACCAACGCTCTGTCTATAGCCTACTTTGCCTGGATGAGTAAAGTATTCTTCCAAATGCTTCTTAAATGTTGTAGGAGAACTGTCTTCACCAACCTCACCACTCTCTGAGTAAAAGATAATTTCCTCAGGTCCCCTTGAAACTATTCATTCTTCACCTTAAACCCCTACCCTCTGGTTTTAGACACCTGTGCAAGAATTCTTACAATCTGCCCTGTCTGTGCCTCTGGTAACTTTGTACACCTCTATCAGATCCCCGTTCTGCTTCCTGTGCTGCAGGGATTACTATCCAGTCTCTCCTCGTAGCTGAAACCTCCCCTTCCAGGCAGCATCCTGGTGAACCTGCTCCACACCAACGCAATCACATCCTCCCCATAATGCGGGACCGCACACACTGCTCCATCTGTGGGCTACCCAGTCAGTCCTAGAGGTTTACAGCACGGAAACAGGCCCTTCAGCCCAACTTGTCCACGACACCCACTAAGCTAGTCCCAGTTGCCCCCGTTTGGCCAATGTCCCTTTACCCATCTTACCCATGTAACTGTCTAAATGCTTTTAAAAAGACAAAATAGTACTTGCCTCTACTCTGGCAACTCATTCCAGACACTCTGTGTGAAAGAATTGCCCCTCTGGACCCTTTTGTATCTCTCCTCTCTCACCTTAAACCTAGTTTTAGACTCCCCTACCTTTGGGAAAAGATATTGACTATCTAGCTGATCTGTGCTCCTCATTATTTTATAGACCTCTATAAGATCACCCCTCAGCCTCCTACGCTCCAGAGAAAAAAGTCCCAGCCTATCCAACCTCTCAAACCATCAACATCCTAGTGAATCTTTTCCGCACTCTTTCTAGTTTAATGATCTCCTTTCTATAATAGGGTGACCAGAGTTGTACAATATTTAATAAAATTGTACCAAGACCTCCCTGCTGATATATACTATGCCCCGGCTAATGAATTCCTTGATGAGAAAACTGTTTAATAAGTTTAAAGTATGATTATCAGCTCACAGAGTGCAGAGAGTTGACAAGTTTTGGATGAAGTGATTGAAGTATGGACAAAGCACGTACTGTAGGTTGAGGGGTGAAAATTTGAGGATATTTGAAGAGAATACTCCCTCACTTCGCATTGCTCATGCCTGAATGAACAGGCAAACCTCTGAAAGCCAGCAATCCCAACAGCACCATGGAGATTCCCATGCCAATTCTGGTTGGAAACATTCCTGGAGGTGGTGTCCTGCTGAGAATGTGACATTCAAAATCACAGCGGCTGTGTGAGAGGTTCTATAAGGTTCAGGAAGGCCGTAGGTGAAGAGGAACATGTGAGACCTTCTAATTACTAAGAGACCCTCTGATTGCTGTGATTCCTCGCTATGGCCTACACCCAACCTCCATCTCCTGCCAATCCCAAACTTCCCAATAACACTCCCAGCAACCTCCATAGGATGGTGACATTATCCAGCTGGATGCAAGAGAAGGTAAACTCGATGATCTCCTGATCTCCTAAGCTGAGTGGGCAGGGGTGGGCGAAACCCAAACAGGAGTGTGGCGGCTAGGGGATTTTCACAGTAACTTCATTGCAGTGTTAATGTAAGCCGACTAATAAATAAACTTTTAAGCTTTAAGTGCATCGTCACACACTTCTGTCCACCACCGACACCTTATCCAGCTCCTTCGCAGATTCTAACAGACAGTGGAGGCATTTAGCTCCACAAACTTCTGAGATTGTGTCTCAGGCTATGAGTCGCTGGCAAGATTAGCATTAGTGGTCATCTCTATTTGTCCCTGTAGTGGTTTATAGGCTAGGATAGTACAGAAGGAGGCACTCAAGTATAAGAAATAGGAGCAGGAGTCGGCCATCCAGCCCCTCGAGCCTGCCCCGCCATTCAATAAGATCATGGCTGATCTGAAGTGGAGCAGTTCCACTTTCCCGCTTTCTCCCCATAACCCTTAATTCCTTTGTCGATCAGAAATCTATCTACCCGTGACTTAAATATATTCAGCGAGGAAGCCTCCACCACTTCAATGGGCAGAGAATTCCAGAGATTCACCATCCTTTGAGAGAAGAAGTTCCTCCTCAACTCCGATCGAAACTGCGTCCTCTTCTCCCTTATTTTGAGGCTGTGCCCTCTAGTTCTGCTATCCTTTCTAAGCAGGGAAGAATCTCTCTACCTCTACCCTATCCATCCCCCTCATTATCTTGTAAATCTCTATAAGATCCCCCTCAGCCTTCTAAACTCCGATGAGTACAGACCCAGTCTATTCAATCTCTTTTCATAAGCTAACCCCCTCGTCTCTGGTATTAGCCTGGTGAACCTTTCTGTACTCCCTCCAAGGCCAATATATCCTTATGCAAATGAAATGACCAAAACTGCACACACTACTCCAGAATGCATGCATCTCCTTCGCAATATACAAGCCTAATCACAGAATCCCTACAGTGCAGAAAGAGGCTATTCGGCCCATCAAACCTGCACTGACAACAATCCCACCCTAGCCCTATCCCCATGCATTTACCCTAGCTAATCCCCCTGATACTATGGGACAATTTAGCATGGCCAATCCAACTAAACCACACATTTTGGATTGCGGGAGGAAACTGGAGCACCCAGAGGAAACCTGTGCAAATACAAGGATAATGTGCAAACTCCACGCAGACAGTGACCCGAGCCGAGAATTGAACCCGGATCCCTGGCGGTGTGAGGCAGCAGTGCTAACCCCACCGTGTCACCCTGAGTAGCTTGCTGGGAGTCTGGCTCCAAACTGGAGTGAAATCTCAGTTGCTGCTCTCCTCACCGACTCTGCAGAATGGCTTAATCGGGATTTTTTTTCCTTGTTGTCACTGTAACTGTGTCTTGAGAGTGTCTTGATTTCTGGCTGTGTGGAATTCTGAAATAGGATCCCATCTGGGAATGCTGTCCTCTATTAATAGGGGAGCTCTGCTGTTCTAAGAATTCTTCAGTCAGATTTAGCAACTTTCTATGAGTGGGGCCACTTTCTTCACACCAGCTGCTAATGGTGCCTCGGGGCACGGGATGATGTGGAAGGCTGGGGAAAGCTGTGTCCGGTATTGGTTCTGCATCCTAGTGTAACCATAGCTTTATTTATTATTAATCTCATAAGTAGCCTCACATTAACACTGCAATGAAGTTAATGTGAAAACCCCCCAGTCGCCACACTCCGGCGCCTGTTTGGGTACACAGAAGGAGAATTTAGCACGGCCAATGCACCCTAACCAGCACACCTTTCAGACTGTGGGAGGAAACCGGAGCTACCAGAAGAAACCCATGGAAACATGAGGAAAACATGCAAATTCCAGACAGACAGTCGCTCCCAAATAATGCACTGAATAGAGAGAATTACACCATTACAACACTGGGAGTGATGTCATTGAACACGGGGAGTGATGTCACTGAACACGGGGAGTGATGTCACTGAACACGGGGAGTGATGTCATTGAACACGTGGAGTGATGTCACTGAACACGGGGAGTGATGTCATTGAACACGGAGTGATGTCATTGAACACGGAGTGATGCCATTTTCCTACAGTCGAACACCAGGAAATCACAGCTTCCCAATGCTTCGAGTGATAGAGAGTGTAACTTTCCATCCGTGCTCCATTCGTTAATTCATTCAGGCGGAATTCATGGTCCGCTGTAGATTTTTAATTCCAGGGATTTACTGAATTCAAATTTCAATATTTGAAGCTGGTCATTATCCTGGGCCTCCGGGTTCCTAGGCCAGCGACAATACCACTGCGCCACTCCCTCCCCACATTTCAATTCGGTAACACAGAAATCTGCAATTAAAACTCTCACTGTGACCCTCATCGATTGTTGTAAAAACCCATCTGGTTCACTAATGTCCCTTTAGGGAAGGAAATCTGCCGTCCTTACCCAGTCTGGCCTACATGGGACTCCAGAACCACAGCAATGCCAACCGCACCTGGCTCTTAACTGCCCTCTGAAGTGGCAGAGAGGGCCTCAGAAGGGGCAATGGGGAATGGGCAACAGATGGCCTTGCCCATGATGCCCATGAAAGAATAAAGATTTTTTAAAATCTCCTATCGCGGGCTATCTTGTCAAGTCTCCCTCTCCCTGCCTCTGTGTCCCTCTGCGTTTTGTACCCTGAGAATAATCCATTGTTGAAGCCACTTAGGCAAATTCAGGTTGTTAATACCATCTTCTCGCCATACCCCCCCCACCAGATAAAATCTGTGACCAGATCAGCGACGCTGTGCTGGATGCCCACCTCAAGCAGGACCCTAATGCCAAGGTCGCATGTGGTGAGTGAAACATCCTTATAACCCAGCTAGCACTGCATCACGTTGGGTAGACATTTATTTGACTGTTTGACCCAGGAAGGATTTGGGATCAATGTCAAATTGGTGAGATGGTATTAAAGTCCTACTCAGACTTTCAAGAGAAGGCAGCGCTGGGCGATGGGAGGGGTGGGGAGGTTTGGGAGGGCGGAGTGTGACCTAGAGCAAAGAACAAAGAACAACACAGCATGGGAAACAGGCCCTTCGGCCCAACGAGCCCGAGCCGCCGTCCTAACATCTTAATGACATATAGAGACCAATATAGGGACAATTTGTTACCCAATCAGCCTAAGAGCACATTTTTGGGATGTGGGAGGAAACCGGAGCACCCGGAGAAAACCCACGCGAGCACGGGGAGAATGCGCAAACTCCCGCAGACACAGGCCCAAATCCATGTATCTGCACAGCACAGCGATAGTCACTGAGCTGTTCTAGCAGCATCTGTAAAGAGAGAAAAGAGGTGACATTTTGAGCCCGAGATGATCCTTTGTCAAAGCTTTGTCAAAGTTAATGTCATTAAGACGTTAGGACGGCGGCGCGGGCTCGTTGGGCCGAAGGGCCTGTTTCCCGTGCTGTGTTGTTCTTTGTTCTTTGTTCTTTGGCAAAGAGGATGCTGAGATTTTCCAGCATTTTCTCTCTCGGTTTCATTCAAAAGTCTGACGGCAGCAGGGAAGAAGCTGTCCATGAATCAGTCAGTACATGTCCTCAGACTTTTGTATCTTTTTCCCGACGGAAGAAGGTGGAAGAAAGAATGTCCGGGGTGCGTGGGATCCTTAATTATGCTTTTCCGAGGAATCGGGAAGTATAGACAGAGTCTATACAGAGGATGGGAGGCTGGTTTGTGTGATGGATTGTGCTACATTCCTTTGTAGTTTCTTGCTGCCTTGGACAGAGCAGGAGCCCACAGCAAGCTGTGATACAACCAGAAAAAATGCTTTCTATGGTGTATGTGTAAAAGTTGGTGAGAGTTGTAGCTGACATGCTAAATTTCCTTAGCCATCTGTGAAAATTGAGGTGGACTTTCTTAACTATAGTGTTGACATGACGGGGGGTTGCTTTTCAATTTATTTTTCAGGCTTCCCAGGTTACTGGGCTTTTTCAGAGCCCATCCCAACAATGCGGGGAAACACTTCTTCCTATTTTTATTCTCTCTCGGAGTTGCTAAAAATACAACGGGAAAAGCTAATTTAGCTAGGGGCTGGCTTATATCCCACCAGAGAGAACACTTACAGAACAAAGCTTCTCTCAACACATGACACCAAAAGATTAGAGAAGTCTCAGAGAAGGATGTGAAGGAGAGAGGCAGTGAACGGGCACAGTGCCAGAACCTGGGGTCTGCAAGTAACCGCAGGCAAGGCGACTATTGATGAAATAATTAAAATCCAGGATAAAGAGACAACTGGAATGAGAGGGGCCACTAACATTTTGGGGGGTTCATAGAATCATAGAATCCTTATAGTGCAGAAGGAGGCCATTCAGCCCATCAAGTCAGTAAGTTGCCACTCAGGTGGATAGAGCCGTGAAGAAGGCCTATATTGTGTTAGCATTATTAACAGGAGGTTGGAGTTTAAGAGCCGTGGGTTTAAGGGGAAATTGCCCCTTACTGTCCAAAGACTACCAACTCAAGGCTTTCTACAATGAATTGGGCAAACTTAGCCCAGTCCCTGAGAACCAAGCATAAACAAACCATAATTCCACATTTATAATTAGGTCATCTCTCTCTGACAGAGCAGAATATAGAGTGTTCTCGAAGGCTTCTGGGCAAAGCAGCAAGAGGTTTTGGAGCTTATTTTGGGAGTTTGGGAGTTTCACTTTGTATATAACCATAAATAAATCCAAATATAACTTTCACTCTGTGTATAGCCATATATAACTCCATATATAACCTTCACAGTGTACATAACCATATATAACACCTTAAATAACCTTCACACTGTGCATAACCATATATAACACCATTTTTAACCCTCACTCTGTATATAACCATATATAACACCTTATATAACCTTCACACTGTACATAACCGTATATAACTCCATATATAACCTTCACACTGTACATAACCGTATATAACACCATATATAACCTTCACACTGTACATAACCATATATAACTCCATATATAACCTTCACACTGTATATAACCATATATAACTCCATATATAATCTTCACACTGTACATAACCATATATAACTCTATACATAACCTTCACTCTGTATATAACCAAATATAACTCCATATATAACCTTCACACTGTACATAACCATATATAACTCTATACATAACCTTCACACTGTACATAATCATATATAACTCCATATATAACCTTCACACTGTACATAACCATATATAACTCTATACATAACCTTCACACTGTACATAATCATATATAACTCCATATATAACCTTCACACTGTACGTAACCATATATAACTCTATACATAACCTTCACTGTATATAACCAAATATAACTCCATATATAATCTTCACTTTGTATATAACCATATATAACACCATATATAACCTTCACACTGTACATAACCAAATATAACTCCATATATAACCTTCACAGTGTACATAACCATATATAACACCCTATATAACCTTCACACTGTACATAACCGTATATAACTCCATATATAACCTTCACACTGTACATAACCATATATAACACCATATATAACCTTCACACTGTACATAACCATATATAACTCCATATATAACCTTCACACAGCGCATAACCATATATAACACTGTTTATAACCTTCACTCTGTATATAACCATATATAACACCATATATAACCTTCACTCTGTATATAACCATATATAACACCATATATAACCTTCACACTGTACATAATCTTATATAACTCCATATATAACCTTCACATTATATATAACCATATATAGCTCCATATATAACCTTCACTCTATATATAACCATATATAACTCCACATATAACCTTCACTCTGTATATAACCAGATATAACTCCTTACATAACCTTCACTCTGTACATAGCCATATATAACATTCACACTGTACATAACCATATATAACTCCATATATAACCTTCACACTGTATATAACCATATATAACTGCATATATAACCTTTCACACTGTACATAACCATATATAACTCCATATATAACCTTCACTCTGTACGTAACCATATATAACTCCATATATAACCTTCACACTGTACATAACCATATATAACTCCATATATAACCTTTCACACTGTACATAACCATATATAACTCCATATATAACCTTCACTCTGTATATAACCATAAGGAGCAAGGGCAGGCAGAAGGAATTACTTAAATTTTGCATTAAGTCCGACACAACAGGATGGGTCAAAGGGCCTGTTCCCCTGCTGTATTGTTCAATGGCTTCATATATAACCTTTACCCTGTATACAACCCCACTATTTTACCTAATATGATGCTGTTTGCCTCCTGTCCTCCAGAGACCGTGTGTAAGACGGGGATGGTGCTGTTATGTGGGGAGATAACATCCCGAGCCGTCGTTGATTACCAGAAGGTGGTCAGGGACACAATCCAACACATTGGATACGATAATTCTGCAAAAGGTCAGTGAAACACAGTGGCTACCAGAGCAGGTCAGAGGCTGGGAATACTGCGGCGAGTAACTCGCCTCCCCAAAGCCTGACCACCATCTACCAGGCACAAGTCAGGAGTGTGATGGAACACTCCCCACTTGCCTGGATGGGTGCAGCTCCAACAACACTCAAGAAACTGGACACCATCCAGCAGCCTGTTCGATTGGCACCACATCCACAAACATTCATTCCCTCCACCACCAACACTCAGTAGCTCCAGTGTGTACTATCTACAAGATTCACTGCAGCAATTCACCAAAGATCCTTAGACAGCACCTCCCAAACCCATGACCACTTCCATCTAGAAGGACAAGGGCAGCAGATACATGGGAACACCACCACCTGCAAGTTCCCTTCCAGATCACTCGTCATCCTGACTTGGAAATATATCACCGTTCATTCACTGTTGCTGGGTCAAAATCCTGGAATTCCCTCCCTAACGGCGCTGTGGGCCAATCCCCAGAACATGGACTGCAGCGATTCAAGAAAGCAGCTCACCACCACCTTCTCAAGGGCATTGGGCAAGAAATGCTGGCCCAGCCAGCGACACCCAGGTCCCACAGAAGAAAATTAATCCACTGTTTTCATTCACTGACACCAAATGGTACATAATTCCCAAAATCTTTCTGGTTTAATAATCTGTGCGAAATAATCTGACATTTGGGCTAGACTGGAATGGAATGTGTGCCCATTATTCTGTCCTTCGACAAAAGAGGTGTTGGTTTATTCAATTTCAATAGCTTAACATCTTGGAATTTGACAAGAACTTGCTAAAATCTTGTCCATTCATTTGCGTTTCCAGCTGATAAGCAGTGTAAGATTGACATTGATAGAATCATTCTCAAAAAGGCATCAGCAGTTTAGCGAAGTTTCCATTGCGATAGTTTGCTGGAACGCTGGGCACGGTTCTGGTCACTGGTGTAGAGATGCTGGCATTGGACTGGGTTAAACACAGTAAGAGGTCTGACAACATCAGTTTTAAATCCAACCAATTTATTTGATAGTAAACTCGCAAGCTTTCAGCTCTATGGCGAATGAGGTGTTCTGGTAGTGCTCCTTCCACTCACATTGTTAGCCACTTTAAGACTTTAATAGCAGGTTAGGTGTAAAGATGCACATTCTAATCAGTAATCTGTAAACAGTCTGTGCTGATATGTGTGTTGCTGGAGACCAGAACACTTCATTCCCCTGACGAAGGCACAAAGGCCGAAAGCTTGCAAGACTTCTTACTCTGGTCACTGGGCCAGTGGAAAACCAGCGTTCCCTTCCATTACTTTGCAAATGCTGTTGCCTTCGCTGCGTAGTTCTTCACTGTGTAGTGTGTGTATGTGTGGTACTGCGCTCTGACTGTGCTTTGCTATGTACAGGCTTTGACTACAAGACCTGCAACGTGTTAGTTGCCTTGGAGCAGCAGTCGCCAGACATTGCACAAGGGGTTCACCTAGACAGACACGAAGATGACATTGGCGCTGGAGACCAGGTGATTTGGTAGCCACAGTCGGTCAATGGCTCCTAGAATGCCGGGGCCAAATTCCATCACTATCCAGCGGCCTTCACAAAGAACAAAGAAAACACAGGAACAGGCCCTTCGGCTCTTCCCAACGAAACTACAAAACAAGAACTCTGCCCTTACTCAGTCCGTAACCCTCGATTCCCTCCCTATTCACGCACCCATCCAGATACCTCATTGTCAATGTGCCTGCTTCCACCACCTCCTCTGGCAATGCGTTCCAGGCACCCGCCACTCTCTGTGTGAAAAACATCCCCCTCACATCTCCCTTTAAACTACCCCCCCTCACCTCAAACCTGAGCCCCCTTGTAGTTGACACTTCCATCCGGGGTAAAATTCTTTGACTATCCATCCTGTCTATACCTCTCACCATCTTGTAGGCCTCTCCGTCTTTTTAGTGAAAACAATTCTAGTTTATTCAACCTCTCCTCGTTGACAACTCCCTGGTGAACCTTCTCTGCAAAGCTTCCATGTCCTTCTGATAATGTGGCAACCAGAACGGCACACAATCACAGAATCCCTACAGTACAGAAGGAGGCCATTCAGCCCATTGAGATTGCACCGACAACTATCCCACCCAGGCCTTATCCCCGTAACCCCACTTAATTACTCTGCTAATCCTGCTGACACTAAGGGACAATTTTAGTATAGCCAATCAACCTAACCCGTACTTCTTTGGACTGTGGGAGGAAACCGGATGCCAAATGTGGCCTAAGCAAGGTTCTAAAAGTTTATTGATTAGTGTCACAAGTAGGCTTACATTGACTCTGCAATGAAGTAACTGTGAAAATCCTCTCGTCGCCACACTCCATTGTCTGTTCGGGTACACTGAGGGAGAATTTAGCACGGCCAATCCGCCTAACCAGTACGTCTTCCAGACTGTGGGTGGAAACCGGAGCATCTGGAGGAAACCCATGCAGACACGGGGAGAATGTGCAGACTCCACACAGACAATGACTCAAGCCAGGAATTGAACCCGGGTCCCTGGGGCTATGTGGCAACCGTACTAACCATTCCCAAAGTGGAAGTGTCAATTGCAAGGGAGCACAGGTTGAAGGTGGGAGGAGGGAAAGTTTAAGGGGGGTTTTTCACACAGAGAATGGTGGGTGCCTGGAAGGGGCTAGAGATAGAGGTGACCACCATGCCATCCTATATAGATGTAAACCAGTGGGCACTCACAATCCAGTCGGCACCCTGAGGCTCCAAGGAGTGTACTACTGAGCTTAACAAAATGCAGTCTGTCAGGAAGTATCCTGCTCACAAGTTTTTGGCCTCAACTTCTTTCTGTGGGAGTGAATTCCACACATTCACCAACCTCTGGGTGAAGAAATTTCTCCTCATCTAACAGGGTGTAGCCTGTATCCTTAGACTGTGACCTCTGGGTCTGGACCCCACCACCACAGGGAACATCCTTCTTGCATCTACCCTGTCCAGTCCAGTTAGAATTTTATAGGTTTCTATGAGATCCCCCTTCATTCTTCAAAATCGGTGAGTATAATCCTTACCAATTTAATCTCCTCTCATACATCAGTCCCGCCATCCCAGGAATCAGTCTAGTAAATCTTCTCTGCACTCCCTCAATAGCAAGAGCATCTTTCTTTCTTCAGACGAGGAGAACAAAACTGCACACAATATTCCAGGTGCGGCCTCACCAACACAGCGAGACAACACTTGGGTGGCACGCTGGCACAATGGTTGCCAGTGCTGCCACACAGGGTCAAGGACCCGGGTTCAATTCCAGCGTTGGGTGAATGTGTGAATTCTGTATGTTCTCCTCGGGTCTGTGTTTGTTTCCTCCGGGTGCTCCGGTTTCCTTCCAGAGTCTGAAAATGTGCAGGTTAGATAGATTGGCCATGCTAAATTGTCCCTTAGTGTCCAAAGATGTGCAGGTTAGGTGGATTGGCCATGCTAATTTGTCCCTTAGTGTCCAAAGATGTGCAGGTTAGATGGATTGGCCATGCTAAATTGACCCTTACTGTCCAAAGATGTGTAGGTTAGGTGGATTGACCATGTTAAATTGCCCCTTACTGTTCAAAGATGTGCAGGTTAGGTGGATTGGCCATGCTAAATTGTCCTTTAGTGTCCAAAGATGTGCAGGTTAGGTGGATTGGCCATGCTAAATTGTCTCTTAGTGTCCAAAGACATGTAGGTTAGGTGGATTGGCCATGCTAAATTGCCCCTTACTGTTCAAAGGTGTGAAGGTTGGGTGGATTGACCATGTTAAATTGCCCCTTACTGTTCAAAGATGTGCAGATTAGGTGGATTGGCCATGCTAAATTGTCCCTTAGTGTCCAAAAATGTGTAGGTTAGGTGGATTGGCCATGCTAAATTGTCCCTTAGTTTCCAAAGATGTGCAGGTTAGGTGGATTGGCCATGCTAAATTGCCCCTTAGTGTCCAAAGATGTGTAGGTTAGGTGGATAGACCATGTTAAATTGCCCCTTACTGTTCAAAGATGTGCAGGTTAGGTGGATTGGCCATGCTAAATTGTCCCTTAGTGTCCAAAGATGTGCAGGTTAGGTGGATTGGCCATGCTAAATTGTCCCTTAGTGTCCAAAGATGTGCAGTAGTTGGTGGATTGGCCATGCTAAATTGCCCCTTAGTGTCCAAAGATGTGAAGGTTGGGTGGATTGACCATGTTAAATTGCCCCTTACTGTCAAAGATGTGCAGTAGGTGATTGGCCATGCTAAATTGTCCCTTAGTGTCCAAAAATGTGCAGGTTAGGTGGATTGGCCATGCTAAATTGTCCCTTAGTGTCCAAAGATGTGCAGGTTAGGTGGATTGGCCATGCAAATTGCCCCTTAGTGTCCAAAGTGTGTAGGTTAGGTGGATAGACCATGTTAAATTGCCCCTTATGTTCAAAAGATTGCAGGTTAGGTGGATTGGCCATGCTAAATCGTCCCTTAGTGTCCAAAGATGTGCAGGTTAGGTGGATTGGCCACGCTAATTGTCCCTTAGTGTCCAAAGATGTGTAGGTTAGGTGGATTGGCCATGCTAAATTGCCCCTTACTCTTCAAAGGTGTGAAGGTTAGGTGGATTGAACATGTTAAATTGCCCCTTACTGTTCAAAGATGTGCAGATTAGGTGGATTGGCCATGCTAAATTGTCCTTAGTGTCCAAACATATGCAGGTTAGATGGATTAGCCATGCTAAATTGTCCCTTAGTGTCCAAAGATGTGCAGGTTAGATAGATTGGCCATTCTAAATTGTCCCTTAGTGTCCAAAGATGTGAGGTTAGGTGGATTGGCCATTCTAAATTGTCCCTTAGTGTCCAAAGATGTGTAGGTTAGGTGGATTGCCATGCTAAAATTGCCCCTTACTGTTCAAAGAGTGCAGGTTAGGTGGATTGGCCATGCTAAATTGTCTTAGTGTCCAAAGATGTGCAGGTTAGGTGGATTGGCCATGCTAAATTGTCCCTTAGTGCCAAAGATGTGTAGGTTAGTGGATTGGCCATGCTAAATTGTCCCTTAGTCTCCAAAGATGTGTAGGTTAGGTGGATTGCCATGCTAAATTGCCCCTTAGTGTCCAAAGATGTGCAGGTTAGGGGATTGGCCATGCTAAATTGTCCCTTAGTGTCCAAAGATGTGCGAAGGTTAGATGGATTGGCCATGCTAAAATGGCCCTTAGTGTCCAAAGATGTGCAGGTTAGGTGGATTGGCCATGCTAAATTGCCCTTACTGTCCAAAGATGTATAGGTTAGATGGATTGGCCATGCTAAATTGTCCCTTACTGTTCCAAATGTGGATAGGTTAGGTGGATTGGCCATGCTAAATTGCCCCTTACTGTCAAAAGATGTGCAGGTTAGGGGATTGGCCATGCTAAATTGCCTCTTAGTGTCCAAAAATGTATAGGTTAGATGGATTGGCCATGCTAAATTGTCCCTTAGTGTCCAAAGATGTGCAGGTTAGGTGGATTGGCCATTCTAAATTGTCCCTTAGTGTCCAAAGATGTGTAGGTTAGGTGGATTGGCCATGCTAAATTGCCCCTTACTGTTCAAAGGTGTGAAGGTTAGGTGGATTGACCATGTAAATTGCCCCTTACTGTTCAAAGATGTGCAGATTAGGTGGATTGGCCATGCTAAATTGTCCTTAGTGTCCAAAGATGTGCAGGTTAGATGGATTGGCCTTGCTAAATTGTCCCTTAGTGTCCAAAGATGTGCAGGTTAGGGGATTGGCCATGCTAAATTGTCCCTTAGTGTCCAAAGATGTGTAGGTTAGGTGGATTGGCCATGCTAAATTGTCCCTTAGTGTCCAAAGATGTGTAGGTTAGGTGGATTGGCCATGCTAAATTGCCCCTTACTCTTCAAAGGTGTGAAGGTTAGGTGGATTGACCATGTTAAATTGCCCCTTACTGTTCAAAGATGTGCAGGTTAGGTGGATTGGCCATGCTAAATTGTCTCTTAGTGTCCAAACATATGCAGGTTAGATGGATTAGCCATGCTAAATTGTCCCTTAGTGTCCAAAGATGTGCAGGTTAGGTGGATTGGCCATTCTAAATTGTCCCTTAGTGTCCAAAGATGTGTAGGTTAGGTGGATTGGCCATGCTAAATTGCCCCTTACTGTTCAAAGGTGTGAAGGTTAGGTGGATTGACCATGTTAAATTGCCCCTTACTGTTCAAAGATGTGCAGGTTAGGTGGATTGGCCATGCTAAATTGTTCTTTAGTGTCCAAAGATGTGTCAGTTAGATGGATTGGCCATGCTAAATTGTCCCTTAGTTTCCAAAGATGTGTAGGTTAGGTGCATTGGCCATGCTAAATTGTCCCTTAGTGTCCAAAGATGTGCAGGTTAGGTGGATTGGCCATGCTAAATTGCCCTTTAGTGTCCAAAAATGTATAGGTTAGATGGATTGGCCATGCTAAATTGTCCCTTACTGTTCAAAGATGTGCAGGTTAGGTGGATTGACCATGCTAAATTGTCCCTTAGTGTCCAAAGATGGGGTTAGGGATAAATACATGAGTGGAGTAAATAAATGAGTTTTAAAATTTGGGGGCGGGTTGGGGGTGTTGGGGGATTGGGCCTGGGAAGATGCCGGAGTGTGGCTGCTAGGCGATTTCTACAATAACTTCATGCACTGTTAATGTAAGGCTACATTGGACACTAGTAAATAAATGTCAAACAATGTAGCGTCGAATATTCCAAAGAATCGTTGGAGCCCACAGTCTGTTAGCTATTGATATGTTGCACAAGTGTCCATTCAGTCACACCAAGGAATATAAATTTGGCAGCTTAGAAATAGTTTCGGGAGGGGTGGGGTTCGACCCCATGGATTTGACATGGATCTCAGTTCGGGATTCCCAGACTTCAGTTGGTAAGGAGATGCTGACAGCTGGTAGATTCTGAGGCTGCGCTGTGCTCTGTGAACCCGACTGCCTGAGGGTAGCAGCTGTCTCCCAGGTTATTCACAGCCACTGCACAGGATTAACCTTTGCTTCAGGCCAGACTGCAATCGCAGCACTGCTACCCAATCTCATTCCAGAGGGCTGAGCTGAGCAGGGGCCCCACCAGGGAATACTTTCCACCCTCTCTCAGAATGATTTTGCCACAATTTCTTACATCAGAAAAGGGATTAAAGAAATCCAAAGGTGTGTAGGTTAGGGGAAATTGGCCATGCTAAATTGCCCCTTATTGTCCAAAGATGTGTAGGTTAGGTGGATTGGCCGTGCTAAATTGTCCCTTATTGTCCAAAGGTGTGTAGGTTAGCTGGATTGGCCATGCTAAATTGTCCCTTAGGGTCCAAAGATGTGCAGGTTAGGGGAAATTGGCCATGCTAAATTGTCCCTTAGTGTCCAAAGGTGTGTAGGTTAGGTGGATTGGCCGTGCTAAATTGTCCCTTATTGTCCAAAGGTGTGTAGGTTAGCTGGATTGGCCATGCTAAATTGCCCCTTAGGGTCCAAAGATGTGCAGGTTAGGGGAAATTGGCCATGCTAAATTGTCCCTTAGTGTCCAAAGGTGTGTAGGTTAGGGTGGATTGGCCATGCTAAATTGCCCCTTATTGTCCAAAGGTGTGCAGGTTAGGGTGGATTGGCCATGCTAAATTGCCCCTTAGTGTCCAAAGGTGTGTAGGTTAGCTGGATTGGCCATGCTAAATTGCCCCTTAGTGTCCAAAGGTGTGTAGGTTAGGTGGATTGGCCATGCTAAATTGCCCCTTATTGTCCAAAGGTGTGTAGGTTAGGTGGATTGGCCATGCTAAATTGTCCCTTAGTGTCCAAAGGTGTGTAGGTTAGGGTGGATTGGCCATGCTAACTTGTCCCTTAGTGTCCAAAGGTGTGAGGTTAGGTGGATTGGCCATGCTAATTGCTAGTGTCAAAGGTGAGGTTAGTGGATTGGCCAACCAAAAAAACCAAGTAGGTTAGGTGGATTGGCCATGTAAATGCCCTTAGTGTCCAAGTGTGAGTTAGGTGGATTGGCATGCTAAATTGCCCCTTAGTGTCCAAAGGTGTGCAGGTTAGGTGGATTGGCCATGCTAAATTGCCCCTTAGTGTCCAAGATGTGCAGATTAGGTGGATTGGCCATGCTAAATTGTCCCTTAGTGTCCAAAGGTGTGTAGGTTAGGTGGATTGGCCATGCTAAATTGTCCCTTAGTGTCCAAAGATGTGCAGGTTAGCTGGATTGGCCATGCTTTATGTGAGAGGTTATGGGGATAGTACGGTGGGGAGAGAGCCTGGGTAGATATTCTTTTGGAGATTCAATGCAAACTCCATGGGCCGAATGGCCTCTTTCTGGACTGTAGGGATTCAATGATTAGGTCTTAATGTTACAATCAATGTGATTGACTCTCAACTGCCTTCGGGCATCTAGTGATGGGCAATAAATACTGGCCAGCAATGCCCACGTCCCACAGATAGATAAAAAAAAACTTGCCCCATTATTGTTTTCTGGATGCAAAATATTTGAAGTTTATTTATTAGTGAAATGAGTAGGCTTGCATTAACACTGCAAGGAAGCTACTGCACAAATCCCCTAGTCATCACACTCCTGTTCGGGTACACGGAGAGAGAATTTAGTATGGCCAAGGCACCCTAACCGGCCTGTCTTTCGGACTGTGGGAGGAAACTGGAGGAAACCCACGCAGACACGGGGAGAACGTGCCGACTCCACACATACAGAGACCCAAGCCGGGAATCGAACCCGAGTCCCTGGAACTGTGAGGCTACAGTGCCACCTTCCCAAGGAACCTAACTTGACGCAAATTCCTGTGAGGAACAATGATTCACTTAAAAGTTGTTTCGCTTAGAGTTTGTGATTTTTAGAAATGGAATCGCAACTTTAAGTGAGGGTTCCCTGAGGATTGGCACACTTCCCTGAGGAAGAAGATCACTCAGCCCATTGTGCGTGATACTACACCAAATGGTTGATGGATATTAACCTTGGAAGTCAGGGTGGGGTCAGGCTGATGGTGGGAAGAGGCAGGAGGGGTGATATTTGATCCTGATCCAGTCTAGATGACGACAGGAAAACCGACCCCTTCCTTCACTCAACATGTTTACCTCCCGTTCTCAGGGCCTGATGTTCGGCTACGCCACAGACGAGACAGAAGAGTGCATGCCACTGACCATCATCCTCGCGCACCGACTCAACGCCAAGATGGCAGAGCTGCGGCGTGACCGCACCCTCCCCTGGCTCAGACCTGACTCCAAGACACAGGTGGGTGAGAATAGAGGGCTGCCCATCAACGCGGGCGCCGAGTTGGCACTGCGCTACCTATCAAGGGGGGGCCAACTGGGCGGCACGGACTGCACAAGAGACTTGGCAGAGTTGGTGAATGTGTGGAATTCAGTTAAGACCAAAACATGGTCTGATTTCAAGAAGAAATTAGATGTGGCCCTTGGGGAGGAAAGGATTGAGAGATATGGAAGGAAGTGGGAGGGCGGGGGTGGTTGGGATCTTGGATCTGATGATCAGCCATGATTAGAATGAATGGCAGAGCAAGTTCAAAGGGCCTCCAACTGCTTCTATAGAACGTAGAAAAACTACGGCACAAACAGGCCCTTCGGCCCACAAGTTGCACCGAACATGTCCCTACCTACTAGGCTTACCCTATAACCCTCTATTTCACTAAGTCCCATGTACTCATCCAAAAGTCTCTTAAAAGATCCTATCGAATTTGCCTCCACCACCATCGACAGCAGCCGATTCCACTCACCCACAACCCTCTGAGTGAAAAACGTACATCTCCTCTCTACCTACTCCCCAGCAACTTAAACCTGTGTCCCCTTGTGGCAACCATTTCAGCCCTGGGGAAAAGCCCCTGAGAATCTGATCGATCTCAACATCTTATCCACTTCTATCAGGTCACCTCTCATCCTTCATCTCTCCAGGGAGAAAAGACTGAGCTCCCTCAACCTATCCTCATGCCTCCCAACCCAGGCAACATCTCCACTGCATCCTCTCAATAGCTTCCACATCCTTCCATGAGGAAGTGGATAAATATTAGATAAGGGGAAATTTGAAGTCAATGAGGAAGGAGTTGGGAAGGATTTGGGATTGAGGACCGATAGAGCTTTCAAGAACATCATGGGGGCAAAAATCGTGCAGTGGTATTGTCCACTAAGTGGTACGTTAGCACAGTGGCCTCACAGCGCCAGGGACCTGGGTTCAATTCCCAGCTTGGGTCACTGTGTGTGTGTGTGTGTGTGTGTGTGTGTGGAGTTTGCATGCTGTCTCCGTGTCTCTGTGGGTTTCCTCCGGGTGGTCTGCTTTCCTCCCACAGTCTGAAAGCGGTTAGGTGCCTCGGACTGTGGCAACACGGGGTTTTCACAGTAACTTCATTGCCGTGTTAATATAAACCTTACTTGTGACGCTAATTAAATGAACTTTACTTTGTCCCTGAATGATTAATCCAGAGACCCAGGATAACACTCTGGGGACCCGGGTTCGATTCCCACCAAGGCGGTGTCAAACACCGTGCTATGTTTCTGCGTTTGAGATTGGTGGGGGTTTTTTTTGGGGGGAGCCAGGGACCTCCCCCATCGCTGATCGGGCCCCCGGTGCTCTCTCCCCCTGGCAGGTAACGGTGCAGTACGACCAGGAGAACGGAATGGTGGTGCCTACCCGCGTGCACACCATAGTCATCTCGGTGCAGCACGAGGAAGACGTCACGGTGGATGAGATGCGCATGGCCCTGAAGGAGATGGTGATCGACACCGTGGTGCCAAGCAAGTACCTGGACGAGAACACCGTGTACCACCTCCAGCCCAGCGGACGCTTTGTGATCGGAGGACCCCAGGTTAGTCGGAAGGACAGAACACGAGGCGCTCAAACTCAGGAAGGGTTTTGTCGGAGTAGATAGGAAGAGAGTGCGGGGTCGCGAAGAAGAGGATACAGATTGAAGATGATTGACAGAATGAGGGCAGAGTAAGAGGAAGAGATTTAGTCATACAGTAATTTCAGCTTAGTTTAGAATCACAGAATCCTACGGCTCAGAAAGAGGCCATTCGGCCCATTGAGCCTGTACCAACTACAATCCCATCAGGCCCCATTCCTGTGACCCCCCCCCACACATTCATCTTAGCTAGTTCCACTAACGGCCAATTTAACATGGCCAATCCACCTAACCCGCACATCTTTGGAGAATGAGCAGAGCAAACCCAGGCAGACACGGGGAGAATGTGCAGACTCCACACTGTCAGTGACCCAAGCTGGGAATCGAACCCAGGTTCCTGGCGCTGTGAGGCAGCAGTGCTAACCCACTGTGCCACCGTGCCGCCCTTTGATCTGCAATGCACTTGTAAAATTCAAAAGGAAATGGATAAATATTAGATGAGAGAAAATTTGAAGTCAACGAGGAAGGATTTGGAAAGGATTTGGGATAGCTGACCAATTGGATAGTGCTTTCAAGAACATAATGAAGGCGACAATTGCGCAGTGGTATTGACTACTAGGTGGCACGGTAGCACAGTGGCCTCACAGCGCCAGGGACCTGGGTTCGATTCCCAGCTTGGGTCACTGACAGTGTGGAGTCTGCATATTCTCCCCGGGTCTGCCTGGGTTTGCTCTGCTCATTCTCCAAAGGTGTGCGGGTTAGATGGATTGGCCATGTTAAATTGACCGTTAGTGGGTCGATTCCCGGGTTCGATTCCCAGCTCAAGTCACTGTGTGCGTGGAGTTCGCACATTCTCCCCTTGTCTGCATGGGTTTCCTCCGGGTGCCCTGCTTTCCTCCCACAGGCCGAAAGGCGTGCTGGTTGGATGCATCGGCCGTGCCAAATTCTTCCTCGGAGTGTGGCAACATGGGGATTTTCACAGTAACTTCATTGCAGTGTTAATGTCAGCCTTACTTGTGACACTAATAAATAAACTTTACTTTGTCAGTGGGTGAGTATTCCAGAGACTCAGGATAACACTTTGGGGACCCGGGTTCGAATCCCACCAAGGCAGAAGGTGAAATCTGATTAAATATCAGGAATTAAGACTCTACCAATGACCGTGAAACCATTGTCAGGAAAACCCATCTGGTTCACTAATGTCCTTTAGGGAAGGAAATCTGCCATCCTTTACCCAGTCTGGCCACAATCCCACACAGGCCCCATCCCCATATCCCTACATTATTTTACCCACTAATCCCTCTAACCTATGCATCCTTGGACACTAAGGGGCAACTTTAGCACGGTCGATCAATGTAACCCGCGTATCTTTGGACTGTGAGACAAAACCGGAGCATCCGGAGGAAACCCACGCAGACACGAGGAGAATGTGCAAACTCCACACAGACGGTGACCCGAGCCGGGAATCGAACCCGGGTCCCTGGAGTTGTGAAGCAGCAGTGCTAACCACTGTGCCACCGTGCCACCCCTGTGTCACTGTGCCACCGTGCCACCCCTGTGTCACTGTGCCACCGTGCCACCCCTGTGTCACTGTGCCACCGTGCCGCCCCTGTGTCACTGTGCCACCCACATCATTCAACAGTGATACATCAATACAAATCTTTGTCAAGTGCCTCAGCCAACCATATGGTACTTTATAGCAAGGTGATATTCCATTTGTCTTCCTAAGCTCGGATGTAATTTTCCCCTCTTGGCACTGGCTCATCCTTGGTAACGGCAGAAGCTACTGTCAGATCAAAGTGGACAGTCCCACTGGCTCACTGCCAAGTTGATTAGACATGTGTATCCAGGGGCCTATCTATCATTACATCTAGACAGTGAATGCATCTGTTCATTAAAGTTGCAACATACATATCTTCATAGGAATTCCCGATAAGGCTATTACTGACTAACTGTGATTCCCAGGCCTTTGGCTTTAAACTAATAACTTTTACCACCATGCCTTTCATAGAACATAGAACATTACAGCACAGAACAGGCCCTTCGGCCTTCGATGTTGCGCCGACCAATATAAAAAGCAATGCCCCTCCAAACTAAACCATTCCCTTCTCTTCCATATACTTATCAACTAAAATTTCGGTATCTTTGCTTGGCCAAAGTGAGCATTATCTTTAAAATGCATTTAAAATATCTGTATATATGTTTTACAATCATAGCTACTTCTTTGAATGTCTTACTTCATTCACAAATGTGTAAAACTGTTAGCTGGTCCAAGAATTATTTACCCGCTCACTGATTTCCTCTGAAAGATTACGTTCTGCCTATAAATCCAATTAGCTGGTTCCGAATACCCTTCCACACGGCTATTCAGCCTAACTTGTCTATGTTGGTGTTCGTGCTCCACACAATCTCCTCCCGCTCTATTCTATCTCCCACACCTCTGACGATTCCATTCTCCCCCGTGTGTTCATCAAGCCTCCTATCAATATATCTGTGTTATCCACTACTCCTGGCCTTGTGGCGCAGTGGGTTAGCGTCCCTGACTCTGAGCCAGAAGCTTCAGGTTCAAGTCCCACCTCAGGACTTGATGGCCAGTGAAGCCGTAACATGGCCAAACAGATTGACTGTCTACCTGCAAAGTCCTTCCAAACGCATCAATGGTAGGCGGTAAGATCGGGAGAGACTCCTGGTCGGTCTCTCTTGATGTGGAGTGGTGTTCCCTCAATCTTTTAGGTCTCTGGTGATAGCCTAGTGACCTCTTCCAGGATCTGCTGGCCCTGGGAAGATGGAAGTCAGCCTTAGTGCACCACTAGGTTCAGGGAGAGAATTGGATAAAGGCAAAATACTGCGGATGCTGGAATCTGAAACAGAAAATGCTGGAAAACCTCAGCAGGTCTGACAGCATCTATGGATAGAGAATAGAGCCAACATTTTGAGTCTGGGTGACCCTTCATCAGAGCTCCAAGAGAATTGGAATTGGGCTTCTTACAAGTCCCACCTTCTCAGCACTCTCTGGATAAATTGCTTTCTCCAAAATTCCCAACTGGATTTGTTGGTGACAATCTTATATTCCGAGGCTGGATTTGGATCTCCCTGGCAGTGGATCCTGCCTACTCCTTGCTGAATCTTACAGACCTATCCCAGTGCCCTCTCAGTATTCGGGAGATTGACTCACTTTGCGATGTGGAAGGAGGAATTACCTCGTGTCTGTCATTTGCGTTGTGCAGGGTGACGCTGGCGTTACTGGACGGAAGATCATCGTGGACACATACGGGGGCTGGGGAGCTCACGGAGGCGGGGCTTTCTCAGGCAAGGATTACACAAAGGTTGACCGGTCAGCCGCGTACGCTGCTCGCTGGGTCGCCAAGTCCCTGGTGAAGGCAGGACTGTGCAGGCGTGTCTTGGTGCAGGTAAGGACTCGGGAGTCTGTGTGTGTCTGTGTAAATCCTGTGTGGGGTTGTGCAGCTTGGAGAGTGGGTGATTGGGAGAGAGTGAGTGCGCGCGTGCGCGCGTGTGTGTGTGTGTGTGATTGTGCGTGTATGTGTGTGTGTATATGTGCACCTGTGCGTGTGTATGTGTGTGCATGTGAGTGTGTCTGTGAGTGTGTGTGTGTGTGTATATGTGCGCATGTGTGCGCACTTATGTGTGTGTATGTGTGTGCGTTATGTGTATGCGCATGTGTGTGAGTGTGTGTGTGTGTGCGTGAATGTCAGCATGTGTGTGTGTGTGTATGTGTGTGCATGTGCGTGCGTGTGAATGTGCGTGTGAGTGTGTGTGTGAATGTCAGCATGTTGTGTGTGTGTGAATGTGTGTGTGCGCACGTGTGCGTGCGTATGTGTGTGTGTATGTGTGAATGTGCTTGTGAGTGTGTGTGCACATGTGTGTGTGTGAATGTCAGCATATGTGTGCGTGTATGTGTATGTGTGTGTGTGTTGTGTGTGTGCACGTGTGTCTGTTTTTGATTTGATTTACTATTGTCACATATATTAGCATACAGTAAAAAGTATTTTTTTTGCACGCTGTACAGACAAAGCGTACTGTTCATAGAGAAGGAAAGGAGAGAGGGTGCAGAATGTAGTGTTACAGTCATAGCTAGGGTGTAGAGAAAGACCTATTTAATATATGATAAGTCCATTCAAAAATCTGATGTTAACAGGGAAGAAGCTGTTCTTGAGATGTTTGGTACGTGACCTTAGACTTTTGTATCTTTTTCCCGATGGAAGAAGGTGGAAGGGAGAATGTCCGGGGTACATGGGGTCCTTAATTATGCTGGCTGCTTTGCTAAGGCAGTGGGAAGTGTAGACAGAGTCAATAGATGGGAGATTGGTTTGTGCGATGGATTGGGCTACATTCGTGACCCTTTATAATTTCTTGCGGTCTTGGGCAGAGCAGGAACCCATATCAAGCTGTGATACAACCAGAAAGAATGTTTTCTATGATGCATTTGTAAAAGCTGGTGAGAGTTGTAGTGGACATGCTGAATTATCTTAGCCTCCTAAGACCCTGTTGGTGAGAGACTAAAGCTTGCAGTTGCTAACTTACTCTCCAGTTTTCACACAAAGATTTCTAACCATGTTCTTCAACAAAGTGTATCTCTGCACAATCACTTCTTTGCTGTTACAGGGGCATTGGTATCATACTGCTGCCTCACAGAGCCAGGGAGCCGGGTCCGATTCCTGGCTTGGGTCACGTCTGTGCAGAGTTTGCACATTCTCCCCGTGTCTGCGTGGGTTTCCTCCCACAGCCTGAAAGACGTGCTGGTTTGGTGCTAAATTCTCTCTCAGTGTACCCGAACAGGCGCTGGGGTGTGGCAACTAGGGGATTTTCACATTGTAACTTCATTGCAATGTGAATGTAAGCAATCAATAATTGTAATCTTATCTGCAGGTTGCCTATGCCATAGGTGTTGCGGAACCCCTCTCTGTCTCCATTTTCTCATACGGAACTTCCCAGATGGGCGATGCAGCGCTGATGGAAATTGTGAGGAAGAACTTTGACCTTCGACCCGGCATGATTGTCAGGTAAGGTTTAAGCTGCTGCACTGTGGGAGCGAGGGGTGAGGATCGATGACCTTTCACCCAGGCCAGCGTGTTCATTGGGTCACCGTGGTGGGCCATACAATAAAACCTGGGCTTCCCCGAACACCAGCCCCCAGGGCTTGCCCACTCTGCATGCGCGACCCCCTGTGACAGCCCATTCCTGTAATCCAGAGGGGGATTGACTTCAAGGGATTGAGTTTAGGAGTTGGGAGATAACGTTGCAGCTTTACAAGACCCTGGTCAGACCCCACTGTGCTCAGTTCTGGTCACCTCACTACAGGAAGGATGTGAGAGGGTGCAGAGGAGATTTACAAGGATATTGCCTGGATTGGGAGGCATGCCTTATGAGGATAGGTTGAGAGAGCTCGGTCTTCTCTCCTTAGAGAGACGAAGGATGAGAGGCGACCTGATAGAGGTTTATAAGATGTTGAGAGGTATAGATAGGGTGGATTCTCGGAGGTTTTTCCCCAGGGCTGAAATGGTCGCTAAGATAACATCTTCTAAGATAACATAGATCAGAGAAGTATTTGGAAAGCTCCAAATGGAGAAGGATCCAAATAGCATCAAACCAGCTAAAGGTGAGGATACTGCACCAATCAAAAGCATAACAACCCGGCAGTGCAGAAGGAGGCCATTCAACCCACCGAGTCGTAAGGGCTGGAAAGCCTCAAATCATCAACAAGTGTTTGAACCCCCTCCTGCCTGGGAGAATGCATTCAGCTTGGATGAAGTTAGTTTAAAGTTTATTTATTAGTGTCACTGGTAGGCTAACATTAACACTGCAATGTGAAAATCCACTAGTAGCCCCACGCCTGTTCGGGTACGCTGAAGAAGAATTTAGCACGGCCAAAGTACCGGACCAGCACGTCACGGGGGGAAAAGGGAGGGAACCCATGCAGACATGGGGAGAGTGTGCAGACTCCGCTCAGGCAGTGACGCAAAATCGCTCATTAAAATGTCCTGAATAGTCAACGTAAATTAGTGCAGTGTCATGGAAAACATGTTATTTTGCAATAACGTGCCCGCCATCAGTTGTGCAACCCATGAAGACATGGGGAGAATGTGCAGACTGTGACCCAAGCCGGGAATCGAACCCAGTTCCCTGGCGCTGTGAGGCAACAGTGCCCCATTGTGTACAAAATGGCCTGGTTTGTCATCCTCATCTTTCTCTCTCTCTCTGGATGCTCTCCATTCTTACTTATGTCAATTTTTGGCAAAAAATTTTACAAAAAAAAAATCTTTCCCTTTCCAGGGAGCTGAACTTGAAGAAACCGATCTACCAGAAAACAGCTTGCTACGGCCACTTCGGAAGGGATGAGTTTCCGTGGGAAGTGGTGAAGAAGCTGAGTTACTAACAGACCCTCTGGCCTGGTCCCAAACCTGCTGCTGTTTGCAGTTAGTGAACTAGCGGAGAGGAGGGGGGGGGGGGGGGGGGGGGGGGTACCCTTACCCTAAAATTCCACAACAAATCATCTACCGACAGATTCTAACCGACGGGTGGGACCAAAACACTGAATACAACTCACAACCCAGCGGGAAGACAAAACCAGCCTTCACGACAGGCTTCTGGAGACCCCCGGGGAACCTTCCACCTTGAGTGCAGCCGGCGCTACTTCACTCTCGACGGGGCGGGGGCAACTTTTTCACTTTTCAGGGACTGCCTTCCGTTATCGTCACGGTGAGGGGGTGGGGGGGCGGGTGGGGAAGACGCCCATCGCTATCCCGCCATAGCAATCTTGCTCTGCCAATTTTCGAAACATGGAGGTGGGGGGTGTCGCAAAAATATCATTGAGTCAAAAATGACCGAAGTGATGGGTGCCGGTGTGTTTGCCTTGGGAGGGGTGGGAATTTGGACCAGACTGTTTTTGCCATTGCGATTCCTCTGTCCTCCTCATCCCCCCCAGCCCCCTCTCCTTCCGTCCCTCCTCTCTGTACCATTCACACGGAGATTTATAAATTAAGTCAACAGGTTCGCCTACATGACTCAGTGCATAGATAACCCGCGGGATCAACACCCCCTCCAATCCACCCCCCCCCACACTCCCCTGCCGCGTAGAGAAAAAAGCATTGCCCAACTTAAAATCAAAAAACTGTGATTTCAAATTCCTCTCTCTTTACACTGCAGGGTTCCCAACTTTGCTCTTCAGGCTGAGCCGGAATTCTCCCGCCCTTCGCTCTGGCGAGATTCTTCAGTCCCGCCGGCAGCGCAGCCCCACCCGCCAGCATGGGGGTGAGGTTCATCGGGAACTCCCGTTGACAGCGGCGGGACTGGCAAACAGGACGCCACTGGCGGGAAACGCGGGCGGAGATTCTCACCCAATAGAGTGGTCCGTGTCTCCGTTAAGAGACGGAGGGAATGGTGTACGAGTGTGTCAAAGGCTTGCGCCACACAGTTTTTGGATTCCCACTGACATTTCGATTCTGAGAGGGATGCTGTACCCTTCGACCTTTAGAGTGAGGCTCACCCATTCTCTCAGTTGGAGCAACAGGACCCCGGGAGGCGGACATTCCAGCCAATTTTTATCCGTCGGGTAACAAGGGGCTGGATTCTCCTGCCGTGGTGAATGAAAACTTGGCTGAGCGCCAAATTCCCCCTTCCCGCTGGGAGCGACAGCAGGGTGGTGAAGGGCCGGAGAATTCTGCCCACTGTTACTCATGGCACTGGTGCCCGTGGGGGCTCACTGTCTTGTGCCAGTTGGTCATCCTGCATCACAGCTTCAAATCTCTCCCTCTGGGACACCCAGGGAGCGTAACAGGAGGAAGCAAACACGTTCTCCTTTGTTACCCCAATCCACACGAAAAAAAAATACAAATTTAATTCTGCTCTTCGAACCAGGATGAGGCCATTCTGCCCTTTGAGCCTGCTACACCATTCATGGCTCAGCATCAATTTCAATATCCTGATCTCCCCCTTCTCCCCCCCACCACACATCTCTTGATCCCTTTAGCCCCAAAGTATATATCTATAGAAACATATTGTAGAATTTATAGAAATTCCCACTGTTGCTTTATCTCTCTCTTATCTGCCATATTTTGTTCCTTATTTAATGTTCATTTGTATTCTGGCAGGATCTAATCGGTCTCCCAAATCCTCAAATCTCTTGCCTTGTCTTATTTCTCCTGTAACAGACGTGCTTTTTAACAATATTAACAATATTGTCGGCCCTTCACTTAATCTCTAAAGTGACATTCTCAGTTGAAAGGAGTCCAGATATCCCTCTTTGGATTGCAAAGGGGGGTTCAGGGCCAAGTTCAAAGGTTCAGTAATGCTCAAAAGAATTAGAAAATTGCAGCCTCATAGAGGAATTGGCACACAATTTTGTCGCGATGTGACGCGTATCAGGGATTTGACTCTTGGGGGGTGGTTTGGGTGGGAGGGGGATTCAGCTGGGAGCAAGTATCCCAAAGAAGCTTCCAAAAATCAAACTGGGTACCGTGATCTTTCCCCCAGCCAATTCCCGACCTGCAACCCCATCGCACAAAGAGCGAGGGGAGGTGATGGCCGAGCGGTATTATTAATCCAAAAACTCAGCTGACGTTCTGGGGACCCAGGTTCGAATCCCACCATGAAAGATGGTGAAATTTGAATTCAAATTAAAAAAATCTGGAATTAAGAACCTATCATGAAACCATTGTCGATTGTTTAGGGGGAAAAAAAACTATCTATTGCCCTTTATGGAAGGAAATCTGCTGTTCTAACGTGGTCTGGCCTATGTGTAACTCCAAGCAATGTCATTGATTCTCAACTGCCCTCGGGCAACTAGGAATGGGCAATAAAACTGGCCAATCAGTGACACCCATGTCCCAAGAACGAATAAATTAAAAGATCTGAGAATAAAAGAGCACTCATAGAAATTATACAGTGCAGAAAGAAGCCATTCAGCCCATCAAGCCTGCACTGACCACAATCCCACTAAGGCCCTATCCCCATATCCCTACATATTTACCCACTAATCCTTCTAAGTTGCACATCTTGGGACGCTAAGGGGCGGGACAGAATATTCGGCGGAACATACAAAGGCCCATTGACCTCGAGCGAGAATTCCCAGCCTCAGGGCGAACACGGCTGGAACATTCTGCTGATGATGACCAAGCCTTGTGTGTGTGTGTGTGTGTGTGCATGTGTGTGCATATGTGTGTATGTATGTATGTGAGTGTGAGTGAGTGTGTGCGTGTGTGCGCATGTGTGCGCACATGTGCATGTGTGTGTGTGTGCACGTGTGTGCGCGCATGTCTGTGTGTGTGTATGTGCGTGTACGTGTGTGTGTGTGTGCGTGTGTGTGTATGTGTGTGTGCGTGTGTATATGTGTGTGTGCGTGTGTGTGCATGTGCGTCTGTGTGTGTGTGTGTGTGTGTGCATGTGTGTGCATGTGTATATGTGTGTGTGTGCATGTGTGTGCATGTGTATATGTGTGTGTGTGCATGTGTGTGCATGTGTATATGTGTGTGTGTGCATGTGTGTGCATGTGTATATGTGTGTGTGTGCATGTGTGTGCATGTGTATATGTGTGTGTGTGCATGTGTGTGCGTGTGTGTGTGTCTTTTGTTAATTATCCAGGAATTTGGGGAGCCTTTTATTGCTTTCTCTAAGTCAACACCCCGAGCAGAGTTTACTTGCCAATCAAACCCCCTCCTCCTGTATAAATTGTGGTTTGAAATTTGACATTTTTGTCCCAGTAAGATTGAGATGAGGCGCGTTGACAATTTATGCCTCTTTTCTCGCCAGTTATTCACGTTCTGTGCGGCCAAACAGAGTTTAAATGACGTTTTCCTACCTGTGACAACCTGAGGTCCCGTCGAGACTTCCCGCTGGAATCTTTCCAAAAGTTAACTTCCAATTTCCGAGTTAAATCCTCCAAGTTAGATGTCACTCCACTTCCACTGAGCTGCAGAAGTAAACCTCAAAAACCAAATCACGGGGTGGCACTGCTGCCTCACAGCGTCAGGGACCCAGGTTCAATTCCCGGCTCATTAGGAACCTGCATGTTCTCCCCGTGTCTGCA
Source organism: Sphyrna mokarran (assembly GCA_024679065.1). Taxonomy (NCBI): domain Eukaryota; kingdom Metazoa; phylum Chordata; class Chondrichthyes; order Carcharhiniformes; family Carcharhinidae; genus Sphyrna; species Sphyrna mokarran. The sequence goes on from JAGIQG010000032.1 coordinate 4,491,471, forward strand.
TGGGTTTCCTCCGGGTGCTCCAGTTTCCTCCCACAGTCCGAAAGACGTGCTGGTTAGGATGCATTGCCCGTGCGAAATTCTCCCTCAATGTACCCGAGCAGGCTCCAGAATGTGGCGGCTAGGGGATTTTCACAGTAACTTCATTGCAGTGTTAATGTAAGCCTCCTTGTGACACTAATAAATAAACTTTTAAAACTTTAAACTTTATCTCCATCTCCTGTACGTGCAAACCCTGCCTCCTGTCACCCCAGGGAATGGACTGGCCCCACATAAGCGGGGAAATCTCGGAGACTGCTGGTGCTTGCTATTCCAGCTTAAGGGAGGGGGCGAATGAGGCGGCACAGGATCACCCCGGCACGGAACACGGGCATCAAAACGAGTCGTGAAAAGATTCTGGAAATCAAACAAATTTCAGGATGCTTCCTTCGAAACGTGGGCCAATTTTCCTTTTGAGATGAGCTAGAGGCAGTTACCTAAAAGAAGGAAGCCTTGCCCCCCGATTCCACTTCAAGAGCGTGGAATCAGAAATTCCACCGCGTAGGGCATCACAGAAACACAAAAACTTAGAAGATAGGAGGCCATTCGGCCCTTCGAGCCTGTTCTGCCGTTCATCACGATCATTGCTAATCATCTGATTCATTAGCCTCGTTCTGCTTCCTCAGAGTTACAGAATACAACAGTGCAGAAGAGGCCTTTCAGCCCATCGAGTCTGTACCTAGGCATGGAATGCACTGACGTGCCCGCCTAATCCCACTTGACCCATATCCCCGAATGTTATGATGTGCCAAGTGCTCATCCAGATGCTTTTTAAAGGATGGGAGGCATGCCATCCCCAACACCCTCTCAGGCATCGCATTCCAGATCCTCACCATCCTCTGAGTGGAAAGGATTTTCTTCAAATTCCCCCCATAACCTTTCTCCCCACAACCTTTGATCCCATTCACCCCAAGTGCTATATCTAGCCGCCTCTCCAATACGTTCAATGTTTTGCCATCAATTATTTCCTGAATTCCACAGGCTCACTATTCTTTGGATGAAGAAATCTCTCCTCATCTCCATTCTAAATGGTCTACTCCAAATCCTCAGACTGTGACCCCTTGGTTCTGGATTTTCCCCCCACCATAGGGAATATCCTCCCTGCATCTACCCTGTCTAATCCTGTTAGAATTTTATAAGAACAAAGAGCAAAACAGCACGGGAAACAGGCCCTTCGGCCCAACGAGCCCGCGCCGCCACCCCAATGTTGCCACCTCTATCCGTGATCCCTGTCTATGTTTATAGATCTATGGATTAAAAACCAAATTTGAGACAATTTAGGGAGAATTTGTTTTGCCAATTAGCCTAAGAGCACATCTTTGGGATGTGGGAGGAAACCGGAGCACCCAGAGAAAACCCACACAAGCATGGGGAGAATGCGCAAACTCCCACAGACACAGGCCCAAATCCATGTATCTGCACAGCACAGCGATAGTCACTGAGCTGTCGTGTTGCCATCAAATGGTCCAGGTCAAGCGTACACTAACGACGTGAAGCACTAGGATACTCTCGAAAAAAATCCAAGAGCAGCCCTCTCACGACCCATCGCGTGTATGCCCCTTGTTAAACAACAAGATGGACCAAAGCACCTGTAGGATAAAAACAAGTACATCAATATCATCATCTATTTACACACTTCCCAGGGACTCCCAAGGCTCATGATCCTATTTTAAATCAGTTTTCTATACCCCTCCATTCCCATTCTGTTCATGTGCCCATCTAAGTATTTCTTAAATAACTCCAAAGTACCTGCCTCCACCACTTTACTTGGCAGCGCATTCCATACCCCCACCACCCTCTGTGTGAAAAAAACTCCCTCTAGCATCCAAATTATACCTTACCCCCCTCACCCTAAGCCCGTGACCCCTCGTGCTATTTGAGTCCATCCTAGGAAAAAGCTTAACCCTGTTTACTCTATCTATACCCCTCATAATCTTGTGCACCTCTATTAGATCTCCTAAGTCTACGTCTTTCTAAGGAAAACAGTCCCAATATGCCTAATCTCTCCTCGTAACTCAGAGTCTCCATGAGATTTCCCCCCTCATTCAGTGAAAACAATTCTAATCTAGTCAATCTCTCCTCAGTGTCGCCGTTTCTAGAATCAGCCTGGTAAACCTTCCCTGCACTCCCTCGAGAGCAGGAACATCCTTCCTCAGAAGAGGAGACCAAAAGAAAACTCTTCTTCTAAGCCACTCCCATAGCTGGTAATGCCTCCCTAAGGAAGGACCAAAGAATTACTCTTGCTGAGTCCATAGGAAGCTCCCAAATTGCATTATGTTGCCCGCCCTAATCCATAATTCCTCTTCATGTGTTTAACCGATTTTAAATAATTGGGTCGGAGCTCAGATGGAAGGAGACAGCTCAGAGGAATTTTGGGGATTAACCGGCAAAATGGCCTCAAAGGATCTCTATCACTTTACCTTTCAACAAACCTGGGGTGGCAGGATTGCTGGATGAGGGTCAACTGGGCCTGTATTCAGTGGGAGTTCGAAGAGTAAGAGGGGATCTCATTGAAAGGTATAAAACCCTGATGGGGTGGTGCAGAATGGATGCAGGGATGGAGCTGGAAGGAGCTCCAGAACAAGGGCTCACAGTCTCAGGGTAGGTCCTTTAGGTCAGAGATGGGGAGAAGCTTCTTCACTCAGAGGGCAGTGAACCTGTGGAATTCTCTCCCAGAGAACATTGGGGAAGCCAAGTCACTGAATATGTTTAATAAGAAGGAAATAGATAAACTTCAAAACAGTTATGGTGTTAAGGAAAGGGGAGAGAGCAAGAGTGTGGTGGTAAGATAGAGGATTAACCATACTGAATGGTAGAAAGAGTTCTAAGGGCCGAATGGCTTCCTCCTAATTTCCGAGTTTCATAGAATCCCTACAGTGCAGAAGGAGGCCATTCGGCCCATTGTAAATACATCGACAACAATCCCACCCAGGCCCTATCCCCATAATCATATGTATTTACCCCACTAACCCCTCTAACCTATGCACCCTGGGACACAAAAGGCCAATTTAGCATGGCCAATCCACCCTAACCTGCACATCTTTGGACACAAAAGGCCAATTTAGCATGGCCAATCCCCCTAACCTGCACATCTTTGGACACTATGCGGCAATTTAGCATGGCTAATCTACTTAAGTCATCTTTTGGATTGTTGGAGAAAACCTGAGCACCCGGAGAAAACCCACGCAGACACAGGGAGAACGTGCAAACTGCTCGCTCGATGCTGGAATTGACCCCTGGCTCTGTGAAGCAGCAGTGCTAACCACTGTGCCACCGTGACTAGTTTTTCTCGGTTTAATTCGGAGGGTAGTATCAATTTACAGCTGGATGTCACAGTCCTGTTAATTGTGCAAACACTAGAGGGAGCTTTCAGGAGCGTGTTCTCGGAATATGGTCGGATTTCAATCAGTCTGTGTTGGGAAAATAGAACCAATGAGACACTCGGATCAATAATCTCAATTATAAACAGAGAGGGATCCTCAGCAGTTCAGAGGGAAACAAACAGAGTTAACATTTAAACTCTGCATGATTCTTCTTCAGATCCTGAATAATTGGAATCCAACAGAGGGCAAAATATTCTGATTGAGGGCTGGAATGTCTACAGAAAGATTACCCAATGGTCTTAACCCAACCCATCATTTGGTCCTAGCTCCCATAGATGATGAGCAAACATCATACATCATCATCAAACATAAGCACCTCACTGTACCACAAGCCGACAGACTACCTCACAATGCTCCACTTCTCCAGCTTCCACCCTAAACACGTTAAAGAGGCCATCCCCTATGGACAAGACCTCCAAATACACAGAATTTGCTCAGGTGAGGAGGATCGTGACAGACACCTCCAGGCGCTGAAAGATGCCCTCATGAGAACAGGATATGGAGCTCGACTCATCGATCGACAGTTCCGACGTGCCACAACAATAAACCACACTGACCTCCTCAAAAGACGAACACGGGACACGGTGGACAGAGTACCCTTTGTTGTCCAGTACTTCCCCAGAGCGGAGAAGCTATGACATCTTCTCCAGAGTCTCCAACATGTCATTGATGACGATGAACATCTCGCTAGGGCCATCCCCACCCCGCTACGTCTTGCCTTCAAACAACCGCGCAACCTCAAACAGATCATCGTTCGCAGCAAACTACCCAACCTTCAGGAGAACAGTGACCACAATACCACACAACCCTGCCACAGCAACCTCTGTAAGACATGGTGGATCATCGACGTGGACGACATCATCAAATGTGAGAATACCATTCACCAGGTACATGGTACATACACTTGCAACTCGGCCAACGTTGTCTACCTAATATGTTGCAAGAAAGGATGTCCCGAAGCATGGTAGATTGGGGAGACTATGCAGACACTACGACAGCGGATGAATGAACATTGCTCAACAATCACCAGGCAAAACAGTTCCCTTCCTGTGAGCGAACACTTCAGCAGTCACGGGCATTCGGCCTCCGACCTTCGGGAAAACGTTCTTCAAGGGGGCCTTCACGACACACGACAGGGCAGAGTCACTGAGCAGAGACTGATAGCCAAGCTCCGCACACATGAGGACGGTCTTAACAGGGATATTGGCTTCATGTCACACTATCTGTAACCCCCATGACTTGCCTGGGTTAGCAAAAAACCTCACTTACTGTGCTGTCTGGAAACAATACATATCTCTCTAACCTGTGCTCAGTGCTCCTTCTACACACATTGTTAGCCACTTTAAGACTTGAATAGCAGGTTAGGTGTAAGGATTCGCATTCTAATCAGCAATCTGTAAGCTGTCTGTGCTAATATGTGTGCTGTTGGAGACCAGAACATCTCATTCGCCTGATGAAGGCCACAAAGGCCGAAAGCTCGTGGATTTACTATCAAATAAATCGGTTAGATTTAAATTTGGTGTTGTCAGACCTCTTACTGAGCAAACATAAGACCATTATATATTGGAAAAAATAGGCCATTCAGCCCATCGAGTCTGCTCTAACATTTGATAAGTTTCTCAACCCCCTTCTCCTGTCTTTTCCCATAACCTTTGATCCCCTTAACAATCAAGATCCTATCTATCTCTGTCTTAAAGACACTCGATGACCCTGCCCTCCACTACCTTCTGCAGCAAAGAGTTTCACCACTCTCTGGCTGAGAAATTCCTCCCCATCTCTTTTTTAAAGTGTTGTCTGTGCCCCCGGATTCCAGTCTCCATGTGCTTATCCGATAACCGCTTCAAAGTTCCTAAACTCCACAGCAGAGAGTCCATTCCACACTCCAATCGCTCTCTGAGTGAAGAACATCTAAGCATTTTGGCACAAACTAATCCAGGAGCAGGATTTTACGTCCTTTCTCGAGGGAGACTAGAAAATCCCATCCCCAGGTCAACAGACATTCCCTTCACTCGCTCCGATTCTATGGTGGACGGAGCAGTAGAGTTCTGGAGCTGGCGTCAAACAGTGAAGAAATAAGGAGTCAACTGGGGGGGGGGAGATCGCATCACATCCTCTCCCCACCTCCTCCCCACCCCTCCACCTACGTTCCCCTCACCCCAGTGAGGCCAAAATCACTTCGGCCTCAGCGAGAGTTGAGATGCTTCAAGGATGCCATTGAGACACTTCTCAAAGTAGAGGAGACAATAGCTAAGAGTTGTATTTTAGCACACGGTATTGTTATGGAGCATTGTCCCAGAGAGATGTTTTTAATTTGATTTGATTCATTATTGTCACATGTATTAATATACAGTGATTGTTTCTTGTGTGCTATACAGACAAAGCATACCATTCCTAGAGAAGGAAAGGTGAAGGTGCAGAATGTACAAAGAACAAAGAACAAAACAGCACGGGAAACAGGCCCTTCGGCCCAACGAGCCCACGCCGCCAACCCGATGTTCCCACCTCTACCCGTGATCCCTGTCTATGTTTATAGATCTATGGATTAAAAACCAAATTTGAGACAATTTAGGGAGAATTTGTTTTGCCAATTAGCCTAAGAGAACATCTTTGGGATGTGGGAGGAAACCGGAGCACCCGGAGAAAACCCACGCAAGCACGGGGAGAATGTGCAAACTCCCACAGACTCAGGCCCAAATCCATGAATCTGCACAGCACAGCGATAGTCACTGAGCTGTCGTGTTGCCCATCAAAAGTAGTGTTACAGTCATAGCTAGGGTGTAGAGAAAGATAACTTAATGTAACATAGATCCATTCAAAAGTCTGACAGAAGGTGTTCTTGAGTCGGTTGGTACGTGACCTCAGACTTTTGTATCTTTTTCCTGATGGAAGAAGGTGGAAGAGAGATTGTGTGGGTGCGTGGGGTTCTTGATTATGCCGGCTGCTTTGCCAAGGCAGCGGGAAGTGTAGACAGAGTCAATGGATAGGAGGCCGGTTTGAGTGACGGATTGGGCTACATTCACAACTTTTCCTTGTTGTTGCTGTGTACAGAGAGCTGGGACCATTTGAGATTGTAGAAGATTTATCAAAGAATCCTACAATGCAGAAGGAGAGCATTCGACCCATCCCCATGGAAGGCTACTGCAGAAAATGCAGATGCATAGGATTGAGGATGATTTAGCAAATTGGATTAGGAATTAGCTAGCTGATAGAAGGCGGTGGTTGATGGGATATATTCAACCTGGAGTTTAGTTACTAGTGGTGTACCTCAGGAATCTGTTTTGGGGCCACTGCTGTTTGTAATTTTTATAAATGACCTGGATGAGGGTGTAGAGGGATGGGTTAGTAAATTTGCTGAAGACACCAAAGTCGGAAGAGTTGTACACAGTGAGGATGGATGTTACAGTTTGCAGAGGGACATAGATAAGTTGCAGAGCTGGGCCGAGAATTGGCAAATGGAGTTTAATGTGGAAAAGTGTGAGGTGATTCACTTTGGTAAGAGTAATATGTGTGCAGAATATAAGGCTAATGGTAGGACTCTTAGTAGTGTAGATGAGCAGAGAGATCTCGGTGTAGAGGTGCATAGATCCCTGAAAGTTGGTACTCAAGTTGATAAGGTTGTTAAGAAGGCTTATAGTGTGTTAGCTTTTATTGGTAGAGGGATTGAATTTCGGAGCCAAGATTTATGTTGCAACTGTACAAAACTCTGGTGCGGCCACACTTGGAGTATTGTGTACAGTTTTGGTCGCCACATTATAAGAAAGATGTGGAGGCATTGGAGAGGGTACAGAGGAGGTTTACCAGAATGTTGCCTGGTATGGTGGGTAGGTCTTATGAGGAAAGGCTAAGGGACTTGAAGTTATTTTCATTAGGGAGAAGAAGGCTAAGAGGTGACCTAATTGAGGCATAGAAGATGATCAGAGGGTTAGATAGGGTGGATAGTGAGAGCCTTTTTCCTCAGATGGAGATGGATAACACGAGGGGACATAGCTTTAAATTAAGGGGTGGTAGATATAGGACAACTGCTAGAAGTGGGTTCTTTACTCAGAGGGTAGTAAGGGTGTGGAATGCCCTGCCTGCAGCAGTTGTGGACTCGCCAACTTTAAGGGTGTTCAAATGGTCAGTGGATAGGCAGATGGATAATATTGGAATAGTTTAGGTTAGAGGGTCATAAGATTGGTTCCATTGGTTGGCGCAACATTGACGGCCGAAGGGCCTGTACTGCGCTGTAATGTTCTATGTTCTATCACATCTGCACTGACCACAATCCCACCCAGGCCTTATCCCTATAGTTCCATATACTTACAAAGTATTGGAGAGAATTATTAGGAATAGGATTTATAGTTGTTTAGAGAGAAATGAATTGATTGGGGATAGTCAGCATGGTTTTGTGAAGGGTAGGTCGTGCCTTACTAACCTCATTGAGTTTTTTGAAAAAGTGACCAAAGAGGTGGATGGGGGTAAGGCAGTTGATGTGGTATATATGGACTTTAGTAAGGCGTTCGATAAGGTGGCCCATGGAAAGCTTCTGCAGAAAATGCAGATGTATGGGATAGAGGGTGATTTAGCTAATTGGATTAGGAATTGGCTAGCAGATAGAAGACAGAGGGTGGTGGTTGATGGGAGATATTCATCGTGGAGTTCGGTGACAAGTGGTGTACCTCAGGGGTCTGTTTTGGGGCCCCTGCTGTTTGTAATTTTTATAAATGATCTGGATGAGGCTATTGAAGGATGGATTAGTAAATTTGCGGATGACACCAAAGTCAGAGGAGTGGTAGATAGTGAAGAGGGGTGTTATAGTTTGCAGAGAGACTCGGACAAGTTGCAGAGCTGGGCCGAGAGGTGGCAAATGGAGTTTAGTGTGGAAAAGTGTGAGGTAATTCACTTTGGCAGGAATAACAAATGTGTAGAGTATAGGGCTAATGGTAGGACTCTTAATAGTGTTGAAGAACAGAGGGATCTTGGTGTATATGTGCATAGATCCCTGAAAGTTGGCAATCAAGTCGATAAGGTTGTTAAGAAGGCATACGGAGTCTTAGCTTTTATTGGTAGGGGGATTGAATTTCGGAGCCGCAACGTCATGTTGCAACTGTACAAAACTCTAGTGCGGCCGCACTTGGAGTATTGTGTGCAGTTCTGGTCCCCACATTATAAGAAAGATGTGGAGGCATTGGAGAGGGTACAGAGGAGGTTTACCAGGATGTTGCCTGGTATGGAAGGCAGGTCTTATGAAGAGAGGCTAAGGGATTTGAGGTTGTTTTCATTCGAAAGAAGGTGGCTAAGAGGAGACCTTATTGAAACATATAACTTGATTAGAGGTTTAGATAGGGTGGACAGTGATAGCCTTTTTCCTAGGACGGAGAAAGCCAGCATGAGGGGACATAGCTTTAAATTAAGGGGTGGTGGTTATAGGACGGATGTCAGAGGTAGGTTCTTTACCCAGAGGGTGGTAAGGGTACGGAATGCCCTGCCTGCTGCAGTTGTAGATGCGCCAAGTTTGGTGGCGTTCAAGAGGTTAGTAGATAAGTTTATGGACGAAAAGGGAATGGTTTAGGTTAGAGGGTCATTGCTTTTTCCTAATTGGTCGGCGCAACATCGAAGGCCAAAGGGCCTGTTCTGCGCTGTAACGTTTTATGTTCTATGTTCTATGTACCCTGCTATTCCTCCTGACACTAAGGGGCAATTTAGCAATGGCCAAACCATCAATCCCGCACATCTTTGGATTGTGGGAGGAAACCAGAGCACCCGAGGAAACCCATACAGACATGGGGAGAACGTGCAGACTCCACACAGACACTGAGCCAAGCTGGGAATCGAACCCGGGTCCTTGGAGCTGTGAAGCAGCTATGCTAATCACTGTGCTACTGTGCTGGTTAGGTGGATTGGCCATGCTAAATCCCTGCTAGTCCCCCTTAGTCTCCAGGGGGTTAGGCAGCAGCAGGGATGGAGCGACGCCCCTTGGACATGGGAACCCCCAACCCTGCCAGCCTGTGCCCCTGGCACTGCCCAGGGAGCAAAGTTCCAACTGGGCATTGGGTGGGGGTGCCAAGGAAGTGGGGTCTAGGGGGGCAGTACCCAGGGGATGAGGCCGAGGGATTGGGGGGGAGGGTTTAGATGTGATCAGTCGGAATAGGGGGGGACGGGGTTCCTGTGTTGCTGAGATCATTCAGAGCTGGAGTAGATTGGGGTGGGGGGGGGGGTTGTCTGCCTCCTGTGGGGGGGTGTCTGCTGGGTTGTGGGGATTGAGGGGATCATCACTGTTTGGGATGGGGAGAGGGTTGCTGGAGATCAGGGTGCTCTGGGGCAGGACGGGGGTAGGGGTTGGCCAGGGAATTGTTGCTGGGGAGCGGGGGCCCCCGATTGAGCTGTGGATGGGCTGGAGGGGCAGCTTTGCAGGGGTCCCGGGGCTGGCTAGCAATCGAGCTGGCCCACGAATGGGGAGACTGACAGATCGGAGACCACTGCGCAAATTTCCACAGCTGTCAAACTCTGGCACAAACAGGCCCTGCACTCCCTCCCCGAGCTTTTAATGATATTCACAACTGTGATCTTTGCAGTGACAAAGTGTGGGAGATTCCAGTCTGAACTCCCAGTGAGAAAATCATTGTGATTTCCTGCCAAATCAGCACTTAGAACATTCTTGGGATTACTGACCCCATCATCTCCATGTGTCCTGTGTACACATTCACAGGACAGAGAGTGACCAGTGAACTCATTGCGGCTGTTTGAGGAGAGATTTTATTTATGTTCCATCCAATCATCCAAATAAATAGAATTTAGCAAATATTGAGGTCAGGACTGATAAATTCGTCACCTACACGCTGATGGACACACACACACACTGAGGGACACACTCACACTGAGCTACACACACACACTGAGGTACACACACACTGAGGTACACACACACTGAGGTACACACTCACACTGAGGCACACACTCACACTGAGCTACACTCACACTGAGCTACACTCACACTGAGCTACACACGCACACTGAGGTACAAACTCACACTGAGGTACACACACACTGAGGTACAAACTCACACTGAGGGACACACTCACACTGAGCTACACACGCACACTGAGGTACAAACTCACACTGAGGTACAAACTCACACTGAGCTACACACTCACACTGAGGGACACACTCACACTGAGGGACACACTCACACTGAGCTACACACACACACTGAGGTACACTCACACTGAGGTACACACTCACACTGATGTACACACTCACACTGAGGCACACACTCACACTGAGTACACACTCACACTGAGGTACACACTCACACTGAGGCACACACACTGAGGTACACACTCACACTGAGGAACACACTCACACTGAGGTACACACACTGAGGCACACACTCACACTGATGTACACACTCACACTGAGGCACACACTCACACTGAGGCACACACACTGAGGTACACACTCACACTGAGGCACACACTCACACTGAGGTACACACACACACTGAGGCACACACACTGAGGTACACACTCACACTGAGGCACACACTCACACTGAGGTACACACTAACCGTGAGGTACACACTCACACTGAGGCATACACTCACACTGAGGAACACACTCACACTGAGGTACACACACTGAGGCACACACTCACACTGATGTACACACTCACACTGAGGCACAGACTCACACTGATGTACACACTCACACTGAGGCACACACTCACACTGAGTAAACACTCACACTGAGGTACACACTCAAACTGAGATACACTCACACTGAGACACACACACTGAGGTACACACTCACACTGAGGGACACACTCACACTGAGGCACACACTCACACGGAGGTACACACGCACACTGAGGCACACACTCACACTGATGTACACACTCACACACTGATGTACACACTCACACTGATGTACACACTCACACTGAGGCACACACTCACACTGAGGAACACACTCACACTGAGGCACACACTCACACTGAGTACACACTGACACTGAGGTACGCACACAGACTGAGGCACACACACTGAAGCACACACTCACATGAGGCACACACTCACACTGAGGAACACACATACTGAGGCACACACTTACACAGAGGAACACACACACTGAGGCACACACTCACACTGAGGCACACACTCACACAGAGGTACACACACACTGAGGCACACACGCACACCTAGGTACACACTCACACTGAGGCACACACTCACACTGAGGTACACACACTGAGGTACACACTCACACTGAGATGCACACCACACTGAGGTACACACTCACACTGAGGTATACACTCACACTGAGGCACACACTCACACTGAGGCGCACACACTGAGGTACACACTCACACTGAGGCACACACTCACACTGAGGTACACACACACACTGAGGCACACACTCACACTGAGGCACACACACTGAGGTACACACTCACACTGAGGTACACACTCACACTGAGATACGCACTCACACTGAGGTACACACTCACACTGAGATACACACTCACACTGAGGCACACACTCACACTGAGGTACACACTCACACTGAGATACGCACTCACACTGAGGTACACACTCACACTGAGATACGCACTCACACTGAGGCACACACTCACACTGAGGTACACACTCATACTGAGGTACGCACTCACATTGAGGCACACACTCACACTGAGGTACACATTTCACAAAAGGTGAGGGCGCATGGGATACAGTGCCAGGTATGTAGATGGGTTGAGAACTGGCTTGGGAGGAGGAGACAGCAGGTAGTAGTGGAAGGCTCTTTTTCCAACTGGAGGTCTGTCACTAGTGGTGTGCCACAGGGCTCAGTACTAGGACCCCTTCTATTTGTGGTGTATATAAATGACTTGGAAGAGGGGTAGGTGGTGTGATCAGCAAATTTGCTGATGACACTAAGATGCTTGGATTGGCGGGGACTGAGGAGCAGTGCCAGGCAATACAACAGGACATAGAACATAGAACATAGAACAATACAGCACAGAACAGGCCCTTCGGCCTTCGATGTTGTGCCAACCGAAATAAAAAGCAATGCCCCTCCAAACTAAACCATTCCCTTCTCTTCACCTAGATAGGACATAGATAGGCTGGTAGACTGGGCAGATAAATGGCAAATGGAATTTAATCCGGATAAATGTGAGGTGATGCATTTTGGCCGGAATAATGTAGAGGGGAGTTACAGGATAAAAGGTAAAACTATCCGGAGTATAGAGACGCAGAGAGACCTGGGGGTGCAGGTTCACAAGTCTCTGAAGGTGTCAGTACAGGTGGAGAAAGTGATAAAGAAAGCGTATGGTATGTTAGCCTTCATAGGAAGAGGTTTAGAATACAAGAGTAGGAGTCTGATGTTACAAGTGTATAGAACGTTGGTTAGGCCTCACTTGGAGTACTGCGTCCAGTTCTGGTCGCCGTACTACCAGAAGAATGTGGAGGCCCTGGAGAGAGTGCAGAGGAGATTTACCAGGATGCTGCCTGGTATGGAAGGGCTGTCTTACGAGGAAAGATTGAACGCACTGGGGTTGTTTTCCCTTGAAAGACGTCGGCTGAGAGGGGATCTATTAGAGGTATATAAAATTATGAGGGGTATAGATAGAGTAAATGGTGGTAAGCTTTTTCCACCATTAGAATCGGATAGAACGAGAGGTCACGGCCTTAGGGTGAGGGGGGCTATGTATAAGACTAATATTAGAGGGCATTTTTTCACACAAAGGGTAGTGGGGGTGTGGAATGCGCTACTGAGTAAGGTGGTGGGAGCAGGCACGCTAGGGTTGTTTAAGGGTCTCTTGGACAGCCACATGAGCGGTCTGCAGATAGAGGGATATAGGAGGACTGTTTAAATACTTTATTTGTTTCCACAGGCTATTCGGTCCACCTTGTTGACCAACAAGGTGCATGCATTCGGCAGGTCGTGCGAGGGCTGCTCCTGGAGGTTACTTCAGGAGTGGCCTAGTGCTTCACGTCGTTAGTGTATGCTTAAACTGGACCATCAGATGGGCAACATGACAGCTCAGAGGCTATCGCTGTTGCTGTGCAGACACATGGATTTGGGCCTGTGTCTGCGGGAGTTTGCGCGTTCTCCCCGTGGTTTCGTGGGTTTTCTCCGGGTGCTCCGGTTTCCTCCCACATCCCAAAAATGTGCTCTTAGGCTGATTGGGTAACAAATTGTCCCTATATTGGTCTCTATATGTCATTAAGACGTTAGGACGGCGGCGCAGGCTCGTTGGGCCGAAGGGCCTGTTTCCCGTGTTGTGTTGTTCTTTGTTCTTTGTTCTTTGTTCACACTGATGTACGCACTCACACTGAGGTACACACTCACATTGAGGCACACACAGCCACATTTAATGGCTGGGGGCCCAGTTCCCAGCTTAATATTCCTCCTGCTTTCTGAGTTACGGATTCCTTAGCGAGATGTTAATAAGTTACCCCGAGCTGACCATGTCTTGGCCACATGTGGCTTTACCCCTGCAGTTCACCAATAAATAGGAAAGATTGCATTTAGATAGCACCATTTTCAACCTCAGTCCATCACACAAAAACCACCCATTGACTCTGTCTACATTTCTCGTTGCCCCGGGGGAGCAGCCGGCATAATCGAGGACCCCCATACATCCCGGTAATACTTGCAGGAAACCCATGGGGATGGGGATGGGGATGGGGAGAGCATGCCAACTCCAGACAGACGGCCACAGGAATCGAACCCTGGCGCTGTGAGGCAGCGGTGCTAATCACTGCGCCTCCCTCATGACACAGACCTGATGGGCTGAATGGCTTCCTTCTGCGCCATAACAATCCTGTGATCGAGCGAGTGTTTACACCGTGCTGGAGCCTGCCAGGGTTAGACAGGGCATTCACAGTTCAAAGGTTCGCTGTTTGTCATCTCTGAATGGAACCCATGTCCCACCTAAACAAGCAGAAAGATAAAGCGTTGAAGATTAGACAGCCTGGCTAACCCTTTCCCATCCGTCTCTACACTGGAGCGATCCAGATCGCAATCCTTTCTCCCAGCGATCCTGGATCTTTCTCTGCCGCAAGTGATGTGTTTTCGAACTCTTGCGTTCTCCACATGAAGAAGTTCCTCCAAACCTCTCTCTTCATTCTCCCATTTAAACCTGGCAGCCTTTCACCAACTCAACATCGCCCCAGTAGAACGCACTGTCACATCGCAAATCTCTGTTAGCCACGGTGGCGCAGTGCTTAGCTCTGCTGCCTCACGGCGCCCAGGGGACCTGGGTTCAATTCCCAGCTGGGCTCACTGCCCACGTGAACCCTGCACCTTCTCCCCGTGGGTGCCAGCGGCAGCGTCCCGGAGACCGATCTCCAATTGCCGGGGGCTCCAGGCCAACCCTAGAAGAGTCGGCAACTCTAGAACGGGAATAGTCAAGAAACGATGGGGAGAAATTGGCCGACGCTAAGCAAATGAATGAGGACAATTGAGAAAGTGGAAGAGATTCGTACACGCCAGGTTTGGAAACGGGATGACTCAGAGGTGAAGGAGATATGAGGTGATTAGAATAAGAGATCTCAGCCTCCTGTTTATGTGGAAGCTGTCTGGTGTCATTGAGTTATTGGATGGGATTTTACAGCCCTGAAACCCATAAAATCCTACCCGCGGTCAACAGACCTTTATACTGTCCGCACCTCAAGGGCTGGGCAGTAAAATTCCAGCGATAGACCCCCTACGGTGCAAAAGAGGCCATTTGGCCCATCGAATCTGCACTGATTCTCCAGCAGAGTTCCTTTTCCAGGCCCTCCGTCCCCACACATTCCCTATAAATGCATTTTGCTGTAGGACTGAGCTCCACGTTCTAACCAATTTCGGCATAAAGACGCTTCTCCTGAATTTCCTGCTGGGTTTATTTGTGACCATCTCATATTGATGACTTTTAGATTTCCGACACGTGGGAAATCTCCTCCGCGTCCAACCTGCCAAAGCTTTCCATGGTCTTAAAGGTATTTATTATCTGCTCCCTCACCCTTCTCTTTTGTAGAGAGAACAGAGAACAACACAGCACAGGAAACAGGCCCTTCGGCACTACAAGCCCGTGCCGTCCATTTTAACACTCAGCGCGTGCCTCATTCCAATCTTCCTTCTATCTACGACTTTTGTCTGTGCTTCTTGGACTTCACAATAACGGGGGTGCAAATTTAGAGAATTATATGTGCGCCAGATTAAGGGAGGTCTAATTTAGGGACAATTTGTTAACACCAATCAGCCTAAAAGCACGTTTTTGGGGTGTGGAAGGAAACCGGAGCAGCCAGAGAAAACCCACGCAAGCACGGGGAGAATGTGCAAACTCTCACAGACACTGACCCAAGCCGGAGATCCAACCCAGGTCCCTGTATCTGCACAGCAAACAGTGATAGTCACCGAGCTGTCATGTTACCTGTCAGTTGGCCCAGTTTAAGTGTACACTAACGGTGTGAAGCACTAGGCAACTCTCGAAGCAACATCCAAGAGCAGCCCTCGCATGACCCACCGCGTATATGCCCCTTGTTGGCCGACAAAGCAAAGAACAAAGAACAAAACAGCACGGGAAACAGGCCCTTCGGCCCAACGAGCCCACGCTGCCACCCCAATGTTCCCACCTCTACCCGCGATCCCTGTCCGTGTTTATGGATCTATGGATTAAAAACCAAATTTGAGACAATTTAGGGAGAATTTGTTTTGCTAACTAGCCTAAGAGCACATCTTTGGGATGTGGGAGGAAACCGGAGCACCCGGAGAAAACCCACACAAGCACGGGGAGAATGCTCAAACTCCCACAGACACAGGCCCAAATCCATGTATCTGCACAGCACAGCGATAGTCACTGAGCTGTCGTGTTGCCCATCAAATGGTTCAGGTCAAGCGTACACTAACGACGTGAAGCACTAGGATACTCTCGAAAAAAATCCAAGAGCAGCCCTCTCACGACCCATCGCGTTTATGCCCCTCGTTAGACAACAAGGTGGACCAAAGCACCTGTAGGATAAAAACAAGTACATCAATATCATCATCTATTTACACACTTCCCAGGGACTCCCAAGGCTCATGATCCGTATTTTAAAGCAGTTTTCTATACCCCTCCATTCCCATTCTGTTCATGTGCCCATCTAAGTATTTCTTAAATAACTCCAGAGTACCTGCGGACCAAGTCCCACTCTGTTCCCTTTTCCTGATAGTTTGAGTTCCGGTGTCCCCCTTGTGAATCACATGCGCCAAGGGTTCTTTTGGGAATTGTACGTTTAGCTCCGCACTGATTTCCCATCCCTAGTTGCCCTTGAGAATGTAGCAGTGATTCACCTCCTTGAACTGCAAGAAGAGTCACAACGCCAGGTTAAAGTCCAACAGGTTTATCTGGTAGCACGAGCCACAAGCTTTCGGAGCACTGCTCCTTCATCAGGAAGTTGTGTTGACAAACAGGGCATATAGTGATACAAACTCCACTTCTTGAACTGCTGGAGGGAGTGCTATTTGAGTCCATCCTAGGAAAAAGCTTAACCCTGTTTACTCTATCTATACCCCTCATAATCTTGTACACCTCTATTAGATCTCCTCGAAGTCTACGTCTTTCTAAGGAAAACAGCCCCAATTTGCCTAACCTCTCCTTGTAACTCAGACCTTCCATACCAGGCAGCACCCTGGTAAACCTCCTCTGCACTCTCTCCAGAGTCTCCATGTCCTTCTGGTAGTAAGGCGACCAGAACTGGACACAGTATTCCAAATGAGGTCTAACCAGCGTTTTATACAACTGCAACATTAAAGGCCAGCTCTTGTACTCTATACCCTTGCCTATAAAGGCGAGCATACTATATGCTTTCTTCACAACCTTCTCCACTTGCTCTGCCACCTCCAGAGACTTGTTCACCTGCACTCCCAGGTCCCTCTGCGTTTCTATACTCTTAATAGGTCTACCCTTTATCATATACCTCCCCCCTACATTCTTTCTCCCGAAATGCATCACCTCACATTTATCAGGATGGAAGATTTCATTTGGATGAGAATATAGTTGGCATGTTTAGTAAGTTTGATACTAAATTAGTGGTGTGTAAAGAAGGTTATCCAAGATTACAATGGGATCTTGATCAGCTGGGGCCAATGGGCTGTGGTGCGGCAAATGAAGTTTAATTCTAATAAATGTGAGGTGTCGTATTTTGGTAAAACAAACCAGGGCAGGAGTTACAGAGTTAATGATAGAGCCCAGGGGAGCATTGTTAAACAGACAGTCTTAGAGATGCAGGTACAGAGTTCCTTGAAAGTGGCGTCACAGGCAGACAGGGTGGCGAAGGAGGTGTTTGGCACACTTGCCTTCATCAGTCAGAACACTGAGTCCAGGAGCTGGGACTTAATGTTACAACTGTATAAGAGATTGGTGAGTCACATTTGGAGTGCTGAGTACAATTCTGCTTTGGAGGGATGTTAAACTGGAAAATACGGAAAAAAGGATGTTACTGGGACTGGAAGATTCGAATTTTAAAGCCAGGCTGGATAGGCTGGGACTTTTTTGCCCCGTAGGAAGATGATGCGTGACCTTATAGAGGTTTGTAAAATCATAAGGGACATCGATAAGGTGAATAGCCCAGATAAGACGAATTCTCAAAGAGAGGGGAGTCCAAAACTAGAGGTTTAAGGTGACAAGGGAAAGAATCCGTGGAGCTCTCCCCTCCCGGCAAAAGTCTTTATTATCTTTTATGATTTGCCGATTAATAAACATTGCAACCATTCACACGTTTCATATTGTGTGGGGATTGCATGATCATTCAGGAGCGAAAACCTCGCCCTGGAAATTAAGGACTGGTTTGAGAGTGCTTACTGGCAATCCCAAATGCACTTGCCAAGCGTCAGGCAGAATTGGTTTAATAATTAACTGTCTCTTCACGCAGCACAATCTCCGCTGCTCCTCTCCCCACTTTCCAAATACACAGCGAAGGGACAGTTTGAGTAATCAAACTTACTGATTGCCAGTGAGTGGAACTCAAGCGGACACACATGGATCATAAGCTGCGAATGGGGTTTGCTCTGATCGCTGGGATCTGCGCCCTGCTCCCAGGTAAGCTCAGCTTTAGCGCACGGCACTGTGAAGCGTCAGATCCAGGAGACAGAGCCAACTGGAGCAAAGTGAGAGGTGATTCACTTTGGTCAGAGTAACAGGGGTACAGAATATAGGGCTAAGGGAAGGATTCTTACTAGTGTCGACGAGCAGAGAGATCTCAGTGTACATGTGCAGAGCTCCCTGAAAGTTGGCACCCAGGTTGAAAAGGTTGTTAAGAAGGCATATGGTGTGTTAGCTTTTATTGGTAGAGGGATTGAATTTCGGAGCCGTGAGGTCATGTTGCAACTGTACAAAACTCTGGTGCGGCCGCATTTGGAGTATTGTGTACAGTTCTGGTCGCCGCATTATAAGAAAGATGTGGAGGTATTGGAAAGGGTGCAGAGGAGGTTTACCAGGATGTTGCCTGGTATGGTGGGGAGGTCTTATCAGGAAAGGCCGAGGGACTTGAGGTTGTTTTCGTTAGAGAGCAGAAGGTTAAGAGGTGACCTAATTGAGGCATACAAGATGATGAGAGGGTTAGATAGGATGGACAGTGAGAGACTTTTTCTTCGGATGGTGATGGCTAACACGAGGGGACATAGCTTTAAATTGAGGGATGGTAATTATAAGATGGATGTCAGAGTAGGTTCTTTACTCAGAGGGTAGTAAGGGCATGGAATGCCCTGCCTGCAGCAGTTGTGGACTCGCCAACTTTAAGGGCGTTCAAGTGGTCAGTGGATAGGCATATGGATAGCTTTGGAATAGTTTAGGTTAGAGGGTCATTAGATTGGTTCCGCTAATCGGGGCAATATTGAGGGCCGAAGGGCCTGTACTGCATTATAATGTTCTATGTTCTATGTTGTAAAATAAAACCTTGGCATAGACAGAGAAGCCAGTACAGGATTTTCAATTTCAGACGTATAGAGGTCCAAAGCTTTTTATGTATCAAAATCTCAAAAGAAATGGAGTTTGATTTGATTTATTAATACATGCATTAGTCTCCAGTATTGCTTCTTGCTCGCTATGCGGACAAAGCATACCATTCATAGACAAGGAAAGGAGAGGGTGCAGAATATAGTGTTATAGCTGGGGCACAGAGAAAGATCAACTTAATATGAGGTAGGTCCATTCAAAAGTCTGGCAGCAGCAGCAGGGAAGAAGCTGTTCTACGTGATCTCAGTTTTTTTTATATCTTTTTCCCAACAGAAGAAGGTGGAAGAGAGAATGATAGATGTGTGGGGGTCCTTAATTATGCCGGCTGCTTTTCCTGAGGCAGCAGGAAGTGTTGACAGAGTCAATGGATGGGAGGCTGGTTTGCGTGATGGATTGGGCCACACTCATGAATCTTTGTAGTTTCTTGCGGTCTTGGGCAGAGCAGGAGCCCCATACCAAGCTGTGATACAACCAGAAAGAATACTCTCAGTTGTTTGAAAGCCCCAGGAAAAAGAATGTAAACGTTTTTGGGGAGTGAACAGGAGAGAGGGATTGCCCGAGATAGAAAGATAGAGTGAATCTCCAGGAGGAGCAATCAGTTTGGAACATATTCTCATTTCCTCATTTTTGCTGGGTTTTTTTCTCTCTGGGTGGGGAATGTGTTGCAATTTCCAGTCTGTTCAATTCCCTTGAAATTCCTATTTCCCTCTCCCCATTCCCAGTGACTTTAATCAGTTCTCCGATGGCCGTAAAACACTTTGGGAATGTTCTGAGGTTATAAAAATGGAAAACTGCTGTCCTTTCTTCGTCAAAGGAATCTTTGGAAAAAGACATCCCAGGATTTTAATAGCTTCTGACCTTCCAAGTCACTGGGGTATGGCGATTGTCTGAGGGAGGGTGGGGGTGTTCTAGAGGAACGTTCAGTATGGGGAAGAGAGGGGTGCATTTTCCCAGGCCCCAAACCCATCTTATCTAAAACATCTGGGCAGCGCGGTGGCACAGTGGTTAGCACTGCTGCCTCACAGCGCCAGCGTCCCAGGTTCGATTCTGGCCTTGGGTGACTGTCTGTGCGGAGTTTGCACATTACATTATAGAATCGTAAAATCTCTATGGTACAGAGGGAGGCCATTTGGCCCATCGAGTCTGCACCGACCACAATCCCACCCACGCCCTATCCCCATAACCCCCACACATTTACCCTGCTAATCCCCCTGACGCTAAGGTCAATTTAGCACGACCGATGCACCTAATCCACGCATCTTTGGGCTGTAGGAGGAAACGGGAGCACCTGGAAGAAATCCATACAGATATGAGAAGGCTCTGCACAGAAAAAGACCTAAGGTCGTAATTGAACCTGGGTCTCTGGCAGTGTGAGGCAGCAGCGCTAACCACTGTGCCACCGTGCCACCCATATTCTCCCTGTGTCTGCATGGGTTTCCTCCCACAGTCCAAAGATGTGCAGGTTAGGTGGATTGGCCATGCTAAATTGCCCCTTAGTGTCCAAAGACATGCAGGTTAGGTGGATTGGCCAAGCTAAATTTTCCCATAGTGTCCAAAGATGTGCAGGTTAGGTGGATTGGTCATGCTAAATTGACCCTTAGTGTCCAAAGATGAGCAGGTTAGGTGGATTGGCCATGCTAAATTGACCCTTAGTGTCCAAAGATGTACAGGTTAGGTAGATTGGCCACGCTAAATTGCCCCTTAGTGTCCAAAGACATGCAGGTTAGGTGGATTGGCCAAGCTAAATTTTCCCATAGTGTCCAAAGATGTGCAGGTTAGGTGGATGGTCATGCTAAATTGACCCTTAGTGTCCAAAGATGAGCAGGTTAGGTGGATTGGCCATCTTAAATTGACCCTTAGTGTCCAAAGATGTACAGGTTAGGTAGATTGGCCACGCTAAATTTGCCCTTAGTGTCCAAAGACATGCAGGTTAGGTGGATTGGCCAAGCTAAATTTTCCCATAGGTCCAAAGATGTGCAGGTTAGGTGGATTGGTCATGCTAAATTGACCCTTAGTGTCCAAAGATGAGCAGGTTAGGTGGATTGGCCATGCTAAATTGACCCTTAGTGTCCAAAGATGTACAGGTTAGGTGGATTGGCCATGCTAAATTGACCCTTAGTATCCAAAGATGTACAGATTAGGTGGATTGGCCATGCTAAATTGCCCCTTTGTGTCCAAAGATGTACAAGTTAGGTGGATTGGCCATGCTAAATTGACTCTCAGTGTCCAAAGATGTGCAGGTTAGGTGGATTGGCTATGCTAAATTGCCCCTTTGTGTCCAAAGATGTGCAGGTTAGGTGGATTGGCCATGCTAAATTGCCCCTTAGTGTCCAAAGATGTACAGGTTAAGTGGATTGGCCATGCTAAATTGCCCCTTTGTGTCCAAAGATGTACAGGTTAGGTGGATTGGCCATGCTAAATTGCCCCTTTGTGTCCAAAGATGTATAGGTTATGTGGATTGGCCATGCTAAATTGCCCCTTTGTGTCCAAAGATGTACAGGTTAGGTGGATTGGCCATGCTAAATTGCCCCTTTGTGTCCAAAGATGTGTAGGTTAGGAGGAATTAAAGGGTTAAATAATGGTGATGGCTAAAATATTCTGTCAGAGAGTTGGTACAGACTTGATGGGTCGAATGGACTCCTTCTGCACTGTTGGAAGTTGATGTTGCTATGTCTATCCCTGGGGACAGAATCCAGACATAACATTGGTATTTTTGGGGCCAAATCCCACCCCTTGGCTAATCCCAGTTTCCAGCATCATTCCCGCCTTCAGTTCTGAAAATTCAGCCTTTGGAATGTCACGGCAGGGATAAAGGACAAGCGGGATAGAATGGGAATCAGGAACTCGTGTTTCCTGGATCACTATAGGATGAAATGAGGCTCATCACACAATGCAGCTGGGAAGCAACAATCCTGAAACTACGAGAAGATCAAAAACAGAATTTTCTTCCTTCATTCGTGGGACGTGGGCGTTGCTGGCTGGGCCAGGATTCCAGCGATGACTCGGAGAGGCAGAATGATTGATGAAGAGAGGTCGGTTTAGCTCAGCTGGCTGGTTCGTGATACAGAGTGACGCCAACAGCGTGGGTTCAATTCCCGTATCCGCGCTGAGGTTATTCAGAAAGGCCCCACCTTCTCCTGAGGTGTGTTGACCCTTGGGTTAAATCAGCTCCGTACCAGGGCAGCCTATAATACTGTGGCGACTTTATCGTGTTAATTGGGGTAATGCAATTGGAACCATAGAGTCGCAGATTTGCTACAGGGGGCAGAAGGAGGCCATTCAGCCCATCAGGTCTGCACTGACTGTCCAAAGAAAGAGCATCTTACCAAAGCCCCATACTCCTCCCACCCCCTTCACCTCACCCTATCCCCATAATCCTGCACATTTACCACAGCCAATCCACTTTGGAAATCGATGTGCGAGATTTTAACACAATTGTGCTTTTTGCTTCAGTTGCAGAGTTGATGAGAGAGCAGGAGACCTGCCAGGATTTATTTAATGCCGACAACTACCTAAACATTACCAGGCAATTAAAGGTAATACTTTCTGTATCAGATTATGGGAGGGTTGTTCCAGTCACACTGATCCCAAGGCTGGAATCCACCCGCACATCTTTGGACATTAAGGGGCAATTTAGCATGGCCAATCCACCTAACCTGCACATCTTTGGACATTAAGGGACAATTTAGCATGGCCAATCCACCTAACCTGCACATCTTTGGACATTAAGGGACAATTTAGCATAGCCAATCCACCTAACCTGCACATCTTTGGACATTAAGGGACAATTTAGCATGGCCAATCCACCTAACCTGCACATCTTTCGACATTAAGGGACAATTTAGCATGGCCAATCCACCTAACCTGCACACCTTTGGACATTAAGGGACAATTTAGCATGGTAAATCCACCTAACCCGCACATCTTTGGACAAACAACACACACCATTAAGGGACAATTTAGCATGGTCAATCCACCTAACCTGCACATCTTTGGACATTAAGGGACAATTTAGCATGGCCAATCCATCTAACCTGCACATCTTTGGACATTAAAGGGCAATTTAGCATGGCCAATCTCCCTAACCTGCACATCTTTGGACATTAAGGGGCAACTTAGCATGACCAATCCACCTAACCTGCACATCTTTGGACATTAAGGGGCAATTTAGCATGGCCAATCCCTCTAACATGCACATCTTTGGACACTAAGGGACAATTTAGCATGGTCAATCCACCCAATGTGCACATCTTTGGACACTAAGGGACAATTTAGCATGGTCAATCTCCCTAACCTGCACATCTTTGGACACTAAGGGACAATTTAGCATGGTCAATCCATCCAATCTCTGCACCCTTGGACACTAAGGGATAATTTAGCATGGCCAATTCACCTAACCTGCACATCTTTGGACTGTCGGAGGAAACCAGAGCACCCAGAGGAAACCCATACAGACATGGGGAGAATGTGCAAACTCCGCTCGGTGACCCAAGGTGGGAATCGAACCCAGGTCCTGAGAGGCAGCAGTGCCACCATGCTTGCATGCTCAGTGATCTCCACTGCAACACTCAGTGTCATTACCCTGGCTGAATCCCCCACTATCAACATCCTGGGGGTTACCATTGACCAGAAACTGAACTGGGTCACCCATATAAACACTGTGCAGGAACAGGTCAGAGGGGAGGAATTCTGCAGTGAGTTACTCAGCTCTTGACTTCCCAAAACTTGTCCAAGGCACAAGTCAGGAGTGTGATGGGGTACTCCCCACTTGCCTGGATGGGTGCAGCTCCAACAACACCATCCAGGACAAATCAGCCCCACTTGATTGGCACCACATCTACAAACATTCATTCTTTCCACTGCCAACACTCAGTAGCAGCAGTGTGTACCATCTACAAGATTCACTGCAGCCACTCACCGAATCTCCTTAGACAGCACCTTCCAAATCCACCACCACTTCCATCTAGAAGGACAAGGGCAGCAGATACATGGGAACATAACCTACCTGCAAGTTTCCCTCCAAGTTACTCACTATCCTGATGTGAGGCCACTTCCTTTCTTTATTCATTTGTGGGATATGGGTGTTGCTGGCTGGGCCAGCATTTATTGCCCATCCCTAGTGGCCCCTTGAGAAGCTGGTGGTGAGCTGCCTTCTTGAATCGCTGCAGTCCGCGTGCCGTTAGGGAGGGAATTCCAGGATTTCGATCCAGTGACTATGAAGGAACAGCCGATATATTTCCAAATCAGGATGGTGAGTGGCTTGAAAGGGAAATTGAAGGCGGTGGTATTCCCATGTATCTGTTGCCCTTGAAGTGGTGGTGGGTTTGGAAGATGCTGTCTAAGGTTCTTTGCTGCAGTGCATCTTGTAGATGGTACACACTGCTGCTACTGAGCGTCGGTGATGGAGGGATTGAATGTTTGTGGATGGGGTGCCAATCAAGCGGGGCTGCTTTGTCCTGTCAAGCTGGTGGTGGTGTCAAGCTTCTTGAGTGTTGTTGGAGCAGCACCCATCCAGGCAAGTGGGGAGTCCATCTATGTGCTGTTGTACAATTATCTATATAACATTTCTGATATTTAATTGGATAGGGGAGAGAGAGTGAGACTGAGAGACAGAGAAGTGAAGACGGAATAATAAGGGAAAGTGATTATTTGCAAAAGGATATATTGGCCTTGGAGGGAGTACGGAGAAAGGTTCACCAGGTTGATACCAGAGATGATGGGGTTAGCTTATGAGAAGAGATTGAGTAGATTGGGTTGAACTAGTTGGAGTTTAGAAGGCTGGGGGGAGATTATAGAGACTTACAAGATAATGAAGGGGATGGATAGGGTAGAGGTAGAGAGATTCTTCCTGCTTAGAAAGGAAACCAGAACTAGAGGGCACAGCCTCAAAATAAGGAGGAGAGGACAGTTTAAAACGGAGTTGAGGAGGAACTTCTTTTCTCGGAGAGTGGTGAATCTCTGGAATTCTCTGCCCATTGAAGTGGTGGAGGCTACCTCGTTAAATATGTTTAAGTCACAGGTAGATAGATTTCTGATCGACAAGGGAATTAAAGGTTATGGGGAGAAAGCGGGAAAGTGGAACTGATCCACTTATGATCAGCCATGATCTTATTGAATGGCGGGGCAGGCTCGAGGGGCTGGATGGCCGAACTCCTGCTCCTATTTCTTATGTTCTAATGAGAGATACATCCACATTCCTGCAGATCTGTAATTTACCATTCCGCTCTCAGGTATTAGCCAATTGTTCCGAGGATGAAGCAAAGAGCTTAGAGGCGGAGAAACAAAGTGAAATTCTGGGACTGTTGAACGCTGCGGCTGGCCAGTTGAGATCCATCCACCTGAAAGGTATGAATCAATCTCTCATCTCGGTGTCTGATCCCTGCTAACCAGGCCTTCCCACACCTATTGCTGTTTGCACTCGCATCTCTGTCCTGCTGAATGTCTGGAGGTTCATGAAGCTGAGCTTTCTGCTGTGCCTCGCTGAGTCAGTACATCTGGCATCTCTCCAAGCCTACTGAGAAGTAGGCCTGAGTTTTTTGAGTTGATTTGATTTGATTTATTATTGTCACACATATCGGGATAGGGTGAGAATACTGTTTCTTGCGCACCATACAAAATATACCACTCATACAGAAGGAGAGAGTGCAGAATGTAGTGTTACAGTCATAGCTAGGGTGTAGAGAAAGATCAATTTAATGCAAAGTAGGTCCATTCAAAAGTCTCACAGCAGCAGGAAAGACTGTTCTTCAGTCAGTTGGGACGTGACGTCAGGCTTGCATATCTTTTCCTGATGGAAAAAGGCGGAAGAGAGAGTATCCGGGATGTATGGGGTCCATGATCACGCTGGCTGCTTTTCCGAGGCAGCGGGAAGTGTAGACAGAGTCAATGGATGGGAGGCTGGTTTGCGTGATGGATTGGGCTACATTCACCATCCTTTGTGGTCTTGGGCAGAGCAGGAGACCATACTAAGCTGTGTTACAACCAGAAAGAACGCTTTCTACGGTGTATCTGTAAAAGTTGGTGGGAGTTGTAGTGGAAATTTCCTTAATCTTCTGAGAAAGTAGAGGCGTTGGTGGGGCTTTCTTAACTATAGTGTCAGCAAGGGGCAGGGGGGAACCAGGACAGATTGTTGGTGATCTGGACCCCTAAAAACTCAAAGCTCCCGACCATTTCCACTTTTGTCCCCATCGACATAGACAATGTTCTCCATTACACTTCCTGAAATTGACGACTAGCTGCTTCGTCTTGTTGACATCGAGGGAGAGATTATTACTACTGGACCGGATTCTCTATCTCTTTCCTGTGCTCCATCGCATTTTAAAAAGCAAAGGTTTGATGTACGGGGGTAAAAACCTCCTTGCTGTAAAGGCACAAAGATTACTGGGAGAACAATGAGACTTTGGCCGCAGTTCTCCCATCTCCTATACCACACCACTGCTGCCAGTGAGAACCGACAGCTCAGTTTGGCTGTGGAGTGACGTGAAGAGCCTGAATTCAATTCCCGGCGGATTTGTGAACCTTGCCTTCTGAACTTTGCCTCTTTGCCTAAAGGGGTGTGTGCTGACCCTGTGGTTAAATCACCATCAGTCAGCCCTTCCCCTGGGGAGAGCAACCTTTGGTCATCTGGGGACCATGGAAACTTTACCTATTACTCGTAACCCCGTGGGCCCAGATTTAAGATAAAGGGACAGGAGATTTTGAGAGGATTTGAGGAAAAGCTTTTTCACCCAAAGAGTGGCGGGTTTCTGGAACTCGCTGCCTGAAAGGATGAGGGAGGCACGGACCCGCACAATATTTAAGAAGCACTTTGACGTGCCCTTGAAAGGCCCAGGTATACATGGCGATGGACCAAATGCTGGAAAATGGGATTAGAATACAAACCCTACAGTGCAGGAGGAGGCTATTTGGCCCATCAATTCTGCACCTACCACAATCCCATCCAAGTCCTATTCCCATAATCCCACACATTTACCCTAGCTAGCCCCCCCGACACCAAAAGGAACTTAGCATGGCCAATCCACCTAACTCGCGTATCTTTGGATTGTGGGAGGAAACTGGAGCTCTCGGAGGAAACCCATGCACACATGGGGAGAATGTGCAAACTCCGCACAGACGGTGACCCGAGCAGGAATTGAACCCGGTACCTTCGTGCTGTGAGGTAGCAGTGCTAACCACTGTGCCACCATGCCACACTAATAGTCAGATGGCTGGCAAAGGCAGAATGGGCTGAAGGGCCTTTTGTAATGTTCTATGACTAAAATAAAATGGAGGGACTCTAGCAAAGAGAGGAAAAGGAGTGAGAAAGGAGAACTGTATTTGCCGATGAGAGGTTCCCATGTTCGGAATGGCGAGGAGACGGAATCTTTGGCTGGAATTTTACTGGCATGGGAATTGGAGCCTGTGAGGGTCAGAGCGTGGGAAGATCCATTGAACTCGGATGGGATTTTACAGATTTGGGACAAGTGAGGCCATAAAATCCCACCCTTTGGATCCCTGGAAGATCAGAGAACCCTGGAGAGGGGGAGGTGTAGTATAATGGAATCCCATGGACACAGAAAGGTTAATGATAATAGTCGGTGATGTGATAATAGGAAGTGACATATGATCATGTGATCTGAGAGTCCAGAGCAAAGCATCGTGGGAAGAAGGAAGTCTTTAGACAATTGGAAATATGCCAACAATCCTTGGCAATTCCTGACTCCAAACCAACCCATCAGCACCATCACATCAGGGGGGCAATGGCCTAGTGATATTAGCACTGAGCTATAATCCAGAAACCCAGCTAATGGGGACCGGGGTTCGAATCCCGCCACGGCAGATGGTGGAATTTGAATTCAATTAAAAAAAATCTGGAATTAAGATTCTACTGATGACCATTATCAGGAAAACCCACTAATGTCCTTTAGGGAAGGAAATCTGCCATCCTTACCTGGTCTGGCCAACATGTGCCTCCAGAGCCACAGCAATTGTGGTTGACTCTCAACTGCCCCTCCAAGGGAATAAATCCTGGCCCAATAGCGAAGCCCATGTCCCACAAATGAACGAAAGTAGGGAAGTTCTCTCCACAGCTCTGAGCCAATAGATATCCCTTTGATTATCTGTTCGTAACAACAATGCTGTTGTGGGATCTTGCTGTGTAAGAATCGGCTACTGTATTTCCTACATCACAGCGGCGACCGCACTTCATGATTATTTCCTAAGATACTCTGGGTGGGGGGAGGGAAGAGGCGGTGCTCGGAAGGGTCGCTGGAAGCGCGAGTTGTTGCTTTCCTTCAGCAACCGACCGATTTTCACCTTAACGCCGCCGTGTGTTTTTTTTGTCTTCCGAAGCCTGTCAGAATGTCCACCCCAAGAACTGCAGCTTCCCCGTGATCCCGAAGAATGGAGGCTTGATATGCGCGACCCACGAGAAGACGCGTTATTGCAAACCCATGTGCGACCAGGTGAGAGTCTCACAGCGCAGACACACCCACCCACACACAGCGCCGCAATACTAACCATGCTCAATGGAGGTTTTCCAATTTCCTCACCCCCGCTCCCTCTCCATCCCTACTCCGACCCAGTCTCAGTTTCACAGATATCGCAACTCCAGTAGCCACTCACACAAGGAGGGCATCTTTCCTCCACAACATAAAATCAGCGTTTGTTTCCCCATCCTTAATTGCCCCTTGAGAAGGCAGTGGTGAACCCCTGCTACGGTCCGTAAGGTAGACCCATAGTGCTGTTTGCGTGCTAGGGATTTTGACCCGACGACAGTGCAATGCAAAGACGTACGGGTTAGATTGATTGGCTGTGCTCCTTAATGTTACTGAGACGTCAGGGGTATTAGTGGAGTAAATATGGGGGGGGAGGGTTATGGGGATAGAATCTGGGTGGGATTGTTGTCAATGGCTTGATGGACTGAATGGCCTCCTCCTCTGTCATAAGGATTCTATGTCCGGGAAGCAGCAAGTACGGAAAATATGAAAATGAGAGGCGGCACGGTGGGTTAGCACTGTCACTTCACAGCTCCAGGGACCTGGGTTCAATTCCCGGCTCAGGTCACTGTCTGTGTGGGGTTTGCACATTCTCCTCGTGTCTGCGTGGGTTTCCTCCGGGTGCTCCGGTTTCCTCCCACAGTCCAAAAATGTGCGGGTTGGGTTGATTGACCATGCTAAAAAAATTGTCCCTTAGTGTCCAGGGATGTGTAGGTTAGAGGGATTAGTGGGTATAATATGTAGGGATATGGGGGTAGGGCCTGGGTGGGGATTGTGTTTGGTACAGACTCGATGGGCCAAAGGGTCTCTTCCTGCACTGTGAGGTTCTATATTGGCTAATCCTGCACTCTCAATATCCCAATTCCGCTTTTGATCCATACTTTTTTATCCCTTTATCCACAAGAGCCACATCCCTCTTGAACATATCTACCGAAGCTTTCTGTGGTAGAGATTTCCCTCCAGGCCAATCACCAGCCCGGCATTGAGTTATTGGCCGGAATTTTCCCGCCACAAGAATGGGAGCAGGTAAGGGGCGGAGCGTAAGAAGGTGCGTTGACCTCGGGGCGAGATTTTACAGCTGCGAGGCCATAAAATCCCAGCCATTGAGAGAAACACACAGCAGGGAAGCAGGCCCTTCGGCCCAACTCGTCCACATCATCCAGGTTTCCTCAACTGAGCTGGCCCCATTTTGCCTGCATTTGGCCCATTTCCCTCTAAACCTTTCCCATCCGTCAACCTGCCTTGGAAATATATCAGCCGTTCCTTCACTATCGCGGGTCAAAAATCCTGGCATTCCCTCCCTAACAGCATGGTGGGAGTGCCTACACCTCATGGACTGTAGCAGTTCAACAAGGTAGCTCACCAGCACCTTCTCAAGGCAAGTAGGAATGGGCAATGAATGTTGGCCGGACAGCAACTTCCAAATCTAGGGAAATAAAATATATTTTTAACATTATATAGAGGCATAAATGCACAGAACATAAATATACGCATGCTTTATACGACTGTACATATCAATATCTATAGCAACAGTGCTATCAAGGAGCAACTTCTTAGCAATATCCTGCTCAGTGATGCCCAGTTTGGGTTTCACCAGGGTCACTCAGCTCCTGACTTCATTACAGCCCTGATTCAAACAGGGACAAAAAGAACTGAATTCCAGAGGTGAGAGTGGCACCTCTTGACATCAAGGCCACGTTCGGCCGAGTGTGACATCAAGGAACCCCAGCGAAACTAGAATCAATGTGAACGAGGGAAAAACTCTCCAACGGTTGGAGTCATACCTTGGAAGATGGTTGTGATTGTCACCAGGGAATCTCTGCAGGAGTGCCGCAGGGTTAGTGTCCCAGCTCCAACAATCTTCAGCCGCTTCATCAATGACCTTCCCTCCATCAGAAGTGGGGATGTTCGCAGATGAATGCACAATGTTCGGCACCATTTGCACCTCCTCAGTCCGTGTCCAAACGCAACAAGATCTGGACAATATCCAAGCTTGGGCTGACAAGTGACAAGTAATATTCACGCCACACAAATGCCAGGCAATGACCATCACCGATAACAGACACTCTAGCCATTGCCCCTTGACGTTTAATGGTGTAACCGTCACTGAACCCCCCCCACTGGCAACATCCTCAGGGTTATCATTGACCAGAAACTCAACTGGATATGGTGGATAGAAAAGCAAGTCAGAGGTTGGGAATACTGCAGTGAGTAACTCATCTCCTGACTCCCCCAAAGCCTGTCCGCCATCTACAAGGCACAGGTCAGGACGGTGGTGGAGTACTCCCCATTTGCCTGGATGGGTGCACACTCAAGAAGCTCGATACCATCCAGGATAAATCAGCCCCGCTTGATTGGCACCACATCTACAAACATTCAATCCCTCCATCCCTGACACTCAGTAGCAGCAGTGTGTACCATCTACAAGATGCACTGCACAACTCACCAAAGATCCTTAGACCTTCCAAACCCATCACCACTTCCATCGAGAAGGACAAGGGCAGCAGATACTTGGGAATGCCACCACCTGCAAGTTCCCCTTCAAATACACTCACCGTCCTGACTTGGAAATATATCGGTCGTTCTTTCACTGTCGCTGGGTCAAAATCCTGGAATTCCCTCCCTAAAGGCAGCCCACAGCACACAGGTTGCAGCGATTCAAGATGGCAGCTCACCACCACCTTCTCAAGGGGCAACTAGGGATGTCCCACAAATGAGTAAAAAAGAATTTATGAACAGATATGATGTATTCACATCCAGTGAGTTAATTAAAATAAACCCCTGGTGAAATTGCCGATAAACTGACCCCAGCTCTTCAGTACAAAATGACTCCCAGCCAGGGATTGGAAAGCTTTGAGAATTCCCTATGCTGGCGATATTGTCAGGGGAGAGTGACCTTGGTAAAGTTTAGTTAACTTATAAAGTCTATTTATTATTGTCACAAGTTTAAAGTCTATTTATTATTGTCACAAGTGAGCTTACATTAACAGTGCAATGAAGTTACAAAGAAAAGTACAGCACAGGAACAGGCCCTTTGGCCCTCCAAGCCTGCACTGACTATGATGTCCAAACTAAACTAAGAAAAACCTGCCTTTCCTCAGTCTGTATTTCTCTATTTCCTCCCTATTCCTGTACCCATCCAGATGCCTATTTAATGTGCCCACTTCCACTATCTCCTCTGGCAGCGCTTTCCAGGTACGCACCACCCTCTGCATGAAAAACTTCCCCCACACATCTCCCTTAAACTTTCCCTCTCTCACCTCGAACCTGTGCCCCTTGTAATTGACACTTCCACCCTGGGAAAAAGCCTCTATCTATCCACCTTCTCTATGCCTCTCATAACTCTGTAATCAGGTCTCCCCTCAGCCTCCACTGAAAACAATTCTAGTTTATTCAGCCTCTCCTTGTAGCCAACACCCTCGAGACCGGGGACCATCCGGGTGAACCTTCTTTGCACTCTTTCCAAAGCTCCCTTCCAGTAGTGTGGCAACCAGAACGGCGCACTATTACTGTTGATTCGTTCTCTGCCATTTGACAGTGGGTGGTACAACGGTTAGCACCGTTGCCTCACGGTGCCAGGGAACTGGGTTCGATTCCCAGCTCGGGTCACCGTCTGTGTGGAGTTCGCACGTTCTCCCCGCGTCTGCGTGGGTTTCCTCCAGTTTCCTCCAGAGATGCGTAGATTGGCCATGTTAAAATTGTATCAGAGGATTAGCAAAGGCTGAATATTACAGGGCTGGATGGGATTGTGGGTCGGTACACACTTAATGGGCCGAATGGCCTCCTTCTGTACTGCAGGGATTCTGCAAACACGTGAAGGTAGAAGTCACACTGACTTTGATTACTGTGCTTACACAGGGTTATGACTTTGAATTCTTGAGGTTAAGTCGCTTGTATGAGTCATGTGGAGAGGGAAATGGCTATAAATGGACTTCCCAGTACATTGGAGGCGAGCGGTTAGCGGTCTGTTCAGGTATGTCGGGCACAGTGCCAGTTACCCAGCTCCTCAGCGGCTGTCGGACTGTTTAAAGTCAGAGGTTCCATGTTGCCAATGGACCATGCTAACCAGGCAAGCACGTTCAGCATCTTTACAGCACCCCAGGCACGATAACGAGAGGAGAACTGTTTCCAGGTTGGAAATGGAGACCCCTCCCCACCCACCTCCGCTAATGGGCAGCACGGTGGCACAGTGCTTAGCACTGCTGCCTCACTGCGCTAGAGACCTGGGCTCGATTCCTGGCTTGGGTCATTGTCTGTGTGGAGTTTGCACATTCTCCCCATGTCTGCATGGGTTTCCTTCAGGCACTCCGGTTTCCTCTCACAGTGCAGGTTAGGTGGATTGGCCATGCTAAATTGCACTTTGGTGTCCAAAGATGTGCAGGTTAGATGAATTGGCCATGCTAAATTGCACCTTAGTGTCCAAAGATGTGTAGGTTAGGTGGATTGGTCATGGTAAATTGCACCTTAGTGTCCAAAGATGTGTAGATCAGGATGGATTGGCCATGCTAAATTACCCCTTAGTGTCCAAAGATGTGTAGGTTAGGCGGATAGGCCATGTTAAATTGCCCCTTATTGTCCAAAGATGTGCAGGTTAGGTGGATTGGCCATGCTAAATTGCCCCTTAGTGTCCAAAGATGTGCAGGTTAGGTGAATTGGCCATGCTAAATTCTCCATTAGTGTGCAAAGATGTGCGAGTTAGATGGATTGGCCATGCTAAATTGCCCTTTATTGTCAAGGGGATTAGCAGGGTAAATATGTTGGGTTATGAGAATAGGGGGGGCTTGGTGGGTTTGTTGTCAGTGTATACTCAACAGGCCGCATGGCCTTCCTCTACGCTGTCGGGATTCTATGATGCAGATTAGGGTGGATTGGCCATGCTAAATTGTTCCTTAGTGTCCAAAGATGCACAGGTTAGGAGGATTGGCCAGGAACAATGTGTGCAGGATGGGGCAGAGGGGAGAGCATGGGTGTGGTGTTCTTTTGGAAAATTGTGCAGAGTTGAAGGGCTGAATGGCCTCTTTCTGCACTGTGTGGATTCTGTGTCCTTCTGGGCCAGCGTTCTGAGGCTAGCAGACACATTTAGCGTGCTGCTGAAGGCCATTCCCTCAGGTAATGCCATCCTCAGTCGAGGAGCATTGAGTACCCAAGAGCCTCGAGGGTGGTGGTGGGTGGGGGAGGATGTTCGAAGCCATGGAAGGGAGAGAGAGAGAGAATTGAAGCTTTTGGAGGACTGGGCACTGGGCTGGGCGTTCGGAGACCCTCAGATGAGGGAATATTGAATCCCTCAGGTAAGGAAACTAAAGAGCCCCGAGCCCATGTTGAAGATATTTGTGGTCGTAAATTTGTACCTTAGACTGAGGTTGATAGGCTGCAGTTAAAAATTAGCTATAGAGTAAAGGTCCGATTCTCATCCATAGAAAATGCCCCAACCCCCAGCGTCTGAGCCAATGTGAGTCAACTTAATGCCAAAATGGGATAGTTTTAGGATCTTGTCTGTAAGGAAACTGAAGAAGCCTATTTGACAAACCATTTGACAAACCCGAGACACACCTGATTAGCCTGTGGAAGTAAGGGAGCTCTCAGATGAACATAGAACATAGAACAATACAGCACAGAACAGGCCCTTCGGCCTTCGATGTTGTGCCGACCAAAATAAAAAGCAATGCCCCTCCTAACTAAACCATTCCCTTCTCATCCATATACTTATCAATTAAAAAGAAGTTAACTATGAGTTAGTGTCTAACCTCCCCCCCCCCCCCCCCCCCCCCCCCCCCCCCCCCCGACTCCCCCGCTCAACCTTTGACTCACCATCTTCGGAGAGTCAGTCAGAGCAGGCCGCGGGGCGCTACATCAATGAAGCTCATCCTCTCAATGTTCTTTCTCAGAGAGTTCCATGAAGGTGAGTGGGCAAAGTTCAGCCTACTTTCCCCAGACCTGCCTGGATGCATTGTACAACCACACGGAGGAGAAGGCCTTGATTTCAATCTTTAAGGACGAACTGAAGAAGATTGGTGTCGATAAACTCAAATCCAAATGCCTACTGTGCGGAAACTGATCCTCTCCGTCCGCAGACTCTGGATTGCTGCGAGGGTTTTCAATGTTCAATTGTGGGGAAGCGATTGAAATCAAAGGTGATTGTGAAACTGTTACAGAATTCTGTCTTACAGCACCACTGTTGTATTACAGTACTGAGCTTACTCCAATATTACAGCACCCAGCTTCCCTTCTGCATTACAGCATCTATCTGCATCTTACATTGCAGCACCAAGTTTCTCCGTGTATTACAGTACTGAGATAACTCCGATATTACAGCACCTAACTTCCTTCTGTGTTACAGCACCAAATCACATCTTTATTACAGCAGAATGTCATCTTATTTTACGGCACTGACTTCATCTTATATTACAACATTCCTTCTGTATTACAGCACCAAACTTCCTTCTATATTAGTACCAGTCTCGTATTACAACACGAAGCTTGAGCTTACATTACAGCACCGAGATTTTTATTTGCAATACCAAGACTCCCCTAATATTACTGCACTGTGCTTCCTCATACTATTACAACACCAAGCTTCCTCTTATATTACAGAGCCAAGCTTCATCCTATATCACAGGACCAAGCTCAATCTTATATTACAGCACCAAACTTTCTTTGATATGAACAAGCATCAAATTTCCTCCAATATTACAGGAGCAAGCTTAACCTTGTATTATGGCACCAATCTTTATTTTACATTACAACACCGAGCTTCCTCCTGTATTACTGCACTGAGCTTCCTCCTATATTACAACACCAAGCTTCCTCCTGTATTACAATACCAAGCTTCCTCCTATATTACAGTACTGAGCTTCCTCCTATATTACAGCACCAAGCTTCTTCCTATATTACAACACCAAGCTTCCTCCTGTATTACAATACCAAGCTTCCTCCTATATTACAGTACTGAGCTTCCTCCTATATTACAGCACCAAGCTTCTTCCTATATTACAGCACCGAGCTTCCTCCTATATTACAGCACCAAGCTTCTTCCTATATTACAGCACTGAGCTTCTTCCTATATTACAGCACCAAGCTTCCTCCTATATTACAGCACCGAGCTTCTTCCTATATTACAGCACCAAGCTTCCTCCTATATTACAGCACCGAGCTTCCTCCTATATTACAGCACCAAGCTTCCTCCTTTATTACAGCACCGAGCTTCCTCCTATATTACAGCACCGAGCTTCTTCCTATCTTACAGCACCAAGCTTCCTCCTTTATTACAGCACCGAGCTTCCTCCTATATTACAGCACCGAGCTTCTTCCTATATTACAGTACTGAGCTTCCTCCTATATTACAGCACCGAGCTTCTTCCTATATTACAGCACCGAGCTTCTTCCTATATTACAGCACCGAGCTTCTTCCTATATTACAGCAGTGAGCTTCTTCCTATATTACAGCACCAAGCTTCTTCCTATATTACAGCACTGAGCTTCCTCCTATATTACAGCACCGAGCTTCTTCCTATATTACAGCACCAAGCTTCTTCCTATATTACAGCACTGAGCTTCTTCCTATATTACAGCACCAAGCTTCTTCCTATATTACAGCACTGAGCTTCTTCCTATATTACAGCACCAAGCTTCTTCCTATATTACAGCACCAATTCTTCCTATATTACAGCACCAGCTTCTTCCTATATTACAGCACCGAGCTTCTTCCTATATTACAGCACCGAGCTTCTTCCTATATTACAGCACCAAGCTTCCTCCTATATTACAGCACCGAGCTTCTTCCTATATTACAGCACCAAGCTTCTTCCTATATTACAGTACTGAGCTTCCTCCTATATTACAGCACCGAGCTTCTTCCTATATTACAGCACCAAGCTTCTTCCTATATTACAGCACCGAGCTTCTTCCTATATTACAGCACTGAGCTTCTTCCTATATTACAGCACCAAGCTTCTTCCTATATTACAGCACTGAGCTTCTTCCTATATTACAGTACTGAGCTTCTTCCTATATTACAGCACCAAGCTTCCTCCTATATTACAGCACCAAGCTTCCTCCTATATTACAGCACCAAGCTTCTTCCTATATTACAGCACCGAGCTTCTTCCTATATTACAGCACCAAATTTCCTCTGATATTGCAGCCCTGAGCTTCTTGTAGTTTTATGCCACCCAGTTTCTCCTGAAAAATATAATCAAGAGGCTGCATCAATAAAATGAATACAACACAGGCTGTTCTATTTCGTTGTTGTTTCTTTGCATTTCATTGGCTGGAAAGGGATATCTAGGAGAATGACAGGTTCTAAATGAATGCATATTTATCCGTACATCTAGAAATCTATATAGGGATTTGCTCACAAACCAATTGCAGCTGGAGGGGGATTGAAGATTTGTCAGATAGATAGCTTAGTCCCTCGTAGGACAGAGAGGGGGACAGGTTTACCGACATGTCCCAAATTTGATGCATTTTGATTATGGGCACTCTGGTTTAGCTGCAGTTCTGTAAGCTGTCTACGAGGGGCAGCATGTGTACCCATTAATAAGGACAGGAGCGGGTGTAAGTGTTTGACAAAGGAACAGTAATGCTGATTCTCTGAGGATAAAAGATTTAATTCTCCTGCTCTCATGGTTCATACTGGCACCAGTCCCTTCCAGTTCGAAAGAGCCTTCAAACGCTCCCTGTCTTTCCAACGCAGAGTGAACACAAGCAATCTCTATTATCCTATTTTTGAATGCGACTTATATTGCTCACTCTCCCATCGCCCCCCAACTTTGGGTGAAGTAGTTTGAGCAATATTTCAAGTTATGAAATTATTTTTCATCCATTCCCCCCCTCCTCCCGCACACAATATGAAGGAGAATCCAAGATACAGATCAGAAGGAGGCCATTCGGCCCATCGAGCCTTCACCGACAACAATCCCACCCAAGCCCTACCCCCGTAACCTCACATTTCTCCCCTGCTAATCCCCTTGACTCTAAGAGGCCACACAGCACCAAGGACGTGGGTTGGGCCACTGTCTGTGTGGAATTTGCACATTTTCCCAGTGTTTGCGTGGGTTTCCTCCAGATTCTCTGGTCCCACAATCCAAAGATATGCGGGTTAGGTGGATTGGCCATGCTCAATTACCCCACAGTGTCCAAAGATGTACAGGTTAGATGGATTGGTCATGCTAAGTTACCCCTTAGTGTCCAAAGATGTACAGGTTAGATGGATTGGTCATGCTAAATTACCCCTTAGTGTCCAAAGATGTACAGGTTAGATGGATTGGTCATGCTAAATTGCCCTTTATTGTCCAAAGATGTGCAGGTTAGGTGGATTGGCCATGCTAAGTTGCCCCTTTGTGTCCAAAGATGTGCAGGTTAGGTGGATTGGCCATGCTAAATTGCCCCTTTGTGTCCAAAGATGTGCAGGTTAGGTGGATTGGCCATGCTAAATTGCCCCTTTGTGTCCAAAGATGTGCAGGTTAGGTGGATTGGCCATGCTAAATTGCCCCTTTGTGTCCAAAGATGTGCAGGTTAGGTGGATTGGCCATGCTAAATTGCCCCTTAGTGTCCAGGTTAGATGGGATAACCATGGTAAATATGTAGGGTTACAGGGAAAAGGGGCTGGTCAGAAAGTCAGTGGAGAGTTGATGGACCAAATGGCCTCTTCTGAACTCTAGGGATTCTATAATTCTTATGATTATGTCCCAGTTTTTGAATCCCTCTATGGCTTTTCTGCTTATCTCTATTACTACAATCTTCCCCAGTAGCACAGCCCTCAGGGTTATGAGTGATCCATGAACCCTCACCTCTTGGACATTCCCAATGTGAGTTGCTCCATCACTGGTGGTTGTGCTTGCGTTGCCCAGGTTGCAAGTTCTGGAAATCCCTCAGGATGTCTCTCTAATTCATATTCCTGTGTCAGGACGTCCCTGAAAACCCTACCTCTTTCACCAAGCTTTTGATCATCGGCCTTGGTTCTGTCTGAGAATCAATAAGCTCAAAACATTAACTCTATTTCCCTCTCCAGAGCAGCTGAGTATTTCCAGAATTTTTTACCATTATGTTGTACTTTATTTCACAATGCTCCGAGCTGCACTTCAAAAAATTTCGTAATGTTAAAAGTGCTTTATAAACATAAGTTGCCTCCTCACTGATCTCTGTTCATCCTCAATCACTCTCCTTTTAGTTTGTTTGATTTACTATTGTCACATAAAAGTTTTATTTAAAGTTCATTTATTAGTCACAAGTAAGGCTTGCATTATCACTGCAACAATGTTATTGTGAAATTTCCCTATTGTCAAATGTATTGTTTCTTTCATGCTATACTGACAAAGCACACCATTCATAGAATATACAGGGGAGAAGGAAAGAAGAGTGTGCAGATAGAACATAGAACATAGAACATTACAGCACAGAACAGGCCCTTTGGCCTTCGATGTTGCGCCGACCAATATAAAAAGCAATGCCCCTCCAAACTAAACTATTCCCTTCTCTTCCATATACTTATCAACTAACCTCTTAAACGCCACCAAACTTGCGCAACTACAACTGCTGCAGGCAGGGCATTCCACTCCCGAACCACCCTCTGGGTAAAGAACCTACCTCTGATATCCGTCCTATAACTATCACCCCTTAATTTAAAGCTGTGTCCCCTCGTGCTAGCTTTCTCCATCCTAGGAAAAAGGCTATCACTGTCCACCCTATCTAAACCTCTAATCATCTTATATGTTTCGATAAGGTCTCCTCTTAGCCGCCTCCTTTCTAACGAAAACAACCTCAAATCCCTCAGCCTCTCTTCATAAGACCTGCCCTCCATACCAGGCAACATCCTGGTAAACCTCCTCTGTACCCTCTCCAATGCCTCCACATCTTTCTTATAATGTGGGAATTATAGTATTATTATTATTATTGTAGTGTTACAGTCATAGCTAGGGTGTAGAAAAAGACCAGCTTAATATAAAGTAGGTCCATTCAAAAGTCTGATGGCAGAAGGGAAGAGAATGCTCTTGAATCGCTGTTATGTGTCCTCAAACTTTTGCATCTTTTTTCTGACGGATGAAGGTGGAAGAGAGAATGTCTGAGATGCTTGATAATGCTGACTGCTATTCCAAGACAGGGAAGTGTAGACAGAGTCAATGAATGGGAGGCTGGTTTGTGTGATGGACTGGGCTATGTTAACAACCCTTTGGAAATACTTGCATTCATGTGCAGAGCAGGAGCCACACCAAGCTGTGCTACATCCGGAAAGGAGATTTTCTTTGGTGCATCTGTAAAATGTGATGAGAGTTGGGGTGGACATGCCACATTTCCTTAACCTCCTGAGGAAGTAGCGGCATTGGTGGGGCTTTCTTAATTATAGTGTCGGCGTGGGGAGGACCAGCACAGGTGATCTGGACAGCTAGAAACTTGAAGCTCTCGACCATTTTCACTTCATAAATCTAGACAGGGGCATGTCCTCCACACGAGGAGGACATGTGAAATCGAGGACTATCTCTTTTGTTTTATTGACATTGTGGGAGTGATTATTGGCATTGCGCCATTCCACCAGGTTCTCTTTCACTTTCCTGTGCTCTATCTCGTCGCTGTTTGAGATCCAACCTTGCTTAAGATAGTTGTCTGATTGCTTTCTGAGCAATTTATTGGTGATGTCATTAGGGTATTGCAGGGGGCTGTTGTTTTATTTTCAGGCAAGAGATTCCAGAATAAACCTGTCGTGTTAGTTTGAATCTACGTGTGCAAACTGCGCCTTTCCTTCCTGTTTAAACCCCACAACTTCTAACAAAGTTCGGCGATGGAAACCTATTCCATAACACAGCTCACTCCTGGAGATCTTCACAACAAGGGTTGTAGCTTTCTTGGTCAGCTATATTAACCCTTGGGGTTACCAGAAACTTGACTGGACTCATAAACACAGTGGCTACAAGAGCAAGTCAGAGGCTAGGAATATTGCGGCGAGTAACTGACCTCCTGACTCCCCAAAGCCCATCCCATCATCTACAAGGCACAAGTCAAGAGTGTGGTGGAATATTCTCCACTTGCCTGGATGGGTGCAGCTCCAACAACACTCAAGAAGCTTTAAACCGTCCAGGATAAAGCAGCCCACTTGATTGGCACCACATCCACAAACATCCACTCCCTCTACCACCAACGCTCTGTCTCAGCAATGTGTACCATCTACAAGATGCACTGCAGCAATTCACCACAGATCCTTAGAGAACACCTTCCAAACTTATGATCGCTTCACCTAGAAGGACAAAGGCAGCAGATACATGGGAACACCACTACCTGCAAGTTCCCCCCCAAGCTACTCGCCATCCTGACTTGGAAATATATCAGCCATTCCTACGCAGTCACTGGGTCAAAATTCTGGAATTCCCTTCCTAACAGCGTTGTGGGTCAACCCACAGCACTATGGACTGCAGCGATTCAAGATGGCAGCTCACCACCACCTTCTCAAGGGGCAACTAGGGATGGGCAGTAAATACTGGCCCAGCCAGCGAGACCCAGGTCCCACAAATGAATTTTAAGAAAACCTCAGCAGCTTTATCTTTGCAAAAGATAGGGTGACAGGCTGGCACAGTGGTTAGCACTGCCGCCTCACAGTGCCAGGGACCCGGGTTCGATTCCTGGCTCGGGTCGCTGCTTGTGCAGAGTTTGCACATTCTCCCCATGTCTGCATGGGTTTCCTCCCACCGTCCGAAAGACTGTGCTAAGTTATCCCTTTGGTGTTGGGGGACAGGCTAGCATGGGGTTATGGGGATAGATGAGGTTGTGGTAGACTCAATGGGCTGAATGGCCTCCTCCTGCATTGTAGAGCTGTATCGGAATGCTCTAATTTTCCCATTGTCCTTGCTGATTATAACAGCTTGCTCGGGGAACGTTGATCGTTTCTGTTCTGCCCAAACATTCGCCAATACAATCCAGCCATTGCAGTGTTGCCGAGCAAAGCTTCCTCGGCAGGGTTTTTTCAGGGTGTAATTATTTATATACAGAGTATAGAAAGTCACCCAGCCTGTTCTGACTC
This sequence comes from Sphyrna mokarran, assembly GCA_024679065.1. Lineage (NCBI taxonomy): Eukaryota > Metazoa > Chordata > Chondrichthyes > Carcharhiniformes > Carcharhinidae > Sphyrna > Sphyrna mokarran. The sequence goes on from JAGIQG010000032.1 coordinate 4,533,329, forward strand.
TCTAATTTCAGATCTGAAAGCAACTAGCAGTGATTAAAATGAAATAGGAGGGAAAAAAAACAGTTCCAAATGGTGAAGGGAATGTAACTGACCTCAGTGAAGGGATTACTGCAGCATATTGCGACACGCAATTGGGGAAATTCCAAACTAAGGTTTAATTTACCTCTTTAGACTAACTAGCAGATAACATTGTGTGCAGAGTTTACGGTTGATTCTTTTCTTCCAGGCCAGGCTGGGACTTGTCTCCTGCAGAATAGTGAAATAGAAGCCTATGAATGATGATCAGTAAGCATCAAGCTGGGGCAGGCACGGTGGCGCAGTGGGTTGGCACTGCTGCCTCACAGTGCCAGGGGACCCTGGCGTTCGATTCCCTGCTGACTGTGTGGAGTCTGCACGTTGTCCCCGTGCCTGTGTGGGTTTCCTCCCACAGTCCAAAGATGTGCAAGTTAGTTGGGTCGGCTAAATTTGTGTCCGGGGGCGGAGTTAGCTGGGGTAAACGTGAGGTTGCAGGGGTGGCACCTGGGTGGGACTGTTCTCGGTACAGACTCGACGGGCTGAACGGCCTCCTTCTGCGCTGTCAGGATTCATTTATGGGACATGGGCCTAGGCCCGCATTTTTAGCCCACCCCAATTTGCCCTTAAACGGAACGGTTTGCTTGAACCAACTCAGAGGGAAGTTGAGACTCAGCCACATTGATGTGGCTCCGGGAGTCACAAGTAGGCCAGTAAGAAGAGCAGATTTCCTTCCCTAAAGAACATCAGTGAACCAGATGGGTTTTTACAACAATGGTTTCAGTCGATCCTTAATTCCAGATTTGCTTCGCTGAACTCAAATTCCACCATCTGCCGTGAACAGGATTTGAACCCTGGTTCCCAGAACAACTAATCCACTTTAATCTGCGCGGACAATCTCCCTTAGCCCTTCTTGTGTCAGATCAAAGGATCCACTATTTTAAACACACATTCATTTACCACTGCTGCGGTCCAGCTGGTGTGTGTGTGTGTGTGTGTGTGTGTTCCTCTAAGATCAGACCAATCCCACCCGGGGGAAAACAGGAAATTTTCATGGTGAAGCTTGCCCATTGTGCTAACTTGGACTTTGGGGTGGTACAGTGACACTGCTGCCTCACAGTGCCAGGGAGCTGGCTTCGATTCCCAGCTTGAGCCCCTCTCTGTGTGGAGCCTGCATGTTCTCCTCGTGTCTGCGTGGGTTTCCTCCTACAATCCAAAAAACTTGCTGGTTAGGTGCCATGATGTAGAGATGCCGGCGTTGGACTGAGGTCAGTATGTAATCTCACAATACCAGCTTAAAGTCCAACAGGTTGATTTGGTAGCACGAGCTTTCAGAGTGCTGCCCCTTCATCAGGTGAGTGGAGGATTGGGTTTGCAAACAGGCTATATAGAGACACAAACTCAATTTACAAGATAATGGTTGAAATGCAAATCTTTACAGGGAATCAAGTCCTAAAGGACAGATAATATGAGCGGAGAGACGGTTAAGCGCAGGTTAAAGAGATGTGTATTGTGTCCAGACAGGGCTGTTAGTGAGATTTTGCAAACCCAGGCAAGTCATGGGGGTTACAGATAGTGTGACATGAACCCAAGATCCTGGTTGAGACCATCCTCATGTGTGCGGAACTTGGCTATCAGTCTCTGCTCAGCGACTCTGCCCTGTCGTGTGTTGTGAAGGCCACCTTGGAGAATGCTTACCCGAAGATCAGAGGCCAAATGTCCGTGATCGCTGAAGTGTTCCCCAACAGGAAACTCCTGCCTGGTGATTGTCGAGCGGTGTTCATTCATAGGTTGTCGTAGAGTCTGCTTAGTCTCCCCCTGCCTCGGGACATCTGCCCTGTTTGTGAGCCCGAACCTCCACTCACCTGATGAAGGAGCGGCACTGCAAAAGCTCGTGCTACCAAATAAATCTGTTGGAGTATAACCTGGTGTTGTGAGACTGTGGTTAGATGCTAAATTCTCCCTCAGTGTACCCAGACAGGGGCCCGGAGTGTGGTGACTAGGGGATTTTCACAGTAACTTCATTGCAATGTTAATGTAAGCTTTAAACTTTGAAACTTGCTGCTGTGCAAATATTCAGGGAGCGAATCCTCTTTGGAATCATCTAGAAGATGTCTCTCCATGAATGAGATAGTGGAGGGGGAGGGCGAACTTCAATCTCCTGGTTCTTCAAGAGTCCTGTCTCCACACTTAGGAGGAAGGAGATAGGTCAAGGAAGATTACAGCACAGGAACAGGCCCTTCAGTCCATCAAGCCTGTGCTAATCCCTTATCCTTATTTAGATCCTTATTGCCAATACATGGTTCCCCATCACTTTGTTCAAATCCCGTACACGTGTCTACCGAGATACATCTTGTTAACATGTCTGCACCGCCAAGGTGTCCCACATACCCTCTGTGTCTCTGTCCAACTGCTCAGATATCAGTTGCACCTCAACGATAACAATGTTCCAGAAGGTGGAGATGATGACCTCTGAACCTGATTGCCCTCGGGTCGGACACTCCCGCTGCGTCTACCTGGCCCATCAATTATGGCCTTACTTTAGCAGCTGAAGATAAAGGCGTCCTTTTGCTCTCTTATCCACAGCAATAGACTACAGCTCCCTCTGTGCTGGATCGCCTCATATTGGCTTTCCAGCTTAGAGATCCACCTCTTTGTCCTTAACTAGGGAGCCAGCCTGCCCTCTGGCAAGTATCACTGAATTGTTACGATGCAGAAGGCCATTCGGCCCATTGTGTCTGTACTGGCTGTCTATCCAAGCATCGTGTCACTCCCCTGCCTTTCATTGGCACCCCTGCACTTTGTTTCTATTCAAATAATAGAACATAGAATATAGAACACTACAGCACAAACAGGCCCTTCGGCCCACAAGTTGTGCCAAACACATCAAAACCTACCCAGCCATAGACCTATCTATAACCCCCAATCCCATTGGATCCCATATACTCATCCAGAAGTCTTTTAAAAGACCCCAGCGAGTTCACCTCGACCACCACCGACGGCAGCCGATTCCATTCACTCACCACCCTCTGAGTGAAAAACTTTCCCCTAGCATCCCCTCTGTACTTGCTTCCCTGCACCTTAAATCTGTGCCCTCTCGTCGCGACCATTTCAGCCCTGGGAAATAGTCTCTGAGAGTCCACCCTATCTATTCCTCTCAACATCTTGTAAACCTCTATCAGGTCGCCTCTCAACCTTCGTCTCTCCAGGGAGAACAGTCCCAGCTCCCTCAACCTGTCTTCATAAGGCATGCCTCCCAATCCAGGCAACATCCTTGTAAATCTCCTCTGCACCCTTTCAATAGCTTCCACGTCCTTCCTATAGTGAGGCGACCAGAACTGCGCACAGTACTCCAAGTGTGGTCTGACAAGGGTCCTATAAAGCTGCAGCATTACCTCCTGACTCCTGAACTCAATCCCTCGATGAATGAAGGCCAGTACACCGTAAGCTTTCTTAACCACATCCTCCACCTGGGAGGCCGATTTGAGAGTCTTATGGACCCGGACCCCAAGATCCCTCTGCTCTTCCACACAGCTAAGACTCCTACCTTTGATAGTGTACTCATTCATCCCGTTGGATCTGCCAAAATGGACCACAACACATTTATCCGCGTTGAAGTCCATCTGCCACTTCTCCGCCCAGTCTTGCATCCTGTCGATGTCATGCTGCAACTTCTGACATCCCTCCAGACCATCCACAACACCACCGACCTTCGTGTCATCGGTGAACTTACTCACCCATCCCTCCACTTCCTCATCCAGGTCATTTATGAAAATGACAAACAGCAAGGGTCCTAGAACAGATCCCTGGGGCACTCCACTGGTGACCGACCTCCATGCAGAAAAAGAGCCATCCACAACCACCCTCTGCCTTCTGCAGGCAAGCCAGTTCTGGATCCACAAGGCCAAAGCCCCTTGGATCCCATGGCCTCTCACCTTCTCAAGAAGTCTTGCATGTGAGACCTTGTCAAATGCCTTGCTGAAGTCCATGTACACCACGTCACTGCTCTTCCTTCGTCAATGTGTTCAGTCACATTTTCGAAGAACTCAATTAAGCTTGTAAGGCACGACCTGCCTTTTACAAAACAATGCTGACTATTTCTAATCAACCTAAACTTCTCCAAATGCTCGTAAATCTTGTCCCTCAGAAGCCTCTCCATCAGCTTACCAACCACTGAGGTCAGACTCACCGGTCGGTAATTTCCAGGACTATCCCTGTTCCCTTTCTTGAAAATAGGGACCACATCCGCAATCCTCCAATCCTCCGGAACCTCTCCCGTCTCCATCGACGACGCAAAGATCATCGCCAGGGGCTCTGCAATGACATCCCTCACCTCCCACAATAACCTGGGGTACATCCCATCTGGTCCCGGAGACTTGTCTATCTTGATAGCATTTAAAAGTTCTAACACATCCGCTTCCTTAATATCTACATACTCAATCTTTTCAGTCTGCCGCAAACTTGTAGTGCATCCTCCCAGATCACTTTCCACCATGAATACTGAGGCAAAGTACTCATTAAGCACCTCTGCCATTTCTTCCGGTTCCATACAGACTTTTCCCCCTTCACCTTTTATAGGTCCTATCCCTTCTCTTCTCATCCTTTTACTTTTCACATATTTGTAGAAGGCCTTGGGGTTCTCCTTAATCCTACCAGCCAAGGCCTTCTCATGACCCCTTCTGGCTCTCCTAATTTCCTTTTTAAGCTCTCTTCTATAAGCCTTATACTTCTCTAGATCCCCAACATCTCCTCGCTCTTTGAACCTTTTATACATCTTTCTTTTCTTCCTGACTATGTTCACCACAGCCTTTGTGCACCACAGTTCCCACGTCCTACCAAAACCTCCTTGTCTCACCGGAACGTTGTCGTGCAGAGCTCCAGACAAGCATTCCTTGAATATCTGCCACCTTCCTTCTGTGCTTTTCCCCAAGAACACCTCCTTCCAGTTTATTCACCCCAACATCTGCCTGATGTCTTCATATTTCCCCTTATTCCAGACAAACACCTTCCTAGCCTGCCTGATCCCATCCTTTTCCAATGCAAGTGTGAAGGAGATAGAATTATGATCTCCATCCCCAAGATGCTCTCCTACTGAGAGATCCATCACCTGTCCTGGTTCATTAGCTAGTACCAGGTCCAGTACAGCCTCTCCTCTCGTAGGCTTGTCCACGTGCTATGTCAGGAAACCCTCCTGAACACACCTAACAAACTCCTCCCCATCCAAACCCCTTACCCTTGGGATATTCCAGTCGATGTTTGGGAAATTGAAGTCTCCCATCACAACAACTCTGTTATTTCTACATCTCTCCAGTATCTGTTTCCCTATCTGCACCTCAACTTCCCTGTCACTATTGGGCGGCCTATAGAATACACCCAGCAACGTCACCGACCCTTTGCTATTCCTAACTTCCACCCACAGAGACTCCGTAGACATTCCCTCCTCGGTATCCACCTTCTCTGCAGCCATGACACAGTCCCTGATCAACAGTGCCACTCCACCACCTCTTTTGCCTCCCTCCCTGTCCTTCCTGAAGGATCTGAATCCCGGGACCTGTAGTACCCAGTCCTGTCCCTGAGACATCCAACTCCCAGGGACAGTCATCGAACCGTCATCGAACTAATCATCGAATTCCCTCTTCAATGTCTCGCCGGAACCTGTTTCTGGGCAGAACATTCCGGATCCCAACCCCTCGCCGGGTGGAAAAGCTTTTCCTCGCAGTTGCATTTGCCTCTTTTGTCAATCAGGTGAATCCCCGAGGCCTGAATGGGAAATTCTGCCCACGGAATGTGTCTGAGAAGGGGAGGAGTTCTCCAAGTATGGAATGAGGGTTGGACCCCAAATGATCCCGATTAGTCTTGCCAAACGCCTTAGCCGTGGACACACTCGGCACGCTGGGAATTCGGAAGTGGAAAATTGCATATCCAACCTTTAAACTAAAAGTGAGTGAGTATCAGATGTTGTTCTTGGGCCTTGCGAGATCCACATTTATAATTGCTCGCTCTATGTTTGTGAACGTGAACTTTTTTTTGCAGGTACACTCATACAATTCCAATAGTGCAGAAGGAGCCCATTCAGCCCATCAAGTCTGCGCCGACCGCAATCCCATCCAGGCCCTCTCTCTGTAGCCCCACATGTTTACCCTGCTAATCTCCCTGGCACTGGCAATTTAGCAATGCCAATCCACCTAACCAGCACATCTTTGGACTGTGGGGGGAAACCAGAGCACAGAAACCCATGCAGACACGGGGAGAATGTGCAAACTCCACACAGACAGTCACCCAAGGCCAGAATTGAACTCGGGTCCTTGGCGCTGTGAGGCAGCTGGGCTAACCGCCCTAAATATTAAGATTAAAAGCCGATGTTTTCTGATTGTTGAGTAGAATTTCCTTCGTCAATCTTCCCCTGCCACTCTGTGCTATCCCATAGCGGGGGCAGCCTGCCATTGGCTAGCCATGTGATCTACTGATGTGGCAGGGGTTTTGTGTGACTCACGCTGTCCCTGGGGAACCTACCACAAAGGGGCCACCATCAGCGGCGGGGCTGGACGATCCCAGCAGCAGGGGGAGAGCTGGAGAAAAGGGCCCATTGTTTCTGCTTTGCTCCCTTGCTGGGTCAATGATGGTAGGTGTTTGCTAGGTGACGATCCGTCTGTACAAAGTCCTGTGTGGTATCAGTGCATACAAGGAACCTTCAACTAAAATCGCCACCTGCGAATCAGACATTGTTGCCAGACCTGTGTTTACACAGCGATTTTCTACGCTGGTTTGAATGTGAAAGTCCTTCAGAGTTTCAGAGACACAGAAAGAGGCCATTCCACACAGAGGGTGGTGGGGGTATGGAATGTGCTGCCAAGTAAAGTGGTGGAGGCAGGTACTCTGGAGTTATTTAACAAATACTTAGATGGGCACATGAACAGAATGGGAATGGAGGGGGATAGAAAACTGATTTAAAATAGGGATCATGAACCTTGGGAGTCCCTGGGAAGTGTGTAAATAGATGATATTGATGTACTTGTTTTTATCCTACAGGTGCTTTGGTCCACCTTGTTGTCTAACAAGGGGCATACACGCGATGGGTCGTGAGAGGGCTGCTCTTGGATCTTTTTCGAGAGTATCCTAGTGCTTCACGTCGTTAGTGTACGCTTGACCTGGACCATTTGATGGGCAACACGACAGCTCAGTGACTATCGCTGTGCTGTGCAGATACATGGATTTGGGGCCTTTGTCTGTGGGAGTTTGCGCACTCTCCCTGTGCTTGCGTGGGTTTTCTCCGGGTGCTCTGGTTTCCTCCCACATCCCAAAAATGTGCTGTTAGGCTAATTGGCAAAACAAATTCTCTCTAAATTGTCTCAAATTTGGTTTTTAATCCATAGATCTATAAACATGGACAGGGATTGCGGGTAGAGGTCGGAACATCGGGGTGGCGGCGCGGGCTCGTTGGGCCGAAGGGCCTGTTTCCTGTGCTGTTTTGTTCTTTGTTCTTTGTTAACCATTCACCTTAACCAGCACTGGGTTTCCAACAGAGTATCTCACCCAGGCATCATGACTTTCCCCTGACCCGTATCCCTACACTTTGATCTTATTCAAAGAATCATCGAACTCCCTCTTCAACATCTCGCTGGAACCTGCTTCTGGGCAGAACATTCCGGATCCCAACCCCTCGCCGGGTGGAAAAGTTTTTCTTCGCAGTTGCATTTGCCTCTTTTGCCAATCATGTGAATTCCTAAGGCCTGAATGGAAAATTCTGCCCACAGAAGGTATCTGAGAAGGGGAGGAGGTCTCCAAGTATGGGATGAGGGTTGGATCCCAAATGATCCCGATTGGTCCTGCCAAATGCCTTAGCCATGGGACACACTTGGCGCGCTGGGAATTCGGAAGTGGAAAATTGCATTTCCAACCTTTAATCTAACAGCGAGTGAGTAACGGATGTTGTCCTTGGGCCCTGCGAGAATTGCTCGCTGGAGCTGGATCTCTAAGCTGGAGAGTCAAAAGGGGATGGTCCAACACAGATGGAGCTGTAGCCCGTTGCTGTAGATAAGGGAGAGAGAGGAGCCTTCATCTCCATAACCCCACACATCATCTCCAAACTCACAGGACATCCCTCTTATAGTGGAGAGGCAGTTCAGGCATTGTTAAGCAACTTTATCCTCCCTTAGGTGAGGGGATCAAAGCTGTTCACAATACTCCAGGAATAGCCTCACCCAAGCTCTACACACTTGCATCAAAACCTCTTCACGCCCTGCATCAAATCCGCCTGCAATAATTGTCTACATGCCATTTCCTCTCCTATCTGGTTGTTGTACCTGCATGTTAAACCCTTTCCAGATTCAGTATGTCCGCTACGACTCTCACCAAACTGCACAGATGTGCCATAGAAAACATCTTTTCCAGATGTATCTATCACAGCTTGGTATGACTCCTGCTCTGACCAAAACCACAGGAGCTACAAATGATTGTGAACACAGCCCAGTCCATCATGCAAACCAGCCTCCCATCCATTGACTCCGTCCATACTTCCCGCTGCCTCAGGAAAAGCAGCCGGCATAATCAAGGACCCCGGACATTCTCTCTTCCAACTTCTTCCTTTGGGGAAAAAAATACAGAAGTCTGAGGTCACGCACCGACCCACTCAAGAACAGCTTCTTCCCTGCTGCCGTCAGACTTTTGAATGGACCTCCCTCGCGCTAAGTTGATCTTTTTCTATACCCTAGCTATGACTGTAACACTACATTCTGCACCCTCCCCTTTCCTTCTCTATGAACGGTATGCTTTGTGTGTATAGCGTGCAAGAAGCAATACTTTTCATTGTATATTAATACACGTGACAATAATAAATCAAATCAAATCAAAATCAAACCCTTTAAAAAGTACCAAGATGGGCATTTGCAATGTCATAACGTTCAAGGCAATGGGATGAGGTAGGAGGTCAAGTTCTTCTCGCGTATCGGTGCAGTCTCGATGGGCCAAAGGGCCTCTTCTGCACTACATGATGCTGTGATTCTATGAACGTGAATTCTACTTTTTCCACATCACACTTACCAGCTTTCGTAATGATTCATTGCGTGTATTGTCACAGGAATAGTAATCCAGGGACCCACGACAAGATCTGGAGACCAAGGTTCAAATCCCACGACAGATTTGAATTCAATAAAAGAAATCTGGAATTAAAGATCTGTTGATGACAATAAAACTATTGTTAAAAACACATCTAGTTCACTTTAGGGAAGGAAATCTGCCGTCTTTAACCAGTCTGGCCTACATGTGACTCCAGAGCAATGTGGCTGATTTGTAACAACCCCTCTGAAATGGAGGGTGGTTAGAGATGGGCTATAAATGTGGGTCTGGGTGAAAGAAAGAAAACACTATCCTTTTATTTCCAATCCAGAGGTCCATTCAACAAACTCAACTCACACCTTGACCAAAATCACAAAAACCATCTTGATCAGTTGGTTATCTGAGTGCTAATTTTGGGATCTTGCTGTGTGCAAATTGCCTACCACATTTATCTACACTTGTCATGGTGGCGCAGTGATTAGCACTGATGCCTTATAGAACCAAGGACCCAGCCTTGATTCCCAGCTTGGGTCACTGCTTCTGTGGAGACAGCACATTCTCCCTGTGTCTGCATGGGTTTCCTCCAGATTCTCGGGTTTCCTCCTACATTCCAAAGATGTGCAGATTAGGTGGATTGGTCACACTAAATTGCCCTTAGCATCCAAAGATGTGCAGATTAGGTGAATTGGCCATGCTAAATTGCCCCTTAGAGTCCAAAGATGTGCAGATTAGATGGATTGGCCGTACTAATTTAGTGTCAGCGGGGATTAGCGGGGTAATTACTTGGGGTTACGGAGATAGGGCCTGGGTGGGTTTGTTGTTGGTACAGACCCGATGGGCTGAATGGCCTCTTTCTGCACTGTAGGGATCCTACGATTCTACAACAGCGATCGGCTGTGAAGAGCTTTGGGGATTTGTAGCTATGAAAACAGTGAGGCTCAAAGACTAGGGAAGCGGACTCATAGATCATAGACCCATTACAGCACAGTACAGGCCCTTCGGCCCTTGGAGCCAACCTAAAGCCTACACTATTCCAATGTCATGTTGATCCAATGACCATTTAAATGTTGGCGAATCCACAACTGTTGCAGGCAGGGCATTCAACACCCTTACTACCTTCTGAGTAATCTATATTTTGTTTGGCTTCTCTTTGTTTAATCTAGCTATTCTTTGCCTCTAGCCATTCCATCACTGACTCTGACAGTTGTGTGGAAGCGGTTTCCTTTCTCTCAATAACATTGTAATCCTTGGCAAACTCTTCCAGCAAACACAGACAGGCCATTTCAAGCTCCTGTGCTGTATTGTGAAAAAGCACTGAGTTGGAAAATCAATCATTTTAGTCTGACAAATCCCCCACAGTGTAAATATATGACACACAATGGGGCACAATTCTTTTCTACCTACTCTAGTTTAAAAGATCCCTGTCCCCGACATAATTACTGGAAGTGGGAGGTGAAAATGGTGCAACGAGAACAAAGGGGCATCTGGAAACTTGTTGAATGATGAAAAATATTTACCTCTTCACTCAATAAAGCATATGAATAAAGAACAAAATAGAAATTACAGAAAATTAAAATCAGGTGAAATAGATCAAGTGTAGGAACATAAATAAGTTCTTTTTTATTAAGAGCTTCCAACTCACTGAGGGGACTTCAGGACATTCATAACCAACAACCTGCTCTGAAAACTGTGCTCAAAAGTTGAACACTTTGATAAATCCCACTACCTCCACAATTCCACAACATTCTGGGCAGGATTTTCCAGGCAATCTCACCCCAAGATTGGAATATCCCATGCAGGGTCAACAGACATTTTACTGGCCCCACTCCTTATGATTCCCGTGGAGAGTGGGATGGGAAAATTACATTCTCTAAGTCAAACAATCCACAACGTAGTTGGAGAAGGTATCGAGAAGGCATACAGCATGATTGTCTTCACAAGCTGGGCTACTGACTTCAAAAATTGGCAAGTCATATTGCAACTCTACAGAGCTTTAGTTAGGCCGCACTTTTCATATAGTGTTCAATTTTGGTCGTCACACTAGCAGAAGGATGTGTAATATAATATAAATATAAGTTTCACTGAAATCTGTCCAATAGTTTTCGAGGTATTTTATTTAAACACAGATTGACAAACACAGGGGGAAAGCATTACCTCCCCACACCTTCAGAGACAGACCAAATAGAGAGATGGGCAAAAAGAGTTGTAAGGTAAGGTTGCGCAAGGCTTTGGTGAGGCCAAATTTAGAGTATTGTGTACAGTTTTGGTCACCTAGTTACAGGAAGGATGTAAATAAGGTTGGAAGATGCAGAGAAGGTTCACAAGGATGTTGTCGGGACTTGAGAAGCTGAGTTACAGAGAGAGATTGAATAGGTTAGGACTTTATTCCCTGGAATGTAGAAAAATGAGGGGAGATTTGATCGAGGTGTATAAGATTTTGATGAGTATAGATAGAGCGAATGCAAGCAGGCTTTTTCCACTGAGGCTAGGGGAGAAAAAAAACCAGAGGGCATGGGTTAAGGGTGAAAGGGGAAAAGTTTATTGTTGGGGGGGGGGGTGCTTCTTCATGCAGAGAGTGGCGGGAGTGTGGAATGAGCTGCCGGATAAAGTGATAAACGCTAACACTTTTAACATTTGAGAAAAACTTGGACTGGTTCATGGATGAGAGGGGTGTGGAGGGATATGGTTCAAGAGCAGGTCAGGCAAAAAATGGTTCGGCACAGATAAGAAGGGCCAATAGACCTGTTTCTGAGCTGTAATTTTCTATGATTCTATGGCTGAATTCAGAGAGGAGGGCAGAAAAATATACAGAAAAGTGATAAAAATAATTTTAATTTTAAAATGCTCCCTGACAACAACTTACTGCATGCAGAATGAGGCTCCACAATTTTAATTGTTCCATTCTCTGGGTCAGAAAGATTGTGTTTCTCTTTTATTTATTTGTTTACAGAGTATGGACATTGCTGGACCAGTATTTATTGTCCATTTCTAATTGCCCTTGGAAATGTAGCGATGAGCTGTCTTGTTAAACTGTTGTAATCCAAGTGGTGTAGGAACACCCACAGTGTTGCCTTCGAGGTTTTATTTGTTATAGAATCCCTACATTTCAGAAAGAGGCCCTTCGACCCATCGAGTCTGCACCAAGCACAATCCCACCCAGTCCCTTTCCCTATATCATACCCACTCATCCCCCTAACCTACGTATCCCTAGACACTAAGGGCCAATCAACCTAGCCCACATATCTTTGGACTGTGGGAGGAAACCGAAGGAAACCCACGCAGACACGAGGAGAATGTGCAAACTCCACACAGACAGTGATCCGAGCCGGGAATCGAACCCTTTGTTGTTGAAGTAGTTAAAACTACCGTTCCCTTCAAGTAGCCAGACAAAGTCACAGCGTGGTTTAAGGTGATTTATTAAAGATTATAGCTATCAAACTCTAACTTAAGTCATCGAAGTACAGAATTCAGAAATACACGAGCAGTTAATTTTTTTTTCAAAATTCGATTACAAGTAATTAGCATACACCAATCAAAATATAGACGTTATCTCTATCCACTCACAATTATTGATTAAGGTTACATCATGCATACATAAGAACAAAATGTCCAATTAAAACTTGTGCATGTAACATAATCAAGAAATTATATCCAAAACTCTGACCGATGATATGTCAACCTTCCTTTCCATTGTTCCTTGTTCTAATGGGCAAACATGAGTTGCACCTGCACATTATTCAATTGAACAGTCCTTGACTCTTATCTGGGTTTGGTTTTATCAATGCCTGTGGTTTTACATAGCATTCCCTGCGTAACTGAGATACTGTTCACTGTTTATATGATTTTTAAGCTCATGTGATCATTAACCCTTTTAGAATGGATGTCAAGGATTTTGACCCAGTAAAGAAACAGTGATATGGTTTAAAGTTAGGAGGGTATGTGGCTTGCAAATGTCACACAGGAGCATAAATCTCAAAATTGATTGTCATTATGTTGTGTGACGATACTGTGCCTTTAAGAAAGGTATCAGTGCCATTTTGTTTGTAACACAACAGTCCCTGTTGTTACTGCAGAGGCTGGTTGGCACCCCGTCTGCCACCTTCAGCATCCCTCCACCAGTGTGTACCATTTACAAGATCAACTGCGGCAACTCTCCTTTCAACAGTGCCTTTCAAATCTGAGACCTCTACCACCTAGGAGGACAGCAGATGCCTGGGAACACCACTCCTCCAAGCCACGCGCTGCTCTGGTTGGAAATAGTTCGGCTGTTCTTAGGCCAAAACCCCTCCCTAACAGCACTGTGGGTGTACCTACACCTCAGGGGCTGAGGCAGTTTGAGGGGGCAGTTAGAACATAGAACATTACAGCGCAGAACAGGCCCTTCGGCCTTCGATGTTGCGCCGACCAATTAAGAAAAAGCAATGACCCTCTAACCTAAACCATTCCCTTTTCATCCATAAACTTATCTACTAACCTCTTAAACGCCACCAAACTTGGCGCATCTACAACTGCAGCAGGCAGGGCATTCCATACCCTTACCACCCTCTGGGTAAAGAACCTACCTCTGACATCCGTCCTATAACCACCACCCCTTAATTTAAAGCTATGTCCCCTCGTGCTAGCTTTCTCCATCCTAGGAAAAAGGCTATCACTGTCCACCCTATCTAAACCTCTAATCATCTTATATGTTTCAATAAGGTCCCCTCTTAGCCGCCTCCTTTCTAACGAAAACAACCTCAAATCCCTCAGCCTCTCTTCATAAGACCTGCCCTCCATACCAGGCAACATCCTGGTAAACCTCCTCTGTACCCTCTCCAATGCCTCCACATCTTTCTTATAATGTGGGGACCAGAACTGCACACAATACTCCAAGTGCGGCCGCACTAGAGTTTTGTACAGTTGCAACATGACGTTGCGGCTCCGAAATTCAATCCCCCTACCAATAAAAGCTAAGACTCCATATGCCTTCTTAACAACCTTATCGACTTGACTGCGTACTTTCAGGGATCTATGCACAAATACACCAAGATCCCTCTGTTCATCAACACTATTAAGAATCCTACCATTAGCCCTATACTCTACACATTTATTATTCCTGCCAAAGTGAATTACCACACACTTTTCCACATTAAACTCCATTTGCCACCTCTCGGCCCAGCTCTGCAACTTTGCAACTTGCCCAAGTCTAACTTGTCCCAAGTTAGGGATGGGTAACAAGTGCTGGCTTGGCCAGGGACGCCCACATCCCGTGGAAGAATAAATGAGGAGAAAGGAAATGTGGGAGAGAGGAAAGTATGACAGGGATTGGTGTGTGGGATCAAGGCAGCTGATAATAAACTCTAACAGGGGAGTGGGAAGGGTTCTTTGTTGCTGTTTCTCTGCAACGCCACATCGGAATGTCTTGATGGCAAGAGTGGACTTGATAGCCTTCCTGCTCGGATCTGCGCCAAAACCAACAGCAGAGAGTTATGTTTCTGCAGCATGTTTTCACATCCTTAAACCTACTCAAGACACCTCAGTGGGAGTAAGTAAACCAAAAGCAAAACGCAGTCACATAAGAAGATATTAGGCCAGATTTTCCAGACCTGTCAACTAGATTTTCCAGTCCTGCCAATGGTATCTTCCAGGCCCACCAACCGCCACTCAGCTCTGACAGTGGAGGGTGCCAACAATAGTAAATCCCCATTGACAGAGGCGTGGACCAGAATATCCTGCTGCTAGCCAACGGCAGGCTGAGTCATCTGCTGCGAAACGCACTGTAGGGGCTGGAAAATCCCTCCATTATCAGATGACCAAAAGATGAGAAAGAAAGCCAAGTCTTAAGATGTTCAGGTTAGGTGGATTGGCCATGCTAAATTACCCCTTAGTGTCCAAAGATGTGCAGGTTAGGTGGATTGGCCATGCTAAATTGTCCCTTATTGTCCAAAGATGTGCAGGTTAGGTGGATTGGCCATGCTAAATTGTCCCTTATTGTCCAAAGATGTGCAGGTTAGGGTGGATTGGCCATGCTAAATTGTCCCTTAGTGTCCGAAGATGTGTAGATTAGGCGGATTGGCCATGCTAAATTGTCCCTTAGTGTCCGAAGATGTGCAGGCTAGGTGGATTGGCCATGCTAAATTGTCCCTTAGTGTCCGAAGATGTGCAGGTTAGGTGAATTGACAATGTTAAAGTGCCCTTTAGTGTCCAAAGATGTGCGGTTAGGTGGATTGGCCATGCTAAATTGTCCCTTAGTGTCCAAAGATGTGCAGGTTAGATGAATTCACAATGTTAAAGTGCCCTTTAGTGTCCAAAGATGTGCAGGTTAGGTGGATTGGCCATGCTAAACTGCGCCTTAGTGTCCGGAGATATGTAGGTTAAATGGAATGGCCATGCTAAATTGTCCCTTAGTGTCCGAAGGTATGTAGGTTAAATGGAATGGCCACGCTAAATTGTCCCTTAGTGTCCGAAGGTATGTAGGTTAAATGGAATGGCCACGCTAAATTGTCCCTTAGTGTCCGAAGATATGTAGGTTAAATGGAATGGCCACGCTAAATTGTCCCTTAGTGTCCGAAGATATGTAGGTTAAATGGAATGGCCACGCTAAATTGTCCCTTAGTGTCCGAAGGTATGTAGGTTAAATGGAATGGCCACGCTAAATTGTCCCTTAGTGTCCGAAGGTATGTAGGTTAAATGGAATGGCCATGGTGAATACATAGGGTTACAGGGAAAGGGCAAGGGGGAAGGCCTACATAAAATACGCTGTCAGGGAGTGTCAGGGCCCACACAATGGACTGAATGGCTTCTTCTGCACTGTTGAGGTCCTATGATTCTATTATTAAGGAGTATTTTGCAGAAAGAGAGAGAAGTAGAGAGATGGGGAGGATGTATTAATACCGAGACAACTGGCCGCTAAAACTGAAGGGATAATAATGCTGGAGAGGCCAGAATTTGAACAGTGGCCCTCACTGGGATTGTAGAACGATGAGACTAAAATCTGTTCCTCTTGTCAATGTTTGTGATTGAGCCGAGTGAGTCCCTGGTCCCCGGCGCTGTGAGGTGGTAGTGCTAACCATTGTGCCATTGCTGTGCTATCCCAAATTGAAATCCCAATCAGTTACTAGAACAAAGAACAAAACAGCACGGGAAACAGGCCCTTCAGCCCAATGAGCCCGCACCGCCACCCCGATGTTCCCACCTCTACCCGTGATCCCTGTCTATGTTTATAGATCTATGGATTAAAAACCAAATTTGAGACAATTTAGGGAGAATTTGTTTTGCCAATTAGCCTAAGAGCACATCTTTGGGATGTGGGAGGAAACCGGAGCACCCGGAGAAAACCCACGCAAGCACGGGGAGAATGCGCAAACTCCCACAGACACAGGCCCAAATCCATGTATCTGCACAGCACAGCGATAGTCACTGAACTGTCGTGTTGCCCATCAAATGGTCCAGGTCAAGCGTACACTAACGACGTGAAGCACTAGGATACTCTCGAAAAAAAATCCAAGAGCAGCCCTCTCACGACCCATCGTGTGTATGTCCCTTGTTAGACAACAAGGTGGACCAAAGCACCTGTAGGATAAAAACAAAATATGAGAGAATGGGGGTCACTGCTATGGCTCCCCTTTCTTTACTTAACATCAGCTCCACGAGCTTTGAATTTGTTCAGTGTAAAAAGGTTGTTAAAAATCACCAATTGTTTGCACAGGATGACAGGTTCTAGGTCAAAAATAGTCAGAAGCAATGTGTTTGTATGTAGCACCTCCGAGAGTGAAGGTGCTGTCAGAGGTGCCTGTTTGGGTTGAGATGTTAACCCAGCCCCTACCCAATCCACCTCTGTCCCCTCACCCCCTCCCCTGCACGCCTATATCAGATAGATGTGAAAGAGAGCCTTGTGGTTGGGCATTGTGGTAATGTCACTGGGCTAGTAATGTGGAGACCCAGGGTGTTTTTCTAGGGATCTGGGTTCGAATCCCACCACAGCTGATCAAAGAATAGAATCCCCACTCTGCAGAATGAGGCCAGCCAGATGCCTTTCAGCGGGACTGGAAAATCCCAGTGGGTCTGGAAAACCTCTATGGCAGGTGGGGCTGGAAGATCCTGGCCATTGTCCCCTATAGATAACGTTAGTGAAGGGGAAATGTCAGCCAGGATACCAGGGAGAACTCCTTGCCCTTCTTCTGGTAACACCAGGCTCTCTTTCACGTCTATCTGATATAGGCGTGCAGTGGGGGGGGGGTGAGGGGACAGAGGTGGATTGGGTAGGGGCTGGGTTAACATCTCAACCCAAACAGGTACCTCTGACAGTGCCGTACGCCCTCAGCACAAGATCATATGCTCAAGCCTGGCAAGGGGGTCATGGATCCATGGCCATCCAATTCGGAGACCGAATTGTCTGAGAGTCATGGTTAATAAATTGAGGGGGAGAAAATGAAGCAATCTCTGTAATGTGAACAAAGATGCATGGTAGCACTGCTGCTTCACAGCTCCAGGGTCCTGGGTTCGATTCCCAGCTCGGGTCACTGTCTGTGTGGAGTTTGCACATTCTCCTCGTGTCTGTGTGGGTTTCCTCCGGGTGCTCCGGTTTTCTCCCACAGTCCAAAAATGTGCAGATTATGCTGATTGGCCATGCAGAATTGTCCTTTAATGTCCAAAGATGTGCAGGTTAGATGGATTGGCCGTGCTAAATTACCGCTTAGTGTCCAAAGATTTGTAGGTTTCATGGATTGGTCATGCTAAATTGCCCCTTAGTGTGCAAAGATGTGCAAGTTGGGTGGATTGGCCATGCTAAATTGTCCCTTAGTTTCCAAAGATGTGTAGGTCAAGTGAATTGGCCATGCTAAATTGCCTGTTAGCGAATAAAAATGTGTAGGTTAGGTGGATTGGCCATGCTAAATTGCCCCTTAGTGTCCAAAGATGTGCAGGTTAGGTAGATTGGCCATGCTAAATTGCCCCTGAGTCGATCAGGTTTGATGGGCTGAATGGCCTCCTTCTGCATTGTAGGAATTCTATGATTCTGTGAACATTCAGGATTCGGCTAACAGCCGGCAAAAAATTGACAAGAGACAGTCCTGAAAAGAGGTAGAGAATCTGGTGAACTGGTGCACCAACAATAATCTCTCACAACGTCAAGAAAACGAAGGAGAGAGTCATCGACTTCAGGAAGTATCGTGGAGAATGTGCTCCTGTCTACATCAATGGGGCAAGTAGAAATGGGCGAAAACTTCAGGTTTTTAGGTGTCCAGATCACCAGCAATGTGTCCTGGTCCCTCCACGTGGACGTTATAGTTAAGAAACATCATCTCTACTTTCTCAGGGGGCTAAGGAAATTTGGCATGTCCACTATAACTCTCGCCAACTTTTACAGATACACCAGAGAAAGCATTCTTCCTGGTTGTATCGCAGCTTGGTATGGGCTCCTGCTCTGTCTGTCCAAGACTGCAAGAAAGGACAAAAGGTCGTGAATGTAGCCTAATCCATCGCGCAAGCCAGCCCCCCATCCATTGGCTCCGTCTATACTTCCCACTGCCTCAGAAAAGCAGCCAGCATAATTGAAGACACCACGTAACCTTGGGTATACTCTCTTCTATCTTGTTCCATCAGGAAAAAGATATAGAAGTCTGAGGTCACATACCAACCAACTCAAGAACAACATCTTCTCTGCTGCCATCAAACTTTTGAATGGACCTACATTGCACTAAGCTGATCTTTCTCAACACCTGAGCTATGACTGCAGCACTACATTCTGCGCCCCCTCATTTTCTTCTCTATGAATGGTACGCTTTGTCTGTATAGCGTGCAAGAAACAATACTTTCCATTTAATACATGTGACAATAATAAATCAAATTGAATTAAACATTTGTGTCTGCAAGTGTCAGGCAATGATTAATGCTCACCCATATTGGAATTGAAGATTATCCATGTGGTCTAATCATCTCTGACCCACATTAGATGCAGTGCAGGGAATCTCCCATTCTGTTTTAGGGGCTAGCGAACTCATGCTACACTCAATGCATTTTGTTGAGAAAACAAACCTTTGTCTTGATCTGGGGTGTAGGCTTTCAGAACATTCAGCACTGCTTTTCTGAACAAGTTTGAACTCCACCTTGTACGTTTCCACACTGGCACACAAATTCGTGTTAGGGGTCACCAAGCAATCAGGGTAGAAATCTGAGATAAGAAGATGTAGAGCAATTGAACATTTTGATAGTCTTAACAGAGAATAGGCTTGATGCCGTGCCAAGTTTTCTCATTAGGCTTGGGTCTTTGCAAAATATTTGCGGTCTAAAGGTTGGCCAGAATTTTACTGGCACACCCACCCCAAACCAACAGAGCATGCCATTTTGTGAGCCTACAACGCCTCTAAATCTTCCACCCCCTTACTTTAAATCCATGCCACAAGAACATAAAAAATAGGAGCAGGAGTCGGCCATCCAGCCCCTGGAGCCTGCCGCGCCATTCAATAAGATCATGGCTGATCTGAAATGGATCAGTTCCACTTTCCCGCTTTCTCCCCATAACCCTTAATTTGCTCGTCTATCAGAAACCTATCTACCCGTGATTTAAATATATTCAGCGAGGTAGCTCCCACCACTTCAACGGGCAGAGAATTCCAGAGATTCACTATCGTCTGAGAAAAGTTCCTCCTCAACTCCATTCTAAATTGCTCTCCCCCCTCCCTTATTTTGAGGCTGTGCCCTTTATTTCTGGTTTCCTTTCTAAGCGGGAAGAATCTCTCTACCTCTACCCTATCCATCCCCTTCATTATCTTGTAAGTCTCTATAAGATTCCCTCCTCAGCTTCTAAACTCTAACGAGTACAAACCCAGTCTATTCAATCTCTGTTCATAAGCTATCCCTGGTTATTGATTATATGCCACGTTGCACAAGGGCTCACTCACCCACATTAGAATTGAAGATTATCAAAGAACAAAGAACAAAGAACAAAACAGCATGGGAAACAGGCTCTTCGGCCCAACGAGCCCGCGCCGCCACCCCGATGTTCCCACCTCTACCTGCAATCCCTGTCCATGTTTATAGATCTATGGATTAAAAAACCAAATTTGAGACAATTTAGGGAGAATTTGTTTTGCCAATTAGCCTAAGAGCACATCTTTGGGATGTGGGAGGAAACCGGAGCACCCGGAGAAAACCCACGCAAGCACGGGGAGAATGCGCAAACTCCCACAGACACAGGCCCAAATCCATGTATCTGCACAGCACAGCGATAGTCACTGAGCTGTCGTGTTGCCCATCAAATGGTCCAGGTCAAGCGTACACTAACGACGTGAAGCACTAGGATACTCTCGAAAAAATCCAAGAGCAGCCCTCTCACGACCCATCGCGTGTATGCCCCTCGTTAGACAACAAGGTGGACCAAAGCACCTGTAGGATAAAAACAAGTACATCAATATCATCATCTATTTACACACTTCCCAGGGACTCCCAAGGCTCATGATCCCTATTTTAAATCAGTTTTCTATACCCCTCCATTCCCATTCTGTTCATGTGCCCATCTAAGTATTTCTTAAATAACTCCAGAGTACCTGCCTCCACCACTTTACTTGGCAGTGCATTCCATACCCCCACCACCGTCTGTGTGAAAAAACTCCCACTAGCATCCAAATTATACCTTACCCCCCTCACCCTAAGCCCGTGACCCCTCGTGCTATTTGAGTCCATCCTAGGAAAAAGCTTAACCCTGTTTACTCTATCTATACCCGTCATAATCTTGTACACCTCTATCAGATCTCCTCTAAGTCTACGTCTTTCTAACGAAAACAGTCCCAATTTGCCTAATCTCTTCTCGTAACTCAGACCTTCCATACTAGGCAGCATCCTGGTAAACCTCCTCTGCACTCTCTCCAGAGCGTCCACGTCCTTCCGGTAGAAAGGCGACCAGAACTGGACGCAGTATTCCAAATGAGGTCTAACCAATGTTTTATACAACTGCAACATTCACGTGATCTATCCATGTGATCTTATCATCTCTGACACATATTAGATGCAGTGCAGGGAATCTCCCGTTCTGTTTTAGGAGCTAGCCAACTCATGCTACACTCAATGCATTTTGTTGAGAAAACAAACCCTTTCCTTGACGTGGTATAGACTTTCAGAACTTTCAGCACTGCTCTTGACCTACCTGTGCCAACCCACTTGATCTGCACATCTTTGAATACCAAGGGGCAATTGAGCTTGGCTAATCCATCTAACCTGCACATCTTTGGACACTAAGGGACAATTTAGCATGGCCAATCCACCTAACCTGCACATCTTTGGATCCGAAGGGACAATTTAGCATGGCCAATCCACCTAACCTGCACATCTTTGGACACTAAGGGACAATTTAGCATGGCCAATCCACCTAACCTGCACATCTTTGGATCTGAAGGGACAATTTAGCATGGCCAATCCACCTAACCTGCACATCTTTGGATCCGAAGGGACAATTTAGCATGCCCCTGGTTATTGAGTTTGTCATTGAGCATCCATCGATTCCATCTACACTTCTTGCTGCCTCGGAAAAGCAGCCAGCATAATCAAGAATCTCACACATCCTGGACATTCTCTCTTCCACCTGGAAAAAGATATAAGTCTGAGGTCACGTACCGATCAACTCAAGAACAGCTTCTTCCCTGCTGCCGTCAGAATGGACCAATCTTTTATGGAGTTGGTCTTTCTCTAGCTATAATTTTACATTTTGCACCCTCTCCTTCTCTTCTCCCCTATGTACTCTATGAAGGGTATGCTTTGTCTGTATAGCGCACAAGAAACAATACTTTTCACTGTATCCCAATACAGGTGACAATAATAAATCAAATATTAATCTCTCTACCAAGGGGAAAAATTCTTCCTAACTATCCTACACTCATAATTTTGTACACCTTCATCAGATACATCACACCATCCCTCAGCATTCTCTGCTCCAAGCAGAACAACCCCAGCTTAAGCAGTCTCTCAAATATTCACAAATGATGTTCGTGTGTTACTGGCCCTGATTTTTGAGAGCTCAGAGCCTTTGCGTACACAGAGGTGAACAGAACAGCAAGCATGGTGGCACAATGGTTAGAGCTGCTGTCTCATGGCATCAGAGACCCAGGTTCAATTCCCAGCTGGAGTCACCCTCTGTGCAGAGTCTGCATGTTCTCCCCGTGTCTGCGTGGGTTTCCTCCGGGGGTGCTCAAGTTGCCTCCCACAGTCCAAAAGATCTGCGTTGGATTGAACATGCTAAATTGTCCCTTAGTGTCAGGAGTCTACTTAGGGTAAATGCATAGAGTTATGGGGATAGGACCTGGGTGGTGGTGCGTACTCAATGGGCCAAATGGTCTCCTTCGGCACTATAGGGATTCTGTGACTCTAAGAGGGACTGCGCTTTACATCAGGGCAGCTGTTGACTGAGTGCGGTTTTGTGGGCTCTTTGAACTGAAATGACTAACATGTCCTCTGAGGCCCAGTATGCCCAATGCGGCCTAGCATACTTTCTGAAGCCTAACATACTCTCTGAGGCCTACTGTGCCCTCTGAGGCCTAGTGTGCCCTCTGAGGTTAATGTCAAAGATTTCCCTGTTTAATTTGAAGAAAAGCATTTTGAATGGGTTTAATGCAGAGGCGGGAGGGTGGGGAGGGGGGAGAAAAACAACGTCCTTGACCGAGTCCTTTCCAGGGCTGTAGTCCCAGGGTTGATGCACAAGCCGGAGGTGCTGTTCTGCTCAACAATCGTCTATCAACTACCACCCAAAGCAAAGACTCTCATCTTTTATTTCATTGTTACCTGTGGGAATATGCTGTGGGAAAAAACTGGCCGCCTTCCCAGGGCAGCCACGGGCACAGGATAAAACATGACCTTGCCCGTGTACCCCACCCCGCACTCTGAAATAAACAAGAGGAAAGCTGGCCTTCACCCACCAAACAACTGTGAAAACAGGAAATGATTACAATCTCTGGCTAAAGAACATCAAAGGAAGGCGGTAATTAGCCATTGTCACCTCCGAGCAGGCACTGACCTGAAGGAACACAATCATCAACATTGAGCCAGAATAATCTTTATCTGCAGCTGCCCCAGTATTTGTAACGACACGCTCTTGAATTGCTTTAGTGAGATACTTCTGCTTAGTTCTGATTGCAATGTCTTGTGGTTGTAATATAAGAACACATTCAGCCATCGAATATAAAAATCTTGATGGTCTGGCAATTGTCCAGTGTAAGGAAATGCTGCTTCCAAATTAGCACAGGCAGAGGGTGGTATGAGCGCAAAGCACTTTACTAAAGAAGATTCTTTACTAAGGGCTGGCCCTGTTATAGGCAGGAGGGAAGGTTAATTTAAACATCATCAATTTCCTTTCGCCACCCATGCGGAATCAAAATCCTATATTATTATCCCACTCTTTCTAAGTGATAACATATTTCCCAACCCCCTTGCTTTTGGCGCCATCCAATTTTCTACCGGTGACCCAAACTCAAGAGCGGATAAACTCAGAGGGTTAGTTTATTTGCAGACGTGGAAAAAAGGGTTCGCAACTTCCCCTTCATGTTCAGATAGTAAAAGGGAGGGAGAGAGAGAACAAAGATTCACGGTAAAGACACAGAGAAAATAAATATTGCTTCTCATGGGTTTCGGAATGCAAAATCGCAGCCCAATGAGTTATATCTCGTGTAGATCAGTGGGTTGAAAACCGATGCTGGATAATTTTTTGATGGTGTTGATGTCACCTGGTGAGACAGACACACTGGGGTGAATCAGTTTTTCAGTTGATGGTATAGTATTCCCAACAGAAGCAGTGTTTATGAGGACCAGTCCCACATGGACAGTCCTTACTTGTGAGTTGGATGGTAAACTGCAGACTTGCAATTCAGCAAGACAATAATATTGGCTCCACAAGCCCGTGTCCCACATTCCTTGACTCCCATCTCTCTGCCCAGTCTTTGATAAAGGATACAAAGAACAAACAAAGAACAAAGAACAACACAGCACGGGAAACAGGCCCTTCGGCCCAACGAGCCCGCGCCGCCGTCGTAACGTCTTAATGACATATAGAGACCAATATAGGGACAATTTGTTACCCAATCAGCCTAAGAGCACATTTTTGGGATGTGGGAGGAAACCGGAGCACCCGGAGAAAACCCACGCAACCACGGGGAGAACGCACAAACTCCCGCAGACACAGGCCCAAATCCATGTGTCTGCACAGCAACAGCGATAGTCTCTGAGCTGTCATGTTGCCCATCTGATGGTCCAGTTTAAGCATACACTAACAACATGAAGCACTAGGCCACTCCTGAAGTAACATCCAAGAGCAGCCCTCGCACGACCTGCCGCATGCATGCACCTTGTTGGTCAACAAGGTGGACCGAACAGCCTGTGGAAACAATTAAAGTATTTAAACAGTCCTCCTATATCCCTCTATCTGCAGACCGCTCATGTGGCTGTCCAAGAGACCCTTAAACAACCCTAGCGTGCCTACTCCCACCACCCCACTCAGTAGCGCATTCCACATCCCCACTACCCTTTGTGTGAAAAAATGCCCTCTAATATTCGTCTTATACATAGCTCCCCTCACCCTAAGGCCGTGACCCCTCGTTCTATCCGATTCTAATGGTGGTAAAAGCTTACCACCATTTACTCTATCTATACCCCTCATAATTTTATATACCTCTAATAGATCCCCTCTCAGCCGACGTCTTTCAAGAGAAAACAACCCCAGTGCGTTCAATCTTTCCTCGTAAGACAGCCCTTCCATACCAGGCAGCATCCTGGTAAATCTCCTCTGCACTCTCTCCAGGGACTCCACATCCTTCCGGTAGTACGGCGACCAGAACTGGACGCAGTACTCCAAGTGAGGCCTAACCAACGTTCTATACACTTGCAACATCAAACTCCTACTCTTGTATTCTATACCCCTTCCTATGAAGGCTAACATACCATACGCTTTCTTTATCACCTTTTCCACCTGTACTGCCACCTTCAGAGACTTGTGAACCTGCACCCCCAGGTCTCTCTGCGTCTCTATACTCCGGATAGTTTTACCTTTTATCCTGTAACTCCCCTCTACATTATTCCGGCCAAAATGCATCACCTCGCATTTATCCGGATTAAATTCCATTTGCCATCTATCTGCCCAGTCTACCAGCCTATCTATGTCCTGTTGTATTGCCTGGCACTGCTCCTCAGTCCCCGCCAATCCAAGCATCTTAGTGTCATCAGCAAATTTGCTGATCACACCACCTACCCCCTCTTCCAAGTCATTTATATAAATCACAAATAGAAGAGGTCCTAGTACTGAGCCCTGTGGCACACCACTAGTGACTGACCTCCAGTTGGAAAAAGAGCCTTCCACTAATACCCGCTGTCTCCTCCTCCAAGCCAGTTCTCAACCCATCTACATACCTGGCCCTGTATCCCATGCGCCTTCACCTTTTTTATCAGCCTACCATGGGGAACCTTGTCAAACGCCTTACTGAAATCCAAGTAGACGACATCAACGGCTTGTCCTTCATCAACCGTTTTTGTCACCTCTTCAAAAAATTCCACTAGATTCGTAAGGCACGACCTCCCCTTAACGAAGCCATGCTGCGTATCCCTGATCTGATCGCAGCGCTCCAGATGCTCATACATCCTGTCCCTGAGGATCCTCTCCATTAGCTTACCTATAACTGAAGTCAAGCTCACCAGCCTATAGTTCCCTGGGTTATCCCTCTGACCCTTTTTAAACAACGGTACTACATTTGCAATCCTCCAGTCCTCTGGGACCTCCCCTGTGTCCAAAGAAGAGACAAAGATTTGCGTCAGAGGCCCAGCAATGTCATCTCTCACCTCCCTTAGCAGCCTGGGATAAATATCATCAGGCCCCGGGGCTTTATAAGTCTTTATGCTACCTAAAAGCCCCAACACTTCGTCCCTCGTAATGATTATTTCCTTTAATGGGTCCTCAAATTCCTCAAAGCTGGCATTAGACATCAGGCCCCTCTCCCGCGTGAATACCGACGCAAAGTATTCATTCAGGATCTCCCCCATTCCCTCAGGCTCTAAGCATAGTTCCCCTCTTCTGTCCCTGAGAGGTCCAATCTTCCCTCTAACCATCCTTTTGCTCCTTACATAGGAGTAAAATGCCTTAGGATTTTCCTTAATCCTACCTGCCAAAGCCATTTCGTGGCCCCTTTTTGCCTTTCTGACACCCCTTTTAAGATCCCTTCTACACTCTCTATATTTTTCTAGCGCTGCCTCTGTCCCCAATTGCCTGGATCTAACGTACGCCTCCCGCTTCTTCCTGACCAAGTCCTCAACATCCCTAGTAACCCACGGTTCTCTAATCCTACCCTTCCCATCCTTCCTCCTTACCGGCACGTGTCTTTCCTGCAAAAATTTTAGTTTTCTCTTGAAAGATTCCCACATGTGCAGTGTCGACCTACCCTCGAACAGCTTATCCCAGTCAGTATCCCTAAGATCCTGACTAATCTGGCTATATCTAGCCCTCCCCCAGTTTAACACCCTCCCCTTAGGGCAGGCTTCATCTTTTTTCCATTAATACCCTAAAGCAGACAGAGTTGTGGTCAGACGATGTGTATCCATCGTCCAGATTCCAAAGACTACTAAGTATTTCAGCCATTAGGAATTGAAAAGGAAATCAGGGTCCTTTGTCTCAGCAGACAATCCAGATCCCACTGGCCAGCCTGGTTTATTAAATGCAGATGACCTCTGTACAGCTCCAAGCTGTAACATGCATGTAGATGTATATGTTGCCACAGCAACTCAAACTCCCCTGGATGGTACAGTGGTTAGCACTGCTGCCTCCCTGCGCCACGGCACCGGGTTCAAGTCTGGCCTTGGGTCACTGTGTGTGCGGAGTCTGCACGTTCCCCCCATGTCTGCTTGGGTTTCCTCCAGAGGCTCCAGTTTTCTCCCACAGTCAAAAGATGAGCAGATTAGATGGATTGGCCATGCTAAATTGCCCATTAGTGTCCAAAGATGTGCAGGTTAGGTGGATTGATCATGTTAAATTGCCCCTTAGTGTCTGAAGATGTGCAGGATAGGTGGATTGGCCATGCTAAATTGCCCATTAGTGTCCAAAGATGTGCAGATTAGATGGATTGGCCATGCTAAATTGCCCATTTGTCCAAAGATGTGCAGGTTAGGTGGATTGGCCATGCTAAATTGCCCATTAGTGTCCAAAGATGTGCAGATTAGATGGATTGGCCATGCTAAATTGCCCATTAGTGTCCAAAGATGTGCAGATTAGATGGATTGGCCGTGCTAAATTGCCCTTAGTGTCCAAAGATGTGCAGGTTAGGTGGATTGATCATGTTAAATTGCCCCTTAGTGTCTGAAGATGTGCAGGTTAGGTGGATTGGCCATGCTAATTGCCCATTAGTGTCCAAAGATGTGCAGGTTAGGTGGATTGATCATGTTAAATTGCCCCTTAGTGTCTGAAGATGTGCAGGATAGGTGGATTGGCCATGCTAAATTGCCCATTAGTGTCCAAAGATGTGCAGATTAGATGGATTGGCCGTGCTAAATTGCCCATTAGTGTCCAAAGATGTGCAGATTAGGTGGATTGGCCGTGCTAAATTGCCCATTAGTATCCAAAGATGTGCAGATTAGATGGATTGGCCGTGCTAAATTGCCCATTAGTGTCCAAAGATGTGCAGATTAGATGGATTGGCCATGCTAAATTGCCCATTAGTGTCCAAAGATGTGCAGGTTAGGTGGATTGATCATGTTAAATTGCCCCTTAGTGTCTGAAGATGTGCAGGTTAGGTGAATTGGCCATGCTAAATTGCCTGTTAGTGTCGAAAGATGTGTAGGTTAGGTGGATTGGCCATGTTAAATTGCCCTTTAGTGTCCAAAGATACGCAGGTTAGGGGGATTCACCATGCTGAACGTGTTGGATTGCAAGAATGGGGGAAGAGGACCTGGGTAAAATACTCTGTCAGAGAGTTGGTGCAGACCCAATGGGCTGAATGGCCTCTTCTGCATAGTAAGGAGTCTAACATGACAAGAGCAAAAGGATTGATAATTTCAGTGTGTGTATGTGCAAAAGAACTGTCTCTCCTGGCAGCCTGAAAATCTAGGGGACTGGGGGAGAGGTGGCGGACGCAGGGCAGTAAGCTGAGGTGATAGAAAGATGTATGCTGCAGGAATGAGGGGGATAATGGGACAGGGAGGTTCACCACAGCTGAGACAGATTGTGACAGCGTGTAGCACCCAGCGTCAGAACACAGTCAGCCTAGATTATTTCATCACCTTCCCCTCCGACAACTGGTGTCCATATCTTTCCAGGAAATTTCTTCTCACTTCTGACTCATTTGCTGTTGGAGAAAAGCCCAGCTTTTCCACAGGATGGGATTAGCCTAAACTTTGTGTCAATAGCCAGGAAGGCATGCCCCTCTCTGCATCAATGAGAATGAAGCAGAAAGGGTCAAGAGCTTTAAGTTTTTAAGTGTCCAGATCATTTGCCCTAGTCCCTCCATGCTGATGCTATAGGTAAGAAAGCCCCACCAACGCCTCTACTTTCTCAGGAGGCTAAGGAAACTTGGCATGTCCGCTCCAACTCTCACCAACATTTACATAGAAAGCATCCTTTCCGGTTGTATCACAGCTTGGTATGGGCTCCTGCTCTGCCCAAGACTGCAAGGAACTACAAAAGAATCATGAATGCATCCCTGTCCATCATGCAAACCAACCTCCCATCCATTGACTCTATTTACACTTCCCGTTGCCTTGGGAAAAGCAGCCGGCATAATTAAGGGCCCCCACGCACCCCGGACATTCTCTCTTCTACTTTTGTTCATTGGGAAAAAGACACAAAACTCTAAGGTCATGTATCAACTGACGCAAGAACAGCTTCTTCTCTGCTGCTGTCAGACTTTTGAACAGACTTACCTCGCTACACCCTAGCTATGACTGTACACTATACTCTCCTTTCCTTTTCTATGAACGGTATACTCTGTCTGTATAGCACACAAGAAACAATACTTTTCTCTGCATACATGTGACAATAATAAATCAAATCAAATCAAACAATTTAATCATCAGAATTTGCCATGATAACCGCAGAGAGAATTCAGCAAAGCACCTGAGAGGGAGCAATTGTTTCTAATTTTTTGCTTCTATTCAACGCTACTCCCAAATTTCCTCTCTGGATCCTACTGGTAACTGCGCTTGACTGCGCCTGAACGAGGAATGAAATTTGCATTTTACAGTTGTGTGTCAGAGCGTTGTAATGGTTATGTTACACCAGGTTGTCAAATAACACTGGATAGGCTGAGGCAGACAGCTGGGAGTGACAAATGGATGTACAGTATCATGGGATGGAGTGGGTTAAAACAACACGGAGATTAAATCAATCTCCACACACAGGGGGAACCACAGTGGGGTAAGGTGAGAATGGCAAGTTTAGTTGCTGGATTCGCCTCAGCATGCTCGTGGGAGTATGTAGACGGGAGTGGGGTTCTCTGTAAATATCATCCGGAGTGAGGGAATGAAGGCTATCAAAGGTAGACACAGTGGCTGGGATTTAGCACGTGCCCCAAACTGGAAAACCCTACTCGAGGTCAACAGTCACAGTCTATATCCTGTCCACAACGGTTGCCATAGAACTATAGAATATTATTAACACTTCCAGCTGTCTGCCTCAGCCTAGTAAAGTCTGGCAAGACGAAGACCACAAAGGCCGAAAGCTCGCAGATTTACTATCAAATAAATCGGTTGGATTTACCCCAGTCCAACGCCAGCATCTCTATATCGTGCCTCAGCCTATCCAGTGTTATTTGACAACCTGGTGCAACATAACCATTACAACACTGGCAAACTCTGACATATAACTGTAAAATGCAAATTTCATTCCTCATTCAGGCGCAGTCAACCAGTAGGATCCAGAGAGAAAATTTGGGAGTAGCGTCGAATAAAAGCAAAGAATTAGAAGCAATTGCCCTCTCCCCTGCCTCTCAGGTGCTTTGCCAAACTCTCTCTGTGGTTATCATGGCAAATTCTGATGCTTGTTTGAATTGTTTGATTTGATAAGATTTGATTTATTGGTGACATGTATTAGTATACAGAGAAAAGTATTGTTTCTCGTATGCTATACAGACCGAGCATACTGTTCATAGAGAAGGAAAGGAGAGGGTGCAGATTGTAGTGTTACAATCTGGGGTGTAGAGAAAGATCAACTTAATGCACGGTAGGTCCATTCAAAAGTCTGACAGCAGCAAGGAAGAAGCTGTGTCAGTTGGTACGTGACCTCAGAAACAAGTCTTTTGGCCCTTCTTGTCTGTGCTGAACCATTTTTTGCCTAGTCCCGCTGACCTGTACTTGGATCATATCCCTCCATACCCCTCTCATCCGTGAACCCATCCAAGTTTTTCTTAAACATTAAAAGTGACCCCGCATTTATCACTTTATCCGATAACTCATTCCACACTCCCACCACTCTCTGTGTGAAGAAGCCTCCCCACTAATTTTCCCTTTAAACTTTTCTCCTTTCACTCTTAAGCCATGCCCTCTGGTTTTTTTTCTCCCCTAGCCTCAGTGGAAAAAGCCTGCTTGCATTCACTCTATCTATACTCATCAAAATCTTATACACCTCTATCAAATCTCCCCTCTATGCTCCAGAAAATAAATTCCTGATCTATTCAACCTTTCAGTTTCTCAAATCTTGGCAACATTCTTGTGAACCTTCTCTGCACTCTTTCAACCTTATTAATATCCTTCCTGTAATTAGGTGACCAAAACTGCACACAATACTCTAAATTTGGCCTCACCAATACCTTACACAACCTCGCCATAACATTCCAACTCTTGTACTCAATACTTTGATTTATAAAGGCCAACATTCCAAAAGCACTCTTTACGACTCTATCCCGTGGTGGGCAGGCAGGGTGGAGAAATTCCAGCCAGACCACTCACCAATAGAGAAAGCTAAGGGCAAACAGAAGTATGAAAAAACTCAGGAAGGGTCTTGACAAGATGCACACATGGAAAGGAAGTTTCCCCTTGTGGGTCAGACCAGAACTGTCTTAAAATTAAGTGCCGCTCCTTCATGAGAATTATTTTTCCTCTCAGGGGTTGTGCGACTTTGGAAATCTCTGGGCAGACATTTCCCCTCCTGCGAATCATAGCAGGCGGGACATAGACCAGAATCATAGAACCCTACAGTGCAGAAAGAGGTCGTTCGGCCTATCGAGTCTGCACCGAACACAATCCTTCCCAGGCCCATATCCCTACACATTATACCCACTAATCCCTCTAATCTACGCATCCCTGGACACTAAGGGACAATTTCTTAGCATGGCCAATCAACCCAACCCGCACATCTTTGGACTGTGGGAGGAAAATGGAGTACCCAGAGGAAACCCACGCAGACATGGGGAGAATGTGCAAACTCTACACACATTCCGAGCTGAGAATCGAACCCAGGACCCTGGAGCTGTGAAGCAGCAGTGCTAACCACTGTGCTACCGTGCCACACCATGCAAAGATTCATTGACCTCGAATGGGATTGGGGTGAGTGTAGCTATAAGATCCCATGGAATTGGGGACGGGATGGAGGTCATTGAATATTTTTTTAAAGCAGGGGTAGATAGATTCTTGACAAGGAAGGGTAAGAGTGTGGATGGGGAATGTGGAACTCGAAACACAAACAGCCTGAAAATTACTGAATGGCAGACCAGGCTCAATGAGCTTAATGGCCTCTGCTCCTGCTTCATGTGTTGGCGAGGATGCAGACATTAGGGAGATTTTACAGCCATCAGTGTCACGTCTTCATTACTGAGACTAGCTTTTCAATTCCAGATTTATTCTCTGAATTTAAGTACCACCAGCTGCCGTGGGGGGGATTTGAACCTGTGTCCTCCACAGCAGTAGCCCGGTGAGTCTGATGGAATCACCGCCAGACTACCATCGCCCCCCCCCCCCCAATTCATAAAGCCATTTGGTGGTGGCAACATATTAAGGGTCCCACAGGAATTACTTCAGTAGCGTGTATCTTTACACACATGCTGTGGCGCGGCACAGTAACACAGCAGTTAGCACTGCTGCCTCACAGTGCCTGGGACGCAGGTTCGATTCCCGACTTGGGTTACCCGTCTGTGTGGAGTTTGTGCATTCTCCCCGTGCCTGCATGGGTTTCCTCCCACAAGTCTGAAAATCGTGCTGGTTAGACGCATCGGCCGTGCTAAATTTTCCCTCAGTGTATCCGAACAGGAGTGTGGCAACTAGGGGATTTTCACATTGCAGTGTGAATGTGACTCTACTTGTGGCACTGATAAATTAACTGTAGTCTGGAGCGATGTTGGCAGAAGCTCATGTTTCTTTCCGTTAAATGGCTAACCAGGAATCTCTCCCACTCTCGGCCTACGTGTGACTTAGGAACAACAGCAATACAATTCACTCTTAACTGCCCTCAGGCAACTAGGATGGGCAATAAAAGTTGGTGAGCCAGCAATGCCCAATCCCCACAATTGAATTTTTTTAAAACCCCTGGAGTTTCGCCATTCCTATCACTGTGAGCACACACAGTTTCAGCTACATTTCATAAATAACCTCTTGTTATAACATTAGAACAGGAAATATAACTCTCCCATGAACATAACAATAAGGTAAGTGCAAGGAAAAATAACAAGTTAATCTTCAAACTTTAGCAAACGGGATCATGTTGCATCTCACTCCAGGCAACTGGCGACATTCCCTCGCTGGGACTATCCGCAGATATTTCAACTGGGAGAAGGTAAACAGCTTTGTTTTCAACTCTTCCTATCCTCGTTTTGATGCCAGAGTGATGAAGGTGAATGCCCCTGTGCCAGTTGGCAGGATGGCGGGCAAGGATTTGTGAGAGTGGACTGACTGACCCGTAGGTAGGCACAGTGGGTCAGCACTGCTGCCTCACAGCGCCAGGGAGCCAGGTTCAATTCCCAGCTCGGGACACTGTCTGTGCGGAGTCTGCGCGTCCTCCCCGTGTCTGCGTGGGTTTCCTCCGACGCTCCAAAGATGAGTGGGTTAGGTGGAGTGGCCGTGTGAAAGTCTCCCTCAGTGACCAGGGATTTTCGGGATGTACAGGGAGTGTGGGGGATTTTCACAGTAATTTTCTTTGCAATGTGAGTGTAAGCTGACTTGTGACTAATAAGTAAACTTTAAAAATCGGGGCTTGCCATGAGTTCTGAATACTTGTGGGCCAGTGTGTTGACACATTCTGATCTTTCTCTGTAAAATGTTTTTTTTTAATTAGTTTGCGGGTCACAGTCATTACTGGCTGGCCAGCATTTATTGCCCATTATAGAATCATGGAATCCTCGGGATTTGAACACTTTCCCCCACTCCTCATTTTCTCCCACATCTTCCCAAAAGCACTTTCTGGGCTATTAACCTTGGGCAGCACAGCGGTTAACACTGCTGCTTCACAGCTCCAGGGTCCTGGGTTCGATTCCCAGCTCGGGTCACTGTCTGTGTGGAGTTTGCACATTCTCCTCGTGTCTGCATGGGTTTCCTCCAGTTTCCTCCCACAGTCCAAAGACGTGCGGGTTAGGTTGATGCTAAGGAATTGCCTCTTAGTGTCCAGGAATGTGTAGGTTAGTGGGTATAAAATGTAGGAATATGGGGGTTGGACCTGGGTGGGATTGGGTTTGGTGCAGACTCGATGGGCCGAAGGGCCTCTTTCTGCACTGTAGGGTTCTATCAGTCATGCAACAATTGGCCTCAGTTCCCACGTTCAGCGGGACTGCATCATCAAATAGAGAGACACTGAAAATCTGAAACGCAGGCTGGAATTTTCCACTCTCAACCCCATCCAACAGTGGGGATAGTTTGCCATGAGCTGCTGGTGGGATCTTCCTGTGCCTCTAGAAGTCAATGGCATTGGCTCACTCACTCTAGCACTGGGGAACACATGGCAGACGGGGGTCTTGGGAAGGGGCGCAGTGAGAGGCGGGAAGGAAAGGGCGTGGCGGGGCGAGAAGTGCAATCCAACTTGGGTGGAACTGGAAGATCCCATATGCTGTAAAATCCCTCCCAAAAACTGAAAGGACAGGTCCCTAAAGCGTTCCCCTGTGTCTCTGGATTGCTAGTTCCAGTAACAATTCCACTAACCTGCTCCCTCCCCACTTTCTGGGCAGCTCAGTGGCACAGTGATTAGCGCCAGGGATCCTGGTTCAAATTCTATCACTGCCTATGTGGAGTTTGCACATTCTCCCCATGTCTGCGTGGGTTTCCTCCGAGTGCTCCAGTTTCCTCCCACATTCCAAAGATCTATGATTCCATTCTATTCTACGATTCAGCATATGCCGTGGTGGGATTTGAACCCAGGTCTCCAGAACATTACCCTGGGTCTCTGAATTACTAGTCCAATGACAATACCACCTCCCCATATGATTGGCGTTACTGTTGTCCTATCAAAACCCAACAGAATTTCAAATTGTATTAACTCAGGATTCTTAATAGTGTCAATGAACAGAGGGATCTTGGTGTATATGTGCATAGATCCCTGAAAGTAGGCAGTCAAGTCGATAAGGTTGTTAAGAAGGCATATGGAGTCTTAGCTTTTATTGGTAGGGGGATTGAATTTCGGAGCCGCAACGTCATGTTGCAACTGTACAAAACTCCAGTGCGGCCGCACTTGGAGCATTGTGTGCAGTTCTGGTCCCCGCATTATAAGAAAGATGTGGAGGCATTGGAGAGGGTACAGAGGAGGTTTACCAGGATGTTGCCTGGTATGGAGGGCAGGTCTTATGAAGAGAGGCTGAGGGATTTGAGGTTGTTTTCGTTAGAAAGGAGGCGGCTAAGAGGGGACCTTATCGAAACATATAAGATGATTAGAGGTTTAGATAGGGTGGAGAGTGATAGCCTTTTTCCTAGGATGGAGAAAGCTAGCACGAGGGGACACAGCTTTAAATTAAGGGGTGATAGTTATAGGACGGATATCAGAGGTAGGTTCTTTACCCAAAGGGTGGTTCGGGAGTGGAATGCCCTGCCTGCAGCAGTTGTAGATGCGCCAAGTTTGGTGGCGTTTAAGAGGTTAGTTGATAAGTATATGGAAGAGAAGGGAATGGTTTAGTTTGGAGGGGCATTGCTTTTTATATTGGTTGGCGCAACATCGAAGGCCGAAGGGCCTGTTCTGTGCTGTAATGTTCTATGTTCTATGTTCTATTCCAAAAAAAACCCAAAGGAATTTTGCCTAATCTCTCCACATATACCTGGAACTCCTTTTCGTGATCTCCAAGAGCTTATTGTGGTGTCCAGACTGAGGGGCGGGGGGGGGGGGGGGGGGGGGGGGGGGGCGATGGCCTAGTGGTATTTTTGCTAAACTGTTCATCCAGAAGCTCAATTAATGTTCTGAGAATCTGGGTTCGAATCCCACCATGGCAGACGGTGGAATTTGAGTTCAATTAAAAAAAACCTAAAATTAAGAGTCTACTGTTGACCATGAAACCATTGACGATTGTCAAAAGTCCCATCTGGTTCACTCATGTCCTTTAGGGAAGGAAACCTGCCGTCCTTACCCATTTTGGCCTACATGTGTCTCCAGAGCCTCAGCAATTTGTTTAACTCTCAACTGCCCTCCAAGGGCAACTAAGGATAGGCAATAAACGCTGGCCCAGTTGGCGTGCCAGTAACTCCATTAGCCTCATCTTGCCTATTAATCTTGTATGTGGCACTTCTTCAGATTTGTTTCGGAAATCCAGGTATATTAGATCTACTAGTTCCCCTTTATCTACCATTTAAACCCTCAAAACACGGATATTTTTTCAAACAGGGGTCTCCCTTTAGCGAAACCATTTGTTCTAATCACACTCTGCTTTTCTAAGTGCATTGTTAAGATTTCCATGGTAATAAATTCTAGTATTTTCAACAACTGGCCTGCAGTTCATATTTTCTCGCTCCCGACTTTCTCGAAAAGTGCTGTAACGTTTGCCAATTTCCAATCTGATGGGATTGATCTTGGATCTGAGCAATTTTGGAAAATCATAGCTAGCATATCCGCATCTTATGTTTGAGCTTATTTATTAATGTCTCAATTAGGCTTACATTAACGCTGCAATGAAGTTACTGTGAAAATCCCCTGGTCACCACACTCCGGTACCTGTTCGGTTACACTGAGGGAGAATTTAGCACGGCCAATGCATTTATAAGCAGCATGATTTTTGGACTGTGGGAGGAAACTTGAAGGAAACCCACACAGACATGGCGAGGACATGCAGACTCTACAAGACAGTGGCCCAAGCCAAGAATCAAAACTCTGTCCCTGGCGCTATGAGGCAGCAATGCTGACCACTGTGCCACCAATGCTGTCCTATCTGCAGTCACCTCCTTCAGAACCCGTGGATTCTGGTTCCTTAGGTGTCTCCAACACATTTTCATACAATCATAAAATCATTGAATCCCCACAATGCAGAAGGAGGACATTTGGCCCATCGAGCCTGACTAACAACAATCCCTGTAACTACACATAATTGCCCTCTAAATCCAAGACACTAAGAAGCAATTTAGCATGGCAATCTACCTAACCTGCACATCTTTGGACTGTGGGAGGAAAGTGGAGCACCCAGAGGAAACCCATGCAGACACGGAGAGAATGTGCAAACTCCACATACTCTCCCAAGACCAGAATTGAACCCAGATCCGTGGTGCTATGAGGAGCAGTGCTAACCACTGTGTCGCCGTGCTAATTTCCTCTCTTTTCTCACTGCCCCTGTCCAATATGAAACTTGCACATCACTAAATAGTTGCTCAATGCCTTCACCATTTTCTCGTTCCCCATGATAATTTCTTTTGTTTCTTATTCCACGGAGCCTATGTTTACTTTAGCTACTCCCTTTTTACGTACTTGGGAAGAACTCTAACCACTTTTTTTTTGTTTCTCAATGGTTTACCCTCCTGTCTCATCAACATTTTGGTGGCCCCTTGTTGGTTTCGAAGCCCCAGACTTGCTATTGTCTCTTAAACTTCTTCTTTTAATTTAATGCTATCCTTAACTTTCTGAGTGAGTCATGATGAGTCTTTCTTGCTGAGTCTTTGCTTTGCGATGCAAAGAGTAATTTGTTGAACATTTTGAAACTTTTTGTTTAAATGACTCAATGCCTTTGATCTACTGATCCAACAAACCTTAACCAAACCTCTCCTCGTCCCAATGTAATTCCCTTTCTTTCAAACTCTTGTTGATTAGGGTACGTCACTTTCAAACTTCAATTCCATTATGATCACTACTTCCCATTGGATCTTTACCGTATTTACCAATTAAGTCTGCTTCATTACACAGTTATAGATCTAAGATAGCTTTAACTCGATTCAGTTGCACAATGGATCACTTCGAGAGACTGTCATAAATATTTCAGAAAATAGAACACAAAACAAAGCACAAACAAGCCCTTCGGCCCAAAAGTTGCGCCAAACATATCCCTACCTACTGGGCTTATCTGGAACCCTCTATCTTACTAAGCCCCATGTACTTATCCAAAAGTCTCTTAAAAAGCCATTCCGCTAGCCACACACAACACAACAAACACCCAACCACAACCCACACAACACAACAAACACACCAACCACAACCCCTACACATCTTTAGACACTAAGGGGCAATTTAGCACGGCCAATCCACTTAACCTGCACATCTTTAGACACTAAGGGGCAATTTAGCACAGCCAATCCACTTAATCTGCACATCTTTAGACACTAAGGGGCAATTTAGCACGGCCAATCCACCTAACCATCACATCTTTCGGACTGTGGGAAGGAAACTGGAGCACACGGAGGAAACCCACGCAGACACGGGGAGAACGCACAAATTCCACACGGTTAGTAACCCAAACCAGGAATCAAACCCGTGTCCCTGGTGCTTTGAGGCAGTAATGCTAACCACTGTGACACCGTGCCAAAAGAAAGAAAGGAAGTGGGAAAGAGTTTTGTTAATGTCACAAGTAGGCTTACATTAACACTGCAATGGAGTTACTTTGAAAATCCACCCATTGTGACACTGTGGTGTCTGTTTGGGTACACTGAGGGAGAATTTAGCACGGCCAAAGCACCTAACCAGCACGTCTTTCGGACTGTGGGAGGAAACCGGAGCACCCGGAGGAAACCCACACAGACACGGGCAGAACATGCAGATTCCGCACAGACGGTGACCCAAGGCCAGAATGAAACCTGGCACCATGAGGCAGCAATGCCAACCGTTGCTTCACCGTGCCAAGGGAGAATGATGTGGGAGAGTAAAATAGCGACGGGCAGAGGGTGAAAAGGCAGAGGCTAAAAGTAAAGATGAAAGAAAGTGAGAGAGAGAGAGAGAGAGAAAAAGAGAGAATGTTGATACCAAACGTTCACACCTCAGTGTATAAATAAAACCTGAAATAGTGCTGGCACCCACCCCACCGCTCCCAACCATCCAGAATCTTTCAGTCAAAGTCAATAAGCAGACTCCAAGGCCGCACCCTCGAGGGAGGCAGTGCGCAGAATAATCCAGTTTCTGGGAAATGTGGATCCTGACTACCTCATGGAAAAGGCACAAGACGATTACAAATAAATCTCACCAGGCCGTGTAAAGGGGAGAGGTCGTTCTGCACAGAGAGAGGTCACCCTCAGCCAACAAGCGAGGCCGGGGGAGGGGGGAATAGGATGACAAAGCAGTAACCACGGTAACAGGGTCGATGAAGGAAGAAGGAAGTGAACCATGGACAGGCCAATGACTCGTTAAAACCCAGTTTAAATAATGACGCGCTCTCACCATTAGCTTACCCGCTGCTTTCTAAAGGAAGATGTTTATCGCGAAAACCTGCACCCTCGGCCCCGCCAGCAACACAGGAGTCCACCTTCCTCCTCCCAAATCCCAATCTAATGGGCGGTGATGATTACAGGCAGAGTTTTCCCAAAATCACGGCCACGCAACGGATTTGGAATGCAGGAACCCTGCACGCTGCTTTCTTATTTGTTGAACGTAATGTAGACAGCGCTGCTGGGCCCGCATTTGTTGCTAATTGCCCCTGACGAGACAGGATTATCCTGGCAGGAACATCCCCCCAATACCTGGGAAGAGGGAACTTAAAGCTGCAGCACTAACATTTGACTCTGCTCCTTAACCTAGAACATCCAACCCATCAGGTGTAGGAGCAGAAGGAGGCTATTTGGCCCATCGAGTCTGCTCCACCACTCAATGGCATCATGAGTGATAACCCTTAACTCCACTTTCCCGCCTTATCCCTCGATTCCCTTACTGATTAAAAGTCTGTCTAAAACATACTTAATGCTCCAGCCTCTACGATAAAGAATTCCTCAGATTTCTAACCCTCTGAGAGAAGAAATTCCTCCTCAGCTCTATCTTAAATGTACAATCCTCTTCCTCTGAGATTATCTCCTCTCAGAACCTATTCCATCAAGTCCCTTCTGCCCCAAGAATCCGATATATCTCGATAAAGTTGCTTTTCCTTCTTCTAAACTCCAGTGAGTGTAGTCCCAACCTGCTCGACCTCTCCTCGTAAGAAAACCCCTCCATACCCAGGATCAACTTCTCTGGATCTCCTCCAATGCCAGTATACCTTTCCATTAGGATATTCCTTGTTGCTGTGGTCTAATTAGTTTTAGCAAAACTTCCCTGTCTTTACACTCCATTCCCTTCGAGATAAAGGCCAAACTTTAGCCTTCCCAGTTGACCCAGTTCTGGGAGTGAGTAGAGACCCAGAGAGGGGGATTGGATCAGCTGGAGGAATAATTGATTGATGGGAAGGGGCAGGGCTTAGGCGAAGGGCAGTGACGGACGGAATGTGTAGAGGAAAAGGACGGAAAGTGTTCTCTCTGTAAAACTGGTCATTAGTTTCGAGGTTCAGGAGTGAGGCAGAGGTGGGATAGAGAGCGCGAGGCAGGTATTGGTTTGAAAATTATGTCGTGATTCCACTCATGCCAACCGGGCGGGCTTTTACAGCCTCACCAGGGTGAGACTGGAAATCCCTGCCCGAGGGCAAAATAGATTTCCGTTGTCAGACTTTTGCCCGTGCTAATCTGGAGTTGGGTGAGGTGGTACACATACCAACTGACTCAAGAACAGCCTCTTCCCAGTTATCAAATGGACTTACCGTTAAGTTTTCACCCTTGCTCTGACTGTAACATTCTGCACCCTCTTCTTTCCTTCTCTATGAACGGTACACTGTATAAAATGCAAGAAACAACACTTTTCACTGTACACTAATATGTGACAATAATAAATCAAATTCTTTTTATTATTGTCACAGTTAGGCTTACATTAACACGGTTTGGGTAAGGTTATACCTGACATTGGAAGGTATCTCCAAATCTGCTCAGAGTCTTTTTCTGAAGGTGTGTTGACTTGTTTTGGGAGATTTGATTCATTTTTGACTTTTCTCTTTGGATTCACAACTGTTGTTTCTTTATTTTCCAACTCCTTCCGCCTTTTCGCCAACAGTCACCACCGGGTTTCATTTTACCTCTGTCACCTCTAGGGCAGGATATATTCCCACTCAGGTGGTTCCCCACCAACGCCCGAAGACTCAAACTCAACCCGATTTTTGGAATTGGATATTTTTGCACGGAGGGAGCCATGCCAGTTTAACAGGAAGGAGCGCTTACCTTAACATCTTACGTTTCATAAATTCCCCCCCAAAGTGCTTTACACACCAACGTAAATGCTTTTGACAAGTTGCAGTGTAGAGAATGCAGTGACTAATTTGATTTAGTTTATTATTGTTACTTGTATTAACTCTCAGTGAAAAAGTATTGTTTCTTGCACGCTGTACAGAGGAAGCATACCATAGAGAAGGAGAGAGTGCAGAATGTCATGCGAGGCAGGTCCATTCAAAAGTCTGATAGCAGCAGGGAAGAAGTTGTTCTTGAGTCAGTCGGTACGTGACCTCAGACTTTTGTATCTTTTTCTCAATAGAAGAAGGTGGAAGAGATTGTGTCTGGAGTGCATGGGGTATTTAATTACGTT
Source organism: Sphyrna mokarran (assembly GCA_024679065.1). NCBI lineage: Eukaryota > Metazoa > Chordata > Chondrichthyes > Carcharhiniformes > Carcharhinidae > Sphyrna > Sphyrna mokarran. The sequence goes on from JAGIQG010000032.1 coordinate 4,574,286, forward strand.
CCCTGAGGCAGTGCAGCCAGTGTCAATGAATGAGAGGCTGGACTGTGTGATGGATTGGGCTTCATTCACGACCCTTTCAATCTGTACTTTATTCGATTTGGTGGTAAAGCATCCAAAGGTATTTAATTGCCGTGTATAATCAGCAATAATTAAATATTAAGCAAAAGAATGATACACTAAAAGAAGTAAAGAATTCAAATGATGTTACAAAGTTCTCAAGAGGCAAGAGAGCATAGCAGTATTTAGTCTCTTAATGCCATTCTTACCTTGGTGTCTATTTACTTCTAATTATGCCTCTGTTTCTTGCAGTCTTGATGGGGAGATGCCAGCATTGGACTGGGGTAAACACAGTAAGAAGTCTCGCAGGTTCGAGTCCACACAGTTTATTTGATAGTAAACCCACAAGCTTTTGGAAACAGTGGTCCTTCATCAGGTGTGTGGAAGGTTCTTGCGGTCCTGGGCAGAGCAGGAGGCATACCAAGCTGTGATACATCGGGAAAGAATTCTTTCTATGGTGAATCAGTAGATGTTGATGAGAGTCATAGTGGACATGCCAAATGTCTCCTGAGAAAGTTGAAGCATTGGTGGGCTTTCTTAACTGGAGGGGCCAGGACAGGTTGTTGGTGATCTGGACACCTAAAAACTTGAGACTGTCGATCCTTTCTACTTCATCCCCGTTGATGTAGACAGGGGCAAGTTCTCCTCTAGACTTCCTGAAGTCGATGTTATATTCATCACACCGTTTCACCAGATTCCCCAGAATTTGGACACAGCAAAGCCTCACAAACCAGAGAACCTGTACAGTACAGAAGGAGGCCATTTGGCCCATCGAATCTGCACCAACTCTTCGAAAGGACATTCCACCCAGGCCCTCCTCTCTGCCCTAACCCACTACCACGGCCAATCTCCCCGACCTACACATCTTCGGGCTGTGGGAGGAAACTGGAGCACCGGCAGAAACCCAGGCAGACATGGGGAGAACATACACATAGCCAGTGACCACATGGCCAGCATCAAACCCGGGTCCCTAGAGCTGTGAGGCAGCGGTGCTCTAACCACTGTGTCGCCATGAGACCAACAAATGATTGTTTCATCCAGACTAGTTTTCAACTACAGATTTTATGAATGGAATTTAAATTCCACCAGCTGCCATGATGTGTTTTGAATCCGTGTCCCCCAGAGCATTAGCCTGGGCCTCTGGATTACAAAACCCCTGATGTTATTCCGCTGACGCTATCTCATCGAGTTAACAAAATCCAAAAGTTTCTAACGCAGTCTCCCCCACATACCTGCTGCTATGGGTTTCCTAGTGAAGTGGGGCGGAGTCAACAGGGCAACTCCCATTGACATCATTGGCACCAGATGATCATGTCGCTGACCAATGGCAGACCACCTCCCACCATTAAGAAATGCACTATGCGGTGGGAGGGGGAGAGGGGACATCCAAAATCTCCACATTATTGTAGGTTAAATGGATTGGCCGTGCTAAATTGCCTCTTAGTGTCCAAAGATGTGCAAATTAGGTGGATTGGCCATGCTAAATTGCCCCTTAGTGTCCAAAGATGTGCAAATTAGGTGGATTGGCCATGCTAAATTGTCCCTTTGTGTCCAAAGATGTGCAGGTTAGGGGGATTGGCCATGCTAAATTGCCCCTTAGTGTCCAAAGATATTCAGGTTAGGGAGATATAGGAATAGAGCCTGGGTGGAATTTTCTATCAGGAAGTTGGTGCTATCTCAAAGGGCTGAATGGCCTCCCCTTGCCCTATGTGGATTGTATAAATGCCTGGTACTTGTGTGCAATGAATGTGAAACACATTGGAATGGTTTGATGCTGTGTAAAAGCAGAATGTGTTCTTGTAATTGCAGCGAAGCTCTCCCACTGTGTGCACTAGAAGAATTCCTGTAACACCACCTTCCTGGTGAACGAGCAGTCTGTGGGGAGCAGCAGGTCAGTGCTGGGTCACCTGCTATCCGTTCATCTCAGAGCTGCGAAAGGAGGAAGGCAGAATGTGAAAGGAAGACTTTAACCTGCACTTGTGTTTCTGGAAATCTGGATTTTCCCTTCCTAAACATTGCGTCAGAATTGTCAAAGCCTAAACCAGTAGAGATTTTATTGGTTAAAAAGGGATGGAGGACAATGGCAGAACAGGGTCGGAATCCTAGAATTCCTACAGTGTAGGAGAGGCCATTCAGCCCATCGACCCTGTACCAACTCTCTGATAATGTATCCCACCCCAGTCCTAACCTTATGCATTTACCATGGCTAATCCACCTAACCTGCACAACTTCAGACACTTATGGGACAATTTACCATGGCCAATCCATCTAACCCTTTGTGTAGGCGGTCTTTTATTCCACATGGGGGTCCCCCACTGTCACTCTTGGATGTGTGTCTCCCCTACAGGTGAAGGAAACCGCAGAAATGTCACACGGGGAGAGAGATAGAAAGCGAGACACCAGCAAACCAGTGGATGTAGCAGTTCTAGATTTCGAAATGATGTTCCAGCTGAGATCCAGCAAAATGAAAAGAGAGGTGACAGAAAAAGAAAAATTTTATACAGGAAGGAGTTGAAATTATCCAGACCATAATGGATATTATGCCATATCCATATCAGTATGGCAATACAGCCATAACTGATTACGAAGAGACAATATTTTTAAGTTTTCCCAATTCCCATCCACCCTTCCTCAACACCTGGCTAACTGGGAATTTCTGGAGGTTATACTTCTGGGGTCAGAGAGGCAAGTGCTCCCTTTAAGAAAAGATGAGGGCCGGATTGCTTTCCAGGCGCACACACCTTGGTGGTTGGATAGGTATAAAAATCTGTGCAATTCTGGCCTTCAGTCTGTCCGAACATGCAGTTTCTTGTATCCTGGATCATAGCTGGGAAATACTTGCCAAGTTTCTTTCTTTGGAGGCGAACAGAGTAATTTTAGAGTTGTTTTTTTTTTCATTTGTTGGAGTTGAGGGTCAGACAAAGTTGGTTTATTCTGCTTGGGGAAGAATCGCTGGGCCGTGGTTGTGGAGAAGTGAACCACCCAGTGTGTTCCGGTTTAAAAAAAATCTCCTGTCCTTTGTCTTTTAAGAAGATGCTGCTTTTGAATTTCTGGCAGGCTTCTCCCAGCGGTTAGTTGAATTTTGGTGAGTGCGCTTCGGAGCTGAATGAGGTGCAAAACGGTTTTTGTGGACCTCAAGCGGTGTCGATCGCTTTCCCATCGAGATGGAAAACGGATGAATGGACACCGCTCGACAATCACCAGGCAAGAGCGTTCCCCACCTCTTGGGGAATACTCAGCACTCAAGGGTATTCGGCCTCTGATTTTCGGGTAAACATTCTCCAAAGCGACTTTCACGACACACGACAGCGTAGAATCGCTCAGCAGAAATCGATAGCCAAGTTCCACACACATCAGGGTGACCTCAACCGGGATCTTGGGTTCATGTCACACTATCTGTAACCCCACAACTTGCCTGGACTTGCAAAATCTCACTAATCTTCCTGTTCTTTAGATATTCTTTAGATTTGTTCTTTAGACATATTCTTTAGATATGTTAAGAATAGAAGATTAGTTAGGACAAGATTAGGGCCAGTCATAGACAGCAGTGGGAAGTTGTGCGTGGAGCCTGAAGAGATTGGAGAGGTACTGAATAAATATTTCTCTTCGGTATTCACTCAGGGTGATGTAAATGTAGTTGTGGAGAACACTGAGGTACAGGGTTGCAAACTGGAAAGTATTGAAGTAGATAGGGAGGATGTGCTAGATATTCTTGAGGGTTTGAAGTTGGATAAGTCCCCTGGGCCGGACGGGATTTACCCTAGGATTCTCTGGGAGGCAAGAGAGGAGATTGCAAAGCCTCTGGCTCTGATCTTCAGGTTGTCGTTGGTTACGGGTGTGGTTCCGGAGGACTGGAGGATAGCGAATGTGGTCCCGTTGTTCAAGAAGGGGAAGAGAGACCTTCCAGGGAATTATAGGCCAGTGAGTCTTACTTCTGTTGTGGGCAAAGTATTGGAGAGAATTATTAGGGATAGGATTTATAGTTATTTAGAGAGAAATGAATTGATGGGGGATAGTCAGCATGGTTTTGTGAAGGGTAGGTCGTGCCTTACTAACCTTATTGAGTTTTTTGAAAAAGTGACCAAAGAGGTGGATGGGGGTAAGGCAGTTGATGTGGTATATATGGACTTTAGTAAGGCGTTTGATAAGGTGGCCCATGGAAGACTTCTGCAGAAAATGCAGATGTATGGGATAGAGAGTGATTTAGCTAATTGGGTTAGGAATTGGCTAGCAGATAGAAGACAGAGGGTGGTGGTTGATGGGAGATATTCATCGTGGAGTTCGGTGACAAGTGGTGTACCTCAGGGGTCTGTTTTGGGGCCCCTGCTGTTTGTAATTTTTATAAATGATCTGGATGAGGGTATTGAAGGATGGATTAGTAAATTTGCAGATGACACTAAAGTCGGTGGAGTGGTAGATAGTGAAGAGGGGTGTTATAGTTTGCAGAGAGACTTGGACAAGTTGCAGAGCTGGGCCGAGAGGTGGCAAATGGAGTTTAATGTGGAAAAGTGTGAGGTAATGCACTTTGGCAGGAATAATAAATGTGTAGAGTATAGGGCTAATGGTAGGATTCTTAATAGTGTTGATGAACAGAGGGATCTTGGTGTATATGTGCATAGATCCCTGAAAGTAGGCAGTCAAGTCGATAAGGTTGTTAAGAAGGCATATGGAGTCTTAGCTTTTATTGGTAGGGGGATTGAATTTCGGAGCCGCAACGTCATGTTGCAACTGTACAAAACTCTAGTGCGGCCGCACTTGGAGTATTGTGTGCAGTTCTGGTCCCCGCATTATAAGAAAGATGTGGAGGCATTGGAGAGGGTACAGAGGAGGTTTACCAGGATGTTGCCTGGTATGGAGGGCAGGTCTTATGAAGAGAGGCTGAGGGATTTGAGGTTGTTTTCGTTAGAAAGGAGGCGGCTAAGAGGGGACCTTATTGAAACATATAAGATGATTAGAGGTTTAGATAGGGTGGACAGTGATAGCCTTTTTCCTAGGATGGAGAAAGCTAGCACGAGGGGACACAGCTTTAAATTAAGGGGTGATAGTTATAGGACGGATATCAGAGGTAGGTTCTTTACCCAAAGGGTGGTTCGGGAGTGGAATGCCCTGCCTGCAGCAGTAGTAGATGCGCCAAGTTTGGTGGCGTTTAAGAGGTTAGTTGATAAGTATATGGAAGAGAAGGGAATGGTTTACTTTGGAGGGGCATTGCTTTTTATATTGGTCGGCGCAACATCGAAGGCCGAAGGGCCTGTTCTGTGCTGTAATGTTCTATGTTCTATGTTCTATGTCTGGAAGCAATTTCACATCTCTTTAAACTGCGCTTAACCGTCTCTCCAGATGCATTGTCTGTACCTCTAAAGACTTGATTACCTGTAAAGACTTGCATTCCAACCATCATCTCATAACTGAGTCTGTGTCTGTATATGCGCTGTTTGTGAGCACAACTCTTCACTGATGAAGGGGCAGCGTTCTGAAAGCGCGTGCTACCAAATAAACCTGTATGACTTTAACCTGGAGCCGTGAGACTTCCTAACCCAAATCCAATGCCAGCATCTCCACATCATCGAGATGGTTCCACAAAACATTAGCCTGGGCCCAAACCTCACAGAGGAGTTTATAATATGTGCTGTCCGTAGATGTTGTAATGGGTGGCAGGCCTAGTGAGGCCTGTTTTTGCATAACCGTCAGACTAGTTTTCATAGAATCATCGAAGACTACAATGCAGAAAGAGGCCCTTCAGCCCATCGAGTCAGCACCCAACACAATTCCACCCCAAGCCCTACCCCCATAACCCTACATATTATACCCACTAATCCCTCTAACCCAGGTCATCCCAGGTCACTAAGGGGCAATTTTTAGCATGGCCAATCAACCTAACCCGCACATTTTGGCCTGAGAGGGGAAACCAGAGCACCCGGAGGAAACCCGTACAGACACGGGGAGAACGTGCAGACTCCACACAGAGGGTGACCCAGGGTGGGAATCGAACCCAGGTCCCTCGCACCGCAGGGCAGCAGTGCTAACCACTGTGCCACCATGGAACTGAAATGCCACTATTACAATTCACACTGGAGTTAGACCCTGTGGGTAGGATTTTTACAGCCTTGCTCACCCCAAAAGGATAAAAGCCCCCTCAAGATTACTTTCAAAGGTCTGCCCCTCGTCCGCTCTGATTCCTGTGGGGGACGAGACGGTAAAGTTCACCCTCTTCTGTTAGATATTAAATGAGGTACTTTGTTGTACCATCACCAGTTTTAGCTGTGACACAGATCCATAGGGTTTATCGGAGGCTAATTTGGTATCTTAATAAGGCCGCCCTGTTTAAATGTCTGCTCACAAGACACTGTTTTGATCCTAATTGTTGAAGAGGTGGGAAAATAGTGACTGAGCGAGAGAGAGAGAGAGAGAGTACACAGATTCTTATTGACACTGCATTGGAGGCCCTGGGAGGAGGAAGATCAGACAGAGAAGGATGTTCACTACCCAGAGAATCATACAGTGCGGAAGATGTGTAGGTTTGGTGGAATTAGTGGGGTAAATACGTGATTTGCAGGGTTAAGGCCTGAGTAAGATCCTCTTTCACGGAAGCTGGTGCAGTCTCAATGGGCCAAATGGCCTCCTTCTGCACTGTGGAGATTCTATTCTAAGTGTTCAAGAGCAGCCAGGATCATACCTTGACTCGCACAGAATTGATGAAGGAGACCATTTGGCCCATTGTGTCTGTGCTAGCTCTCTGAATGAGCACTGTGAGCAAATGAATTGGTGAGAACCCTACAGACCGTCACAGCAGGAAGCAGAGTCAATGGGCCGGAGGGGGCAGGCCGCAGGGCAACACAGAGTGACTCACAGTGGGAGGAGGGGAGTCGAGTAGGGCAGTCACGTTGTCATCTGTTATGACCTTGTTGTAAATACCTTCATTATCTGGTAATAAACCTTATCTTTGATTTGAGTCACCCTTCTCTGATGACACTTCCTTTCCAGATTTACCAATCTGAATGCCTTGATTGAATCTGTCTCCTAAATCACTCGACAACTGCAAATTTTTCCTGTGTCACTCTGGCTTTGTTTGTCAATTAAACTAAATCAAGTTTCTCCATCGCTGTCCAGATCCTGTTACGATATTGAATACCTCGATCAAATCTCCCCTCAGCCTGCTCTCCTCCGAGGAGAACACTCCCAACCTTTCCCACTGGCGTTCAAAGAGAAAAGGATCAAAGAAAATTCCAGCACAGGAACAGGCCCTTCGGCCCTCCAAGCCTGCACTGACCATGCTGCCCATCTTAACTAAAACCCTTACTCTTTTGGGGACCATATCAGATGCCTCTTAAAACTCACTATCATATCTGCTTCCACTACCTCCCCCGGCAGCGAGTTCCAGGCACCCACCGCCCTCTGTGTAAAAAAACTTGCCCCGTACATTTCTTTTAAACCTGACACCTCTCACCTTAAACCTGTGCCCTCTTGTAATTGACTCTTCCACCCTGGGGAAAAGCTTTTGACTATCCACTCTGTCCATGCCCCTCACAATCTTGTAGACTTCCATCAGGCCTCCTCCAACCTCCCTCATTCTAATGAAAACAAACCAAGTTTCTCCTCATAGCTAATGGCCTCGATACCAGGCAATATCCTGATAAATTCTCCAGAGCCTCCACATCCTTCTGGTAGTGTGGTGAGCAGAATTGAACACTGTATTCCAAGTGCGGCCTAACTAAGGTTCTATAAAGCTGCAACATGACTTGCCAATTTTTAAACTCTGCCTTCTTGACTATCTTCTCCACCTGCATTGCCACTTTCAGTGACCTGTGTACCAGTACACCCAGATCCCTCTGCCTATCAATACTCTAAAGGGTTCTGCCATTTACTGTATATTTCCTATCTGTATTAGACCTTCCAAAATGCATTACCTCACATTTGTCTGGATTAAACTTCATCTGCCATCTCTCTGCTCAAGTCTCTAACTGATCTATATCCTGCTGTATCCTCTGATGATCCTCATTGCTATCCGCAAATCCACCAATCTATGTCATTCACAAACTTACTAATCAAACCAGATATATTTTCCTCCAAATCATTTATATAAATTACGAACAGCAAACATCCCAGCATTGATCCCTGAGGAACACTACTAGTCACAGCCTTCCATTCAGAAACATACCCTTCCGCCGCTACCCTCTGTCTTCTGCGACTGAGCCAGTTTTGTACCCTCCTTGCCAGCTCACCTTCTGCACCAGTTTGCCATGAGAGATCTTGTCAAAGGCCTTACTGAAGTCCATATAGACAACATCCACTGCCCTACCCTCATCAATCACCTTCGTCACTTCCTCAGAAAACTCGATGAAGTTAGTGAGACACGACCTCCCCTTCTCTCACTAACACATCCACTTATTTCCAAGTAGGAGTAAATCCTGTCTCAAAAGAACACTCTCCAATAATTTCCCTACCAATAGCTCTGTAATTACCTGGATTATTCCTGCTATCCTTTTTAAACAAATGAATAACACTGGCTATTCTCCAATCCTCTAGAAACTCCTCTGTAGCTAATGTGGAGATAAAGATTTCTCCGAAGGTCTTAGCAATTTCTTCCCTTGCCTGTCTCAATATTCTTGACTATATCCCATTAGGACCTGGGAACTTGTCTGTCTTAACATTTCTCACGAACTCCAATACACACCTCCTTTTTGATCTCAACATGACTCAAACTATCTACACACCCTTCCCCAGATTTATTATCCATCAAGCCTGTCTCTTTTGTGAATACCGACGCCAAGTATTCATTTAATACCTTGTTTATTTTCTTTGGCCCCATGCATAGATTCTCTCTCCTGTCCTTGAGTGGGCCCACCCTCTCCCTGGCTACCCTCTTGCTCTTTATATATGTATAAAAAACCTTGGGATTTTCCTTAATGCTGCTGGTCAATGATTTGTCGTGACCCCTTTTAGCTCTCCTTACTCCTTGCTTAAGTTTTTTTCTACTTTCCTTGTATTCACATTTGCTTCGTGTGTTCCCAGCCTCCGAGCCTTGACAAATGCTTCCTTTATCTCTTTGACAAGGCTCACAATATACCTTATTTCCCAAAAACTTGTTACACTTATCCTTCATCTTTACAGAAATCCTGAATTGCTGTCAACTTACATTTGAAAGCCTCCCACTTGCCAGATGTTGATTTGTCCTCGAACATCTGCCTCCAATCTACATTCTTCAGCCTAATATTGTTGTAATTAGCCTTCCCCCAACTTAGTATCTCAACTTGAAGACTACACTTATCCTAAAGCTTACCGAATTCTTTCTTGGACTCTCCACAAACCAGAATGGATAAATAACTGGAAAAAGAATTTCGGCATTTTTCGGTTTTAATTCCAATCTTACCTCCCTCCGCAAATTCAAAGGATGACAGAATAGCACAGTGTGCTAGCACGGCTGCCTCACAGCGCCAGGGACCCGAGTTTGATTCCCGGCTTGGGTCTGTGGAGTTCTCCCCGTGTCCGTGTGTGTTCCCTCTGGTTTCCTCCCACAGTCCGAAAGATGGGCAGCATTGGCCCGTGCTAAATCCTCCCTCAGTGTACCCAAACAGGTGCCAGAGTGTGGCAACTAGGGGATTTTCACCGTAACTTCACTGCACCTTTGTACCTTTTTCCAGGCGGAAGAGAGAATGTCCGGGGTGCGTGGGATCCTTGATTATGCTGGCTGCTTTTCCGAGGCAGTGGGAAGTGTCAATGGATGGGAGGCAGGTTTGCGTGATGGATTGGTCTACATTTCCAACCCTTTGTAGTTTCTTGCTGTCTTGGGCAGAGCAGAAGCCATATTAAGCTGTGATACAATAAAAAGAATTCTTTCTATGACGCATCTGTAAAAATCTTTAATGTAAGTTTCTTTGTGACATTAGTAAATAAATTTTAAACGGATAAATCACTGGGAAAATCCGTCCAAAAGGAAAGTTGCCCATTTCCCTGTTTCGATCCAGGTGAATTCCACCCCCTGCTGGTGAATAACGGGATGGCCGAGAGCTAGAATGGTCTCTGTGTATAAAAGGTGCTCTTGCCCAGCCTGCTGCCTCATTCTCCCATCAAGACTCAGAGTGTCAAGATGAGGACTCTCCCTCTGCTGTGCTGTGTGGTGCTGCTTACTCTCTGCCTCTCCACGCTGGGTGAGGCTCGGGTTAAACAAAGGAAAAGTAAGTAATATTGAGCTGTACATCTGGTGTTATTATGCAGGGGGAATAGTGAGATTAACTCAGTGACACTTGTTAATAACTACAATACAAGGTACAACCCTGGCAGTGACTCGTTTAATCCCTGGCTTTGCGTATTGGGGGACTTGATTTATTATTGTCACGTATTTGTGTAGAGTGAATAGTACTGTTTCTTGCGCACTGTACAGATAGAGCAGTAGAAGGAAAGTAGAGGGTGCAGAATGTAGGGTTACAGACATAGCTAGGGTGTAGCGAAAGATCAATTTAATATAAGTAAAGCTATTCAAAAGTCTGACAGCAGCAGGGAAGAAGTTGTCCTTGAGTTGGTTGGTACGTGACCTCTGACTTTTGTATCTTTCTCCCGATGGAAGAAAGTGAAGAGAGAGTATCCGGGGTGCGTAGGGTCCTTGATTGTGCTAGCTGCTTTGCAACGGGAAGTGTAGACAGAGTCAATAGATGGGAGGCTGGTCTGAGTGATGGGCTGGGTTAGGTTTACAACCCTTTGTAGTTTCTTGCGGTTTTGGTCAGAGCAGGAGCCATACCAAGCTGCGATAAAAGCAGAAAGGACACTTTCTGTTGGGGCATCTGTAAAAATTGGTGAGATTTGTAACGGACATGTCAAATTTCCTTAACCCCCTGAGAAAGTAGAGGCGTTGGTGGGTCTTTCTTAACCACAATGTCGGCACAGAGGTGACACAGACACCTAAACACCGCAAGCTCTTGACCCTTTGTCCCCTTAAACATAATTTTGGTTGATCCTTTGTGAATATTCCCACCAGGTGGATGAGGGAATATTCTCCTCCACTCCCCCTCCCTCATCACATTGTTTGGGAGAGTGCATTAAATTCTGTACCCATCAGTAGCAGCCCATAATTATAGAAGGCACCATCGCCTTGGAAACAGGGGCATTTCATAGAGAATGGATTTGGATTTCCAAGGCCTAGGTGTTTCCAGCTTTTTAAAGATTTTATTGAGCGCGTCTTTGACTTGGGACAAATTCACGTCGCAGAATGCTTCTCAGGAGTGCTGTCACTCGAAATGCTCCATTGAACACAAAGTAGGTACAACAAAAAAAATTAGAGATAGCCCGTCTAGCCCTGATCCCCCATTGAATAAGATTGTGACCAATCTGATTGGAACCGCAATCCTACATTTCTGTGTGCCCATCGATAATCTTTCAGCCCCCTCTTGCTGAGCACAAATCCTTCTCGCTCTGCCTTAAAAACAGTCAAAGATTTTGCCCCCATTGCCACTCGAGGAAGAGTTCCAGATACCATAGAAACCCTACAGTGCAGAAAGAGCCATTTGGCCCATCGAGTCTGCACCGAACACAATCCCTCCCAAGCTCTATCTCCATATCCTAACATATTATACCCACTAGTCCCTCTAACCTCTGCTACCCTGGACACTAAGGGGCAATCCACCTAACCTGCACATCTTCGGACTGTGGACCAGAGTACCCGGAGGAAACCCACACAGACACGTGGAGAATGTGCAAACTCCCCGCAGACAGTGACCCGAGCTGGGAATCGAACCCAGGACCCTGGAGCTGTGAAGCAGCAGCGCTAACCCCCTGTCCTACCCAACCTACCCTGTTCTGAGGGAAAACACTTCTCATCTCTGCCTGAAATGAGCAGATTTTTTAAACAGAAGTTCAGACAAAATCTCGCTCAAGGAAGCAAGGAGCTTCTTAAACAGTCGCAACGGCACAGAACGGGAGGGAGACTTTACTGAGACACATCGGATTCTTGGGGGGGGGGGGGGGGGGGGGGGGGGGGGGATCGGTGGGGTTGAGAGGGGAGAGGCTGTTTTCCCCGTGTGGGAGAGTCCGGAACCTAAGGAAATAATCTCGGAGTAAGGGAATTGCCCAGTCAGGGCAATTGATGAGGAGGAATTTCTTCTCTCAGGTGGAATTATTTACCGCAGAGGGGTGGGTCAAGGCTGAGACGAACGGATTTTTAATCAGTAAGGGAATCAAGGATTATGGGGGACAAGGCAGGAAAGCGGAGCTGAAGATTATCACATCGGATCAGTCACAGTATCATTGAACAGCAGAACAGACTCAATGGGCCGAACGGCCTCCCTCTGCTCCTATGTCCTTCAGTCTTGATAGGAGGTCACTCAGCCCATCAAATCCAAGACAGATCCCAGTAGTGCAACACCACTCCCCCGCAACCTGCTCTCAGAGAGTCCCTACAGTGCAGAAGGAGGCCATTCAGCCCATTGAGTCTGCACCCTATCCCCATAACCCCACACGTTTACTAATTTTCCTGATAACAGGGTCAATTTAACACGGTCAACAGCTTAACCAGCACGTGTTTGGAGTGCGGGAGGAAACCGGAGCATCCAGAGGAAACCCACGGGGTAGACTCCGCGGAGACCCAAGCCGGAATCGAACCCATTTTCCTGGGGGCTGCAAGGCAGCTGTGCTAACCACTGTGCTGTCCCTCCCCTGTATCTCTATCCCCCATCCCCGCAGGCTCATTTTCCCTCAACAGCCCATCCAAATTCCAGCGGAAATCATTGAAAATCCCCACGTCCATCACTCTCGTGAGCAGTAAGTCCCAGGTCGCTCCCACTCTGTCCGTGTAAAGAGAGGTTTGAATCCCTTGTTTTCCCAAAAATCTGTTCCTGTAGCGGAAGATGGAGGCAGAGAGACGGACAGACTGTAGGGTCTATAAGTAATGAAACTTTGGAGAATTCTGGGCCTGGAGGAGGTGACAGAGATAAAGATGGGTGTGTAGCCGACTCCACACAATTCCTGTGGGTGGAGGTGGTTGGAAAACCAGTTTGGAATTCGTAGTTGGCCCTTTGTGGGCAGCACGGTAGCACAGTGGGTTAGCACTGCTGCTTCACAGCTCCAGGGACCTGGGTTCGATTCCCGGCTCGGTCACTGTCTGTGCGGAGTTTGCACATTGTCCTCGTGTCTGCGTGGGTTTCCTCTGGGTGCTCCGGTTTCCTCCCACAGTCCAAAGATGTGCAGGTTAGGTTGATTGGCCAGGCTAAAAATTGACAGTAGATGTATAGGTTAGAAAGGGTAAAATATGTATTGATTGGGGGTAGGGCCTGGGTGGGATTGTGGGTGGTGCAGACTCGATGGGACGAAGGGCCTCTTCCTGCACTGTGGGGTTTCTATGATTCCTATCCTGGGAGTGAGGGCCAGTTCCCTCAATTCTCCCCTCCCTCATCACGGGGTTTTGGACAATCCATTAAACCCCATCAATAGCGGCCGATAATCCCGGAAGGCATTTTCGCATTGCGGCCTGTCAGCCTATTAACCAGTTTCCAGAACCTTCCCTCAGCCGTGACTCCGGCGCAGTGTTGAGGGAGTGCTGCACTGCCGTAGGCATCATTTGTAAAGGGAACATGAAGAGGGAGCTCTGCCTACCCTCGCGGGTGGATGGGAAATATTCCGAGGCACGAGATCAGAAATGAGGGATGGTTTTCACCATGTTCTGACTAATGTTTATCCTACAAACAACATCACTAAACGATAGAGGATCTGGGTCGCTGTTTGTGGGATCTTGCTGTGCATACCATGGAATTATATAATCCCTGAAGTGCAGAAGGAGGCTATTTGGCCCATCAGGTCTGCATCGATTCTCTGACAGAGCATCCCACAGTGCCATAACCTCATGTATTTACTCCAGTAATTCCCCAACCTACATATCTTTGGACACTAAGGGGCAATTTAGCATGGCCAATCCATCTAACCTACACATCTTTGGACACTAAGGGGCAATTTAGCATGGCCAATCCACCTAACCTGCACATCTTTGGACACTAAGGAACATTTAGCATGGCCAATCCATCTAACCTACACATCTTTGGACACTAAGGAACAATTTAGCATGGTCAATCCATCTAACCTACACATCTTGGACACTAAGGGGCAATTTAGCATGTCCAATCCATCTAACCTACACATCTTTGGACACTAAGGGGCAATTTAGCATGGCCAATCCATCTAACCTACACATCTTGACACTAAGGGGCAACTTAGCATGGCAAACATCTACCTACCATCTTTGGACACTAAGGGGCAATTTAGCATTGTCAATCCATCTAACCTACACATCTTTGGACACTAGGGGCAATTTAGCATGGCCAATCCATCTAACCTACACATCTTTGGACACTAGGGGCAACTTAGCATGGCCATCCACCTAACCTGCACATTTTTGGACACTAAGGGGCAATTTAGCATGGCCAATCCATCTGACCTACACATCTTTGGACACTAAGGAACAATTTAGCATGGTCAATCCACCTAACCTACACATCTTTGGACACTAAGGGGCAATTTAGCATGGCCAATCCATCTAACCTACACATCTTTGGACACTAAGGAACAATTTAGCATGGTCAATCCACCTAACCTGCACATCCTTGGACCCTTGAGAGGAAACCAGAGCACCTGGACGAAACCCATGCAGACACAGAGAAAACGTGCAGACTTCACACAGACAGTGACCCAAGGCCTGGACTTGAATCCGGGACCCTGGTGTTGAGAGGCAGCGGTGCTAACCACTGTGCCAGCGCGCTGCAATAAAATCCATCCTCCAGATAAAACTGCCTGCCTCATTACCAAGTGTTCACTGGGCTTCTGTTGGCTGCGACATGCTTTGAGATGAGTTGGTGGCACGGCCTGTGCAATCCCAGCGCGAGTTCTCACTCGCAAAGCAAGGCTTTCCCTTTCAAACTCTCTGTTCCAGTACGGCAAGAAAGGTCACACTCCCTAGCCAGCTTTACAGGAGGGCAGAGGAGAGACCCACACTCCCCCTTCCCAGCTATCAGGACTGGGGCTTTATCTCTTCCCGCTGATTGTGTGGGAGTGTAGGGTAGGGATTGACATCCACTATCTGGCAGAGTCTGAAAGAAACCTGTCCCAGGAGAAACCGCAAGCGGGAAAGGATTTTCTTTCTGGGTGCAGTTTTCAACCACAAGATGTAGCAACATGTTTCCTTTGTATCAAAGTAATATTTATAAACCTGTTTGATCCCAGTGCTAGTGGCAACGAAAGAGCCAGTCAGTCAACTGCTCTGATCATCTTAAAGATCAGAAAACACACCTCTCGGCCAAAGCAAATTTGAAATCATACAATCCCTACAGTGCAGAAGGAGGCCATTCGGCCCATCGAGCCGACAACAATCCCACCCACACCCTATCCTCAAATCCCTGTGCATTTACCCCACTAGTTCCCCTGACCCTAAGGGGCAATTTAGCATGGCCAATCCACCTAACCTGCACAGCTTTGGACACTAACAAAGAACAAAGAACAAAACAGCACACGAAACAGGCCCTTCGGCCCAACGAGCCTGCGCCGCCACCCCGATGTTCCCACCTCTACCCACAATCCCTGTCTATGTTTATAGATCTATGGATTAAAAACCAAATTTGAGACAATTTAGGGGGAATTTGTTTTTCCAGTTAGCCTAACAGCACATCTTTGGGATGTGGGAGGAAACCGGAGCACCCGGAGAAAACCCATGCAAGCACGGGGAGAATGCGCAAACTCCCACAGACACAGGCCCGAATCCATGTATCTGCACAGCACAGCGATAGTCACTGAGCTGCCGTGTTGCCCATCAAGTGGTCCAGGTCAAGCGTACACTAACGACGTGAAGCACTAGGATACTCTCGAAAAAAAATCCAAGAGCAGCCCTCTCACGACCCATCGCGTGTATGCCCCTCGTTATACAACAAGGTGGACCAAAGCACCTGTAGGATAAAAACAAGTACATCAATATCATCATCTATTTACACACTTCCCAGGGACTCTCAAGGCTCATGATCCCTAAGGAACAATTTTGCATGGCCAATCCACCTAACCTGTACATGTTTGGACACTAAGGTGTAATTTTGCATGACCAGTCCACCTAATCTGCACGTGTATTGCTCGTGGGTCTGGAAGGTGCTCTAAGGAGCTTTGGTGAGTTACGCAGTGTCACACAGCTGTACGTCGGTGGTGGAGAGGGGGGGGATGCCAGAGATAGTGGATGAGGGGTCAATCAAGTGGGACTGCTTTGTCATGGATGGTGTTGAGCTTTGAGTGTTGCTGGAGATGCACCCATCCAGGGACGTGAAGAGTAATCCATCCCACTCCTGACTTACAGACATGCTTTGGGGAGTCAGGACATGAGTTACTCCCCACAGAATTCCCAGCCTCTGACCTCCTCTGACAGCCACAGTATTTATACGACTGGTTCAGCTTCTAGTCAATAGTTATCCCCAGGATATTGGTAGTGGGGGGATTCAGCGAAGGTAATTGGATGGAATATTAACAAGCATTAAGCAGCACCTCCTATTCCCTACGCAGTTAATTAAGTGTTTTAAAAGAGAAAAGATACTTTAGGGAGTTAAGATACAGCCTCTTGCCTGGCAGCTATTACAGTAAAGGGGAGAGCAGAACCTAACCTCAGTGTTGGGTCCATTCATTCCCCAGAATGCGGCACTTGGTACAATTTTTAAAAGTGATTTTCTTTATTGCATAAAACTTAAAATTCAAAACGGCAGAAACAAAAGAAAAGTTGGGGACTGGCTTCATAGCCAAGCCCCGTGCTCATCTCAAACTCTCACGGAATTCAAAAACAAGATTGAACACATTGAATGTAAGAACACACACACGCTGAAATCTATAATATCTGTTACTGGCAATCTGAGATATTGAAATTGTTGATTTTTACCATCAGGTTGTGCCCATTTTTGGACTTGGTAAAGGGCGTGAGGTGGGTAGCGCAATCTGTGCCCACCTCCATGCCTGTTCCCCCTTTGACCAAGACTCAAAAATGGTGCAATCAAGACCGAGCTTTGATCGGGTGAGACAGCATGTATTTAAATTGACTTAATGGGCTGCACGCCCAACCTTATCAACACTTCCACCCTTTATCACCATCCAGAATTGGCACGAAGCAGACACGCTCCATATAAATCTGATTTGGGCGTTCCAGTTAGTGAGGAGGTAGGTACCGCATGTCCAAGATCAGTGAGGGGGGAAGGGGGGGTCCCGCTGTCACTCTGTGTGAGATCAGTGAGGGGGAAAGGGGGTGTCCGCTGTCACTCTGTGTGAGATCAGTGAGGGGGAAGGGGGGGGGTCCGCTGTCACTCTGTGTGAGATCAGTGAGGGGGAAGAGGGGGGTGTCCGCTGTTACTCTGCCTGTGATCAGTGAGGGGGAAGGGGAGGGGGGAGAGGTGTCCGCGATCAGTCTGAAGGGGGTAGATAAGGGGGTCAGTAATTTTGTAGGAGTGGGGCAATGTCTGGGAGGGCCGGGAGAGGCATTGTCCGGGAGCGGCGCGGCAGGGGAGCAACGTTCTATCGTTTATTCTTTGCGCACGCGCGCTTGGAAGTGCCGAATGGAACTGTCGGATTTTGGGCACGTTAAGCCCTGCCCTCGCGTTTCGACAGCGCGAGTGGGAATCGCTGATATTTATTCAAGTAGAATGTGTCTGGGGGCACCCGAGAATGGGTCTAAAGATCGGATCTGAAACACCCCCAGTTTCGAGTCTGTCCAGCATTTGGAATGAAAATAGGGCGCACAGTCTCTAACTTTCATAAACAATTTGCAGCCGTGTGGCCACAAAAGCTTCTTACGAGACAGCCTTGCTTGCTGGATTATTTTCAAAGCCACGCAGTCAACTTTCTAAGCTCATCCCAGCATTCCCTGCAGAGTTTTAAAACGTGGCCAAGTCAGCTTTAAAGTTTGATTGGTCACATCGGCAGAAATATGAAAGTCAAGTCCTTGAACTGAAGCAAAGCATACAAAGGATCTCACCCTCAGCACGGAAATCTACGGCTGAGAAATTGGCATCAAACTCAATCTTATTTATTCTGCGGAATGGCAGACTCCTGAGCCAGCTCCAAAAACCCAAGTTAATTCAAGCGTTTCTTCCCCATCTTATCTTCGATAACACACCCGAACATTGTTTAGAATCCAGCCCTCCTTTTGTTTGTAGTGCAGAGGTACAAAGTAACACTGTACACACGGGATATGTATTTTAAACATAACGTTTAGTCACCCTGAATTATTAATAGCAACAGATTAGCCAGCTCACCGACTCTTGTTTGGCTCTCCTTTTTATTTTACTGAAAGGGGTTTTTTTTGGGGCCAGAAAGGGTGGTGGGAGCAGATTATTTTTAAATTCATTTATGGGATATGGGTATCGTTTGCTGGGCCCACATTTATTGCCCGTCCCTAATTGCCCTCCATTCCAGAGGACAGCTGAGAGTCGAGCACGTCGCTGCGACTCTGGAGTCACATGTAGGACAGAGCGGGCAAATTGCTTCACTAAAGGACATGAGTGAAACAGATGTTTTACAATAATTGACAATAGTTTCATGGTCAGCACGGCGGCACAGTGGTTGGCACTGCCACCACGATTCCGGCCTCGGGTCACTGTCTGTGTGGAGTCTGCATGTTCCCCCTGTGTCTGCATGGGTTTCCTCCAGGTGCTCCAGTTTCCTTCCACACTCCAAGGATATGCAGGTTAGGTGGATTGGCCATGCTAAATTGCCCCTTAGTGTCCAAAGATGTGCAGGTTAGGTGGATTGGCCATGCTAAATTGTCCCTTAATGTCCAAAGATGTGTAGGTTAGGTGGATTGGCCATGCTAAATTGCCCCTTAGTGTCCAAAGATGTGCAGGTTAGGTGGATTGGCCATGCTAAATTGTCCCTTTTGTCCAAAGATGTGCAGGTTAGGTGGATTGGCCATGCTAAATTGTCCCTTAGTGTCCAAAGATGTGCAGGTTAGGTGGATTGGCCATGCTAAATTGCCCCTTAGTGGCCAAAGATGTGCTAGTTAGGTGGATTGGCCATGCTAAATTACCCCTTAGTGGCCAAAGATGTGCAGGTTAGGTGGAGATTGGCCATGCTAAATTGCCCCTTAGTGTCCAAAGATGTGTAGGTTAGGTGGATTGGCCATGCTAAATTGCCCCTTAGTGTCCAAAGATGTGTAGGTTAGGTGGATTGGCCATGCTAAATTGCTCCTTAGTGTCAAGATGTGCAGGTAGGGTGGATTGGCCAGCTAAATTGTTCCTTAGTGTCCAAGATGTGTAGGTAGTGGATTGGCCATGCTAAATTGCCCTTAGCCAAAGATGTGAGGTAGGTGGATGGCCATGCTAAATTGTTCCTTAGTGTCCAAAGATGTGTAGGTTAGGTGGATTGGCCATGCTAAATTGCCCCTTAGTGTCCAAAGATGTAGGTTAAGTGGATTGGCCATGCTAAATTGTCCCTTAGTGTCCAAAGATGTGTAGGTTAGGTGGATTGGCCATGCTAAATTGCCCCTTAGTGTCCAAAGATGTATGGGTAAGGTGGATTGGCCATGCTAAATTGCCCCTTAGTGTCCAAAGATGTGCAGGTTAGGGTGGATTGGCATTGCTAAATTGCCCCTTAGTGTCCAAAGATGTATGGGTTAGGTGGATTGGCCATGCTAAATTGATACAAAAGTCTAAGGTCACGTATCAATCAACTCAAGAACAGTTTCTTCCCTGCTGCCATCAGACTTTTGAATAGACCTACCTTGCACTAAGTTGATCTTTCTCTACACTATGACTGTAACACTGCATTCTGCGCTGTTTCCTTTCCTTCTCTGTGAACAGTATGCTTTGTCTGTAGAGCGCACAAGAAACAATACTTTTCACTGTGTGACAATAATAAATCAAATCAAAATAGGTTGCAGAGGGTTTGGGCTTAACAGAAAACCTCAAAGCTGAGCTTGTGGAAGAAAGATGGGAAGGGTTCTGAAGCTAAGGAAGTAGAAGACATTAGGATACAGATCAAGCAGGCTCTGATTGAATGGCAGGGTTGGGTGGTGAGGTTTAATAGATACCTACAGTAACTCTTCCGATAACATTGTGTGGTTTAGTTTGATGTTGAGCATGTGAGCGCTGGCTCGAGAGGGGAGCGGATGTCAGTGGTGTAAACCACAAAGACACAAATAACTCTTGATCACAGTTCCTTGGGGTTGTGGGAGGAGGTTTGTGGTAAATCTTCTCGCAGGGAATCGGGGCACCACGGAAACTGGAAGGTAGGGGCTGTCCTGTTGTAAAATTTATAGCAGCAGCTGAGAGCAGATGTTTTGGTTACACCCCTGGTGAAATATCTTTGGATGGAGATCAGTTTTTAACCACACTTTGACAAATGGTGACTTACTGAATGACTCTTTCACCCGGTCCAAACATGGTTGTTTCTACATTAACATTACACGCTGGCACAGTGGTTAGCACTACTGCCTCGCGGCACCAGAGACCTAGGTCCAATTCCCAGGTTGGGTCTGTGGAGTCTACACATTCTCCCCGTGTCTGCGTGGGTTTCCTCCGGGTGCTCCTATTTTCTCCCACAGTCCAAAGATGTGTGGGTTATGTTGATTGGCCGTTCTAAAATGCCCCTTTGTGTCAGGACAACTGGTTCAGGTAAATGCATTGGGGATAGAGCCTGGGTAAGATAGAGATTGGTGCAGACTCGATGGGCTGAACGGCCACCTTCTTTACTGTAGGATTCTACAATTCCTGTAGTCCTGCCCAGATTAAATACCATTGGCTGTTTTTTTGACCTATCCACTACTGATAACTTTTCTTTTCGGTCTCCAATTCCCGAATGATCAACCGCACAGCCAATCACTGTAGCAACTGCAAACTTAAAATCCATGCGTCCAAATCATTGATATTTACCACAAAAGCAAGGATACAGAACCTTGTAGAATCCCAAAGATTGGTACTAAACAAGCTCAAAGACTACAGTCTGTCACATATCATTATGAGGAGAGGTTAGGCAAATTGGGACTGTTTTCCTTAGAAAGACGTAGACTTAGAGGAGATCTGATAGAGGTGTACAAGATTATGAGGGGTATAGATAGAGTCAACAGGGTTAAGCTTTTTCCTAGGATGGACTCAAATACCACGAGGGGTCACGGGCTTAGGGTGAGGGGGGGGTAAGGTATAATTTGGATGATAAAGGGAGTTTTTTCACTCAGAGGGTGGTGGGGGTATGGAATGCACTGCCAAGTAAAGTGGTGGAGGCAGGTACTCTGGAGTTATTTAAGAAATACTCAGATGAGCACATGAACAGAATGGGAATGGAGGGGTATATAAAACTGATTTAAAATAGGGATCATGAGCCTTGGGAGTCCCTGGGAAATGTGTAAATAGATGATGATATTGATGTACTTGTTTTTATCCTACAGGTGCTTTGGTCCACCTTGTTGTATAACAAGGGGCATACACGCAATGGGTCGTGAGAGGGCTGCTCTTGGATTTTTTTTGAGAGTATCCTAGTGCTTCACGTCGTTAGTGTACGCTTGACCTGGACCATTTGATGGGCAACACGACAGCTCAGTGACTATTGCTGTGCTGTGCAGATACATGGATTTGGGCCTGTGTCTGTGGGAGTTTGCGCATTCTCCCCGTGCTTGCGTGGGTTTTCTCTGTGTGCTCCGGTTTCCTCCCACATCCCAAAGATGTGCTCTTAGGCTAATTGGCAAAACAAATTCTCCCTAAATTGTCTCAAATTTGGTTTTTAATCCATAGATCTATAACATAGACAGGGATCACGGGTAGAGGTGGGAACATCGGGGTGGCGGCGCGGGCTCGTTGGGTCGAAGGGCCTGTTTCCCGTGCTATTTTGTTCTTTGTTTAAATCCTTATTCATTCCTAGGATCTGACCATCACTGACTCGACCCGACGTTTGTCGGCCATCCCTAATTGCCCCTCAACTGACGGCATTTAAGAACCAATCACAAAATCCAAGATGGCTGCCTGAAGGAGGCAGAAGTCATGTGACTATGGCGAGCCATTTGGGACAGAGGGCAATGATGTCAAAACCCAAAGGCCCATTCTCAACAATATTGGAAGAAGATAGGGGTGAGCAGGCAGGATGGGGGGGCATGGACAAGTTAAGGGCGTGGGGTGTGGGCAAGGGGCCTGTCCGTGTGGAGGGTTGGGCGGGGGGTGGGGTCTGTCTCTACGAATATTCCTTCAGTGCCTGTTGTTTTTTGTTTGCAGATGGGAAGTTTCTGTGCTGCAGGAAGAAGCAAGGCCTCTGCCTCCTCTGCCCTCGCTCGACAACTCATGGAGGTAACGGAGACAGCCAATAGGAACTTAAAGACAGCCTGGACTCTGAGGGAGCCAATGGCAAGCCACTTCAGTGGTTTTGCAGTGACCAGAGCAGGCAGTTCCCCGATGGGTCAGGCGGGGGTTGGGGGGGGTGGTGGTCAAAGGTTAGAACATAGAACACTACAGCACAAACAGCCCCTTTCGGCCTACAAGTTGTGCCGATCATATCAGTACCTACCAGGCCATAGAACTATCTGTAACTCCCAATCCCGTTAAATCCCATGTACTCATCCAGAAGTCTCTCAAAAGACCCCAGCCAGTTCGCCTCTACCACCACTGACGGCAACCGATTCCATTCACTCACCACCTTCTGAGTGATAAACTTACCTCTAACATCTCCTCTGTACTTGCCCCCC